>JACEFZ010005470.1:947500-1265338 GCA_014155875.1 Cepaea nemoralis
ACTCTATCCGACCCCCCTTGTCTTCCGACCCTCGCTGTTTCAGGTGCAAAATCCGGGACTTCCCCTCCCCGCAAACTCGTTATGCGAAACGTCGCTCGTTCAGCGAGTCATTTTTTTTTTACAATTTATTTTGCTCGTTATGCGAATTACTCTTTATGCGAGGTGCTCGTTAAGAGAGGTTCTCGTTAAGCGAGGTTCCACTGTATAGCCGTTTCAACGATGCCAGGGTGGTGTTACATTGCGAGAAAGGGTATTTCAAAAAATGGAAACTTCCGCGAGTTATTCCTCTTCTTTGTTATCTTCAGGTCTGTTCAGTGTTCTTGTCCCAATGTTGCCATGTAGCCAAACCAAATATCACTTTGCCTTCCCCTGCTCTTTTCCAATTTAGTTTGCCACGTGTTTCGCTTAAATTTCAAGTTTGTATTTCCTTATAACGTGCTAATAAAATCTTCACTTTCAACGTCTAATTTTTCTAATCAAGCAACAGTTTTCATTTGTTTCTTGAAGGACTGTCGCATTGTTTCCCGTATGAGGAAATCTATTTAAACACTCATCAATTGCCAACTGTATGAAATAGAACAGAATAAGATGCCTTGATCATGTTGAACGAGTGGGTCCAAGGAGAAACAAATAAGACATATACTGCGCTAATCTAATGTGTACGAATATGTCCCCCCCCCCCCCCTCCTTTCTCCCGCGAAGAAGGTAGATGAATGTGAATCTGCATAGAACATATACAGTAATGAAAAGATGAACGCTACGACTGGCTTCTGTGACTATTGTTGAGGGTCAGTCAATGGATCTAACATAAATCTTAAATGCTGTTAAATATCTGAGTACAGCTGCTGATTTTGATGACATGGGTTAGACATCAGCCTGGTTTAGGATGAGAGACATTATTAGTCTTAAGCAGGGAGATGTGAAACTTGGGGGATTTGTAACATGCAACAGAAAAAAAGTCAATTGTCACCGAGCTCGTGTGATCAGTTATCATATACTCGTCAGAAATATGAGATATGAGCATCCGTGGACATGTTCAGCGTCCAGTGACTGAGTCTAAAACATTGGTCGCCAGAACTTAAAGATCAGTAACATTGGTAACAAACAGTCTAATCTTTAAGTGGGCCCATCGGGTAAGCTGACTAGTCCGCCACTGATGATGAAAGTCAGATTTGATAAATACAGCGCAGTTACTGTCTTCATTCATTATCATCATGTGTCAAGGCTATTTAATAGTATTAAGCATGTGGGGGGGGGGGGGGGGGGGGGTGTTATGTTTTCGCCATCTCACATTATCAACTCGTGGATCAACTCCGTATTCTGGTCTCGACCATGCCACGTGGCCAAACCATCGAGATATTTATTTATCTGCCTTCTCCTTGTTCTTTCGCCCTCAATCTTGCAAGTTGTCACCAAGTTCTCCAATTTATTTCTTCTTATAACGTGTCAAAATGTCGACTGTCTACGTCTAATTTCTCTAATCAATTTACCGTTTTCATTTGTTTCTTATAGGACTTGGTCATTGGTTTTTATGACTGTACCTGGTATTGGTATTCTTTGTATTTCCCCCAGAAACCACATTTCCACTACCATTAGATGTTCATCAGCATGTCTGCTCATTGTCCATGCTTCACGTCCACACAAAAGTGTTGTTTGTCCATCAAGAATGATGATGACCATTCATTTCAATCAGAGGGGTTGGAAGTATGGGGCCACGAGTTCCGAGATGGCTGATAAGGCCTATTTTGGCTCGAAATGTTCCCTGACACTGTGGGCAAAGAATGTCCGACATTCCAGGAGGAGGATTCCCCGCAGTGGCTTCCCCGTCCAGCCTTTTCTTCACAGCTCTTGCAGTCCTGGTTGCCACACAAGCGACTGCACCCCTGCACAGCTATGCACGCCACGAATATCGGTCTTTGGCAGCAGTCTTCCAAGTTCATGATTTTCAGAGTGTCTCCAAAGCGTTTCTGCCCTCCCCGGGAACGTCCACAATAACGCAGCTAGCCGCATAAAAAAAAAAAAGGTACAATATCTATGTAGCACTCCAACACTATTTTTCTAGTTGCAAATGACATAATGACATATTTTTATTGGTCACTTTGTTTCCCATCATCTTGCAAAAGACTACCTTCGCCTTCGCGATTTTTGTTCTAATCTCTTGAAGGCATCGTCCATGATTACTAATGTTTATAAAGAAAAAAAGCGAGGTGTGGTGCATTTTTTGGTTGAAATAAGTTACAAAAATTAAAAGTGTAGCCCCGGTCATTGTTGAAAACATGATGAAAAATTACTAAGTACATGATGAATGAGGAAATGTAATATTTAGTACTTAGAAATTACTTTGTACATGATCAATGAGGGAATTCCCAGGTTGAGAATACTGAAAACTCTTCTAGTAAGAGAAATCACACCTCGTCAAAGGGTCAAGGACACTATTAATTATGGCAACAATACCTGAACATTTCGTCTAGCCGTCGCTTGCAGCGGATTTAGCCATCTTATGAATTTATACATATCGTAGAATAACCAGCAACACTACGACAATATACGGTTGCACATATGAGAAAATGGTTTTGCTGACAGTTACACTGCTGTTGGCTATGGTCTGCGAGGTAAGAATATTCAATAGTTGACTGTTGAGTCTCAACTGTTGAGACTAAAAAAAAACAACAACAGAGAAGTGATGTTGATGATGATTCATTCATTGTTGCATTTGTTCTGTTCTGCCCCAGTCGCTGTAAATTGTTGTGTAGATGATAATTTTAAACACCTGTTAGCGACTTTTTTTTTTTTTTTGCATTTGAAACACATTTTGGCGACTGTCAGTATAGAAGTCCGGATTCACATATTAGTTTCTCCTCAATGTTTTTTTTAGTTTTAGTTCCTTTTTGGGAGACTTTATTACCAAACGTTTGGTAATAATGTCCTGTACATTATTCCCAAACTGCTGGTCACGTGACGTTTACTGCCGCCGTCGATTGGCTTCACAAGACTATTATTCTCTCCTCTTGTCTGTCTTTTGTTTGCAAGTTCTTTTTCTTCAAACCTCACTAAGAGGATATTTGTCTGGGTGCCAGCGACATGGTTACAACAAGGTTTAACAGGCGAGAAGACATATTTAGATATTTCTGCCGTCTGCCGACAGTGTTACACCGAGAACGAACTCATTAGCTCCAGTGACGACCTCCCAAAGTTCTTCCAAGTTCTTTTTCGTCAAGCCTCTCACAGACGATATTTGTCACGTTCTGCTCATGGCTGCTTTAGTTCCTCACTTCCATGTGTTTGGCATCTCGCTTGTCACTGGTTGCTCAAGCACAGACCAGGAATGGTCAGTCTGCAGGCGACATCCACTAGGTAAGCTTTCACTTTGGACTTCGGACTATGCAATGGATTCGCTAGCCGTGCGTTCCATTTCGTATTATTGAGACATTTTTCCACCTTTGTCTGCACTCTCTATGAGTTAGATACAGACAGTTTTTGTAACCATTTCATTCGACTGGGGCACTTCTTCTACCTTTTAGAACTCACTCACGAGGTAGGCTACATGTGCTGCCGGCTCAGCACCTTACCTCCATGCAGCAGTGAGCGAGAAACGGCCAAACCCTCTGCCAAATGGTGTATTAGATATAATAATAAACATCAGCAAACTCGTCCAGGTGGAACCAAATGAGCAGAATCCGGAAGCAATGTGCCAAAAGCATTGACAACTAGAAGCCGGCTGACGTGTCCGTTATGTCAATATTTATTTCTGGTGAACAGCTTGTGATAAATACAAATCATAATACTAATAATCATCAGAATACCATTCCCGTACAGCTGGGAAAGCCGGTACCTTAGCAAAAAAAATAATCACACAGCTGAACCTAACTATTCAAATCCTAAGACAATGTCTCACCGCCTAGTGTTGGTTCTAATGCCTCTTATCGGTTGACCGTTCTGTCACCTTGGCCATTCTCGCCGAGTCATAATTTACACATTCATGGCCAGCTGTTGGTCCTGACTGAGAGGAATAATGCTTTAATGATCTAGCTCTTCTACCAAGTTGTTCCTAGCTATCACTGCCATCTCCTGAAGGTTTGTTGACAATCTTCTCTCCTTTAATAGACTCATGCCGCGAGCCCAAGCTCTCTCTGTTGTTGTTAAACTAACCCCTATGATGTTTTCTACTTTCTCACATCACTTAGCGACTTTTTCTATCTGTTGGTTCGAGATTACTTCTCAGATTCTTTGTGACTTATTCATTACGTCATTCATTCTGACTCGCTACATGGCAGTATGCCCCCCCCCCCCCCTTTGAAAATGGTGTAACCATTTTAACGTCCAGTCGGTTTCTATAACCTGACATGTAGCAGTTCAGAATCAATGAGTCATATTTTTTTTCCATATATTCTATGTATATAACCTATTTCCACATTCGTACTACTGTGCTAATATGATGGTATGGTCTCCTATTAATCACACACAAAATCTTTAAAAAAAATTATTATTATATTATGGGCATGCACTCCTATCTACACCCCCGGTAGACGTCATGTAGCAGCAGCCTATGGGAAGGCTGTGCTAACTAATCTATGAGCCATAGTATTAGTCCCTCATTTGCCAAGAAAGACAAGCATCCCCAACCAAAGCTATTAAACCTGATCGAGGACACGTGCGATTAACTGGTACCATTCCCTGTGTATTAGTTGTAGTATTTGACAATTTTTCTATGACTCTTCTTTCAACCTGCTATGTTGTCATCATCGGTTACCGTATGACCCTTAGTCTTTTGTTATATTTGATAGGTGAGGTTTTCTGCTTTCGTAGCTGTAGAATTGTAAGAATCTTTATGTCTTTTCTATTTCCTTCAATTTGCTGTGTGAGGCTATTGGTTCTTATCTTGCTTATATTTACCTATGCAGTTCTATATAACTCTATATACTTAACTGTTATAGTATAATCACTGGGGGTTCATAGCCAAAGCCAATGGTCGACGTTTGGGGCAGGGGAGCCTGGCATATGATACCACAACATCCAGCTTAAGAGTGGAGGCGGTCACTGCGGCTCTCTGCTGGATGGAGAATACGACACACACACACACACATCATGATTGTAACTGACTCAGAAAGCATGCTGACAAGGGTGAATACGGGCAGGCTACGTGCGGAGTGGCTTGCTTCGCTTTGGAGGTCACGGGTGACAAACATCACCTGGATATTTTCTCCGGGGCATGCCGGTGTGCTGGGAAATGAAAAGGCAGATAGATTGGCTGGCTCTGCAGAACTTTTGGAGTATTGATACATGACAAGGCAGACGTGGTTGCAGCCTTGTGGGAGCATGTGCACACCTCGGAGGAGCATATGGATTACCATGGTCTGGCAAGAATGAGACAGCGAGGAGTGACGAGGGGATCTGGCCGATACTCGACACTCAGAGGATTGCTACTGGTACTATTAGTGTTGGAACTCTTCACTGGCTGCTGAGGATGGGGACGGAGCGCTTATGGGAATGCCCCGAATGCTGTGATGTAGATTCCTGAATCAATCAATCAATACAGTAAACAATGCAATGTACAATCATCTTGACCCTCTCAATATGTTATATGGATGGAGAATACGACACACACACATACATTGTTACGCTACAACAATAATTGTAGCCTAGTTTACGCCTTGACGGTGGTTGACTATGTTGGCCTTAGCCTTGTTATTGGGTATCTCTTTAGTTTGCCTTTCCAATAACACATAAGAGGTTAAATATTCATAGTATTAACCACAATTAGAATACCTGGAATACTCCACCATTACTATCATAACCTGAAATAATTATAAATTAATTCATGAAATGGCAATTCAATAATTATAGTAACATTATCTTAACCTGAAATAACTGGAAAAACATATTATATGCAATATTCGAATACTTTCACTTCAACCATGCTATTCATCCTTTGTATATATGTATTTATGTATAGTCTGTACTGTACTTCGTGTTTGTTAATCTGAAATGAATCGTGTATGTATGACTTGACTATGTTCAGCTCTTAAATTATCTCTATCGTATCAAACAACAAATTGTCATGTTCTAACATTCCAACAAAATTATCTAATATCTTTTATATTATTATCACTCGTCGCATGATATATGAATGGTCAGTGAATGATATGTTAAAATTATATGTGAACTATATGACTGACATGACTCTCTCATCGACGTCGTGATGAGTGAACCATGACGTACAATAAACGCATGCATGCTATTTTAAATATATGTTTAACATGACCCTCTCATCGTCAGTGTGATGAGTGAATCATGACGTACAATAACACATGAATGATATTTTAAATGTTTGTTTGACATGATGATTAGTATATCTATGTGTTTGCGAAATCGAAGTATGATATTGATCAATGATGCTAAATATGGATGGTGTATGATCTGTAATTTATCTTGGCTGTAAATATCATGTATCATTAATATAATAGCGTTCGTCTTTGTGGGTGCCCGCTGGTGTAGCTCACTATCGCCTCAACTTAGGTCACAATCAACTTGAACTGGAACAACAGTCTGACATCACCAGAACACGACCTTCGGAGTAATGTCGAGCTGCCAAGGTTCGAATGACTTCACCATCGTCCTCTATGCAATGTCACTATACAACATCACTCGAAATAGTGTCGGGTTGACAAGGTCCGAATGACTTCACCATTGTTCTCTCTGCAATGTCACTACACCACATCACTCGAAACAGTGTCGGGTTGACAAGGTCGAATGTCCGCAAAATGATTTTCTATATAATCTGGCAAGTAAGCAAATCGGAAAAAAATCTGTACATCTCTGACAATAATTATCTTACTTAAGTAACATGTGTTTAATTGTTTGTTGTGTAATTGAATACGTTCTATATGGGCATTTAGAAGTGAAATTATTATTCGGCCTGTTGTATTACATGTATGCACGCAGACAATAACATGAAATGTGATATCTGTATCGATTTCTACAGTCTACTGAGAAGATCAGCCAGGTTATTATCTTTGCCCGGTATGTGACAGATATCGAAAACATAGCCTTGCAAAAGAAGAGACCATCTGTGTATTCTGGAGTTTTTAAGATGGCCATCTTTAAAGACTTGTAAAGGTTTATTATCAGACAGAACAAGAAATTGTCACCAAGCAGATATTTATAAAACTTATTGACGCTTACTATCAGAGCCAAAGCTTCAAGTTCAGTGACAGCGTATTTCTTTTGAGTTTCTGATAGTTTCCTACTAAAGTACATAACAGGATGTAATTTACCATCATGAATTTGCAAACGAATCGCTGAGATTCCGTAAACTTGCGTCCGTCTTAACGATGAAATCTTTTGAAATATAAGGTAGTTTTAGAATTGGACAAATACTGAAAAGATTTTTAATCTGTTGCAGAAGTTTATCGTGTTCATCTATCCATCTAATCTTAGTAGGTTGACCTTTTTTCAATAGTTCTGAAAAAGTTGCTGTCATATCAGCGAAATTAGGAATGAACTTTTGGTAATAATTTATGAGTCCTAAAACACTTCTAACTTCCTTTTTGTTGGTGGGAGGTTTAATGTTTAGAATTTTGGTGACTACATGTGGGTCTGTTTTACGAAATCCATCAGAAATTCTATGCCCAAGAAATTGAACCTTGGTGAACCCTATTTCAACTTTGCTAGGTTTAGCTTTAAGTCCATATTGTTGTATCCTTTGGAATACCTGTTTTAGGATCTTAATTTGTGTATTGATATATGTAGTGTGTATGCAGATATCACCCATATACGTTGCTACATTGGTAATACCGTGTAGTAATCTGCGCATCATCCGCATAAAAGTACTCGGTGCGTTCTGTAACCCAAACGGCATGTATGCCCACTCGTAAAGACCTAACGGAGTGGCTAAAGCAGTGATGTGCATGGAATCTTTATCCATGGCGATTTGCCAATATCCCTTAGTGAGGTCTATCTTTGAAAAGATTTTGGATTTAGCCATGCCATCAATTAGCTCGTCAATGTTGGGCATTGGTTCGGCGTCCTAATAATGTTTGTGCATTGACTTTCCTGTAATCGACTCAAATCCGCAACAAATTATCTTTCTTTTTCACAATCACTAACGGCAAACAATAATTAGATGTCGATTTCCTAATTATGCCACACTGATGTAGTTTGGAAATTTCTTGTTACTTTTTCCAAGTAATGGACTGGAATTGGGTAAGGTTTTACTTTGACAGGTATATTTGATAGTAAAGTGATCTTGTGTTGGATTAATGTTGTTTGTCCCGGTTTATCTGAAAAAATATCACCAAACTGTTGTATTGCTGCTGTTAACTTGTATTTATCATGAGATGATAAGTTGTTATTGACCTGAACAGCCTGCCAACTATTATTAACATTGATGGTTGGTGTCGGTATTTGTTGTGTTACTGCATCATCTTGTTGTTCATTAATGACCCAACATGCTGCTGCTATTCTGTGTGGTATTTGTTGGACTGTTTGTGTTTTGTCTGTATTGCGATCCATGTATGGTTTCAGCATGTTAATATGGAATATTTAGTTTTTACCCTTGACGTTTATTAAATAATCCACATCACTAATTTTCTTAACAACTTTAAATGGACCCTGCCATGAAATGACGAGACAATCTCTAGGGTCGGGTAATAATAAGTAAGACTTCTTCTTCTTTCATTCAAGACGATTGTCTTGGCTTTTCTGTTGTCGTATTGTCTGTATTTTTCCCCTGCTTTTTCCAGTGCCTATTTAGCAAATTGACATGCTGTCATTATTTTGCCTCTTAGATGTGTTACCATCCCGTACGCCTCCCTTTTCGGGTGGTCATGTATTTTATTTGTGAGCATATCATTATACAATGTCAATGGGCCACGTGGATTCGCTCCGTAAAAAAGTTCGATTGGGGAAAAACCTGTGCTCGCCTGTGGCACCTCTCGGTACGCAAATAGTACCGCTGTTAACAAAATGTCCCAATCTTTGGGCTGTCAGCCGCAACTTTTGCTAGGGTTCTTTTCATTACCCCGTTATAATTTCCATTGACGCCGTTTGTCATTGGGTGGTACGGCGAACTGAATACCTGAGGTATGCCCAGCATCTTCATGGCTGCTTGGGTAGCTTCAGAAATGAATTGGCTACCTCTGTCGGATAGTATGTATAATGGGAAACCTATCCTACTTAAAATCAAAAGAAAAGAGTCTAAGATGGATCTAGATGTGATGGATCGTAATGGAATCGCTTCAGACCATCTAGTGCAAAGAGCAATCATCGTTAGAATAAATCTATTGCCTCGATCTGTTGTCGTGTTGAGTGCACCTACGATATCGACCGCTATTTTCTGGAACGGTCGGGTGCTAGATCAGTTTGTTGAACTGGTGTCTTAGGATGTTTACCTTCAGGTGTAGTCGTTTGGCATAGTCCACATGATCGGACATATCTACCAATGTTCTTCGAATAGCCAGGCCAATAGAATTGTGCCAAAATTCTCTGTGTAGTTTTGGCTATCCCCATGTGACCTGCAAATAGGGAGTCATGTGCAAGTTTCAGTGCATCGGCGCGATATTTACTAGGCAGCACTGTTTGTAATATGAGTGTTGATCCTTTTTTGTATCGCCTGGTCAATATGTTATTATCTAAAATAAAGTCCCATTTACCATGTTTTGCTTGTTTGGCTGGCTTGTGTATGTTCTTAAAACATGTCTGTAATGTGGGGTCATGTTTATGTTCTGTGACTAAGTCTTTCGTCAGTAACAAAGGGTTCTGTGTATTGTCATTTACAGTCTGTGGGGATGTCGTGTGTCTATTTTCTTCTTCTTTTTGTTGTTGCACCTGGGCTCTCGTGTGTGCATTCGTCGGTGTATGCTCGATCGCTTCTTCCTGGGTGCAATCTCTGACATTAGGAATGTTCCCAATTAGAAGACCAGCACCCCTATCCCATAAGCTGTCCGATATGTAGTTTTCATCCATCGACATAGCACATGGGGTCAATGGGACACGCAAGCTCCCCCACCACGGCAAGGTGGAGACACATCGGGGGAGCTTTAGTAATCTTATCCATATAGCCGATGAACAAAAGTGGTGATAAAACACATCCTTGTCTGACGACTGATGTTACTTGAAACCAGTTTATCATGCTGACATTTGTTTTTACTGCACATTCACTGTTTGGATACACTGCATAGATGTTATCCAACACTGTATTCTTGAAGCACTTTCCACAACTTATTCCTATTTACTCATCAAAGACTTGTTCTTGTTCTGTGAAAGCCACACATAGTTCTTAGTTGTATTCTGTTCATTTTTCACCCATCACCTCTTCCTTATACAGAGTTATATACAATTATACAGAAAAGTCCTAAAAACAATGCATCGGGTCTGGATTGAATAGCCACAGAAGCTATTCAGGCATGTGGGAAAACAGGAGTTAAATGGCTGACATGACTTTTTAATATAGTGTTGGAAGACAGAAAATTCCCAGACGATTTGCAACAGGCAGTAATAGTACCAATATGGAAAAATAAAGGCAATATGAGAGAGTGTGAAACATACAGAGGTATATCACTCCTGAGTCATATAGGGAAAATGTACGCAAACTATTGGAACAAAGAGCTAGGTCCATAGTTGAACAACAGTTAAGTGAATTACAATTTGGTTTAAGGAAAGGTAAAAGTTGCACTGATGCACTATTCATACTTAGACAAATATGTGAAAAAACCATCGAATATAGTGACCAGTGAATATTTTCCTCATGTTGGACTGATAGTGCACGGTTCTGTCACTCTGCTACTGAGTTGAGTGCGTGGCGCGACACTGTAAGCTGTGAATTTTGTTTGGAATGTATTTACATCTGTCCGCACATGTTGTAACGTGAACTGCATGTTCGGAACAATGGCGGTTGTTCGGAACAATGGCGGTCAGCTTGTCACTTGAAATTGACTGGATTGCCTGTTCGGTTCACGAGTGCATTTTTCTCGGAGACTCCTGCTTTGTGCGATGCTTTCAGCAGGCCGCCCTGCCAAATGGGATAAATCCCGGGGCAATGAAGTCATCCTCTCGACTTTTAATGCAGTAATGATCAGTAATGTGTGGCTGCTGGTTTTCTAGTGACTGTCGCTTCCATCGATGATGAACTGTATTTTCCGTGGAGGACTTTTGTGTTGGCATTCCTATGGCGGCATTATGCACAGTGTACATGTGCAGGCTGTTGGCTCCTGTCTATTCCACTTTTCAAATAGGGCAGTGAGAAGCATTTCGTGTGATATTCACTGTCAAAGGAATGGAGCATAATGGGGATGACCCGTTGCCATGAAGTTGGAACAGCAATTAACTAACTAACTAATGAACCGACCAGAATATTGTGTTTGTAGGTCAGGAAAAGGCTTTCGTTAGAGTAGACAGATACAAATTATGGACCATCCTTGTTGGTTCCGAAGGACAATTGCTTCAAAACATCATAGAAATGTACCACTCGAGCCAAAGTGCAGTAAGAACATAAGAAGGTATATCAGGAATGTTCAAAGTCAATACAGGAGTGAGAAAGGGATGTGTGCTCTCTCCTCTGCTATTTAATATCTACGTAGACAGAATATCAAAAGAAGCAAGCCTTGACAGAACAGATTCAGAAAATTTTGAACACTTTAGATGAAACAACAGATGCACATACAATAAATGAACTTTTGTTTGCAGACGACCAGTGCCTGTTTTATAGCGATAAGGGCAGACTGCAAAATCATATTAATAATCTGAGTCCAACATGCAGCATATACAATATGAGTATAGTTAGTTAGTTAGTCGACAGATCATCCTCATTGCACATCGAACCATTCAGTCCATAAGTGCTCGGATCCCCTCCTCAGCAAATCCTGCAGCGTGTAGCGGTTAACGACGCCAGTTCTGTGTTGGTTTATCAATCTTCTTTGGCTTCCTGCGTAGTGTTCTTGTTTGGCCACCCTTCTTTTAATTTGCTGCTCTCACAGTCTGGCCATTGTTGTAGATTCACAGTCATCACTTGGTTCTCGCAAAAGTCTTACTTCTCGTAGAGCATTCAGAATGTCAGCCTAGTCCATGGCGCGTCCGCCCTCCACAGTAGCCTCACCTGCGAGCTTGTCAGCCCGCTCATTTCCTTGTACTCCTGCATGCCCTGGCACGAAGATGAAACTAATCTTTGCCAGCCGAGACCGCTCCAGAGGCAGCAACCATTCTCTTCGGATCGACCCCTCCTCTATCCTCTTGATCATGTTCATTGAGTCGCTAAGGAAACAAGCCCTAGTGAATGTCTGTGTCTCGAGCCATGTTATTGCTTTACTTACTGCCATGACTTCCATGGTCAGGCTACTTGTGGTTTCAGTGAAAGCACCAGAGTCCTCCTTCACAATTCTCCCTCCGGCCCGAGCTGTAAAGGCCCATGAGCTTCTCACATGTCGGACGACCGACCCATCTGTGTAGATGACCGCGTCACCGTCTAGCGAATTCTCGAAAATCAACGCTTGTACTTCAGCCTCAACAGCAGCCGGATTTTCTTGTCTGCATTTTCTATCTAGTTGGATGCAAACTGAAAAGGATGTGCAGAAGTCTGTTGGCACTTGCACCCACTCCTCGCCAGGTTCTAAGTCCTCAAGTGAACACACCTGTTGAAGAGTGTCTTCGGCTTGACCCATCCACGACCGTCCTCTTTTTAACCTGCTGCCCTTCACCTTCCTAATTTAACTATGCAGTGGATGTTATGTGTTTGCGTTAATTCTGAGGTAGGCGCGTGCCCTGCAAACTTGTATTCTCTCTTCAATGGTTGGAAAATCAATAAGGTAGCGCATCGCCCTGCATGCTGTATCTCTTGTACATCCAAGAATATTGCGCATAGCTTCATTCTGTATCCTTTCCATCCTTTCTATCTGCTTATGGCTGAGAGTCAGGATTGCCATTGCATACTCCAAAACAGACATGACCAGCCCCTTGAACAGAAGACATAGATGGCGCTGCTCACAGTTTGCTGCCGCCATCACCCGCATCGCTGCTAAACCCCGCTTGGCCTTTGTTATCACCTGGTCTATGTGCACATTATAAGCAAGGCTTCGATTAAACCGTATCCCCAGGTAATTCATTGCCTGCGTTCTTTCCACTGTCTCTGAACACAGCATTACAGTTGGTGTTGGATTGTTGACAATATGATTATTCAACGAGAACCAAGTCACTGTTGCCTTTGTTAGGTTGACCATTGCCCCAGCTTCATCACACCAAGTACTTATGCGATTGAGTTCGGTTTGTAGTTCCACAGCAACCTCCTCTCTATCCTTACCCTGACGATACACTAAAACATCATCGGCATATGACAATGTCCTGCCAGGTCCAGTGATCTGCTCACTGGTGATTCTCACTGTGTAAGCGTTGAACAGTACCGGAGATAATGGTGATCCCTGTGGTAGGTCAGGATATATTGTTGTTGGTTCCGAAGGATTGGATCACTGGATTTTTTAATGTTTCAGCTTCTTGAACTAAACGTAAGTCCATTCCTCCTTAGTTGGATCGCTGCAGCCCTCTTCCAACGGAAAGTAGTTTTTAGATGTGGCAGTTGGACTTCGGAACCAACAATATGAGTATAAATACAGCCAAAACTGAAGTTATGCAAGTTAGCAGATCTCCTGGTCCACTAAATATACAGATGAATAGCACATCTCTGAAACAAGTTAAAGAATTCAAATATCTGGGAAGTATGATAACAGAAGATGGCAGATTGGATAGAGAAATCGAAGTCAGATGTCAAAAAGCAAGTGCACTTACATATCAACTATCACCCATACTGAAACATCCAAAAATACCGATGTCCGCAAAATGACAGATAATAAATACCATACTCACACCAACCTTATGCTACCAATCTAAATCTTGGACGTTATCCAAATCACACTTATGCAAAATCAATACCTGTGAGATGAGATGTCTAAGGAGAGCTGCCAACTTAACAATCCGAGACCGAATAAGAAATGTTATCAGACAGATAGTGGGATCAACATCTTGTGCCACATTTATCGAAAGACAGACGATCAAATTGTTAGGCCATCTCGTTAGAATGCAACACCATCAACTACCAGCACTGGCCCTACATCAAAGATCATCAGTGATGGGAGCAAAAGGACGCCTGAGAAGAACATGGATTGGCGACATCAAAGACATTGTACAATCACACGGAATGACACTATCCAGTTCCACCCATCAGGCGCTAAATCGCCACTTATTCCTCCCCACAATGCTTGATAGCAAAAGTTGGAGGTGATGATGACCTCTTCCTTTTCTAAAGCTTTTCTTCCTGCTGCACCATTCTCCCCAGGTCATAATGATTTATCTGTTCTTCCACACTGTTCACATGATCCCAATATCCTTGTCAGCGGTGCAGACCCAGCCTGTCTGTCTGCCTGCTCATTTCCCAAATCACAAACATGTCTTATGGAAGAGATCCAAAGGATCCTCCCTATATTTTGATTTTTAAATTGAAGCATGCCACTCTTCATAAAGCATACCTGTCTTCACCCTTCTCAGCATGTTCTGTGAGTCAGTTGCAATCACGACATGTGTACTTTTTTTTTCTCCAGCCAGCGGGGCGCCACAGTGACTGCCTCCACCCTCATTCTCAGACTATATGTTGTGGTTTCATGCTAGGCTCTCCTGCACTAAAAACTGTCCCATTAACCTTCTGGCCAATCCCAGCGCCCCAGGTCCTATGTGATTATAACCCTGCACAAGTCTGACTTTTCCTCTGGCATTCTGACCTATTCCTCTCCTATCTGAATGTCCTCAAACGAACACATTTCTTTATGTCCTCTTTTTGCAGCATTCATGACTTTCCCTTTTATCAGCCTATGGCCCTCAACTGCGCACAGGGCTTCAGCCAAGGTATGTTCTGTGTTTGCAGCCACTCAGGGATGTGACTTAACCTGCAACACCTTTTGTTTGTCTGCAGTCATTGGCAAAGCGAGGATGTATTACATCCCAGCATCACCTACATAGCTTCATTCTGTATGCTCTATAGTTTTGCTATCTGACTCTTTAACACCATAAACAGTCCCAGTCCGTACTCAATTACTGAGATAATTTGCTGTCATTAACAGTACTATCTTTTCACCATGGTTTCGGAATGGGTTGATGAGTGCCAGAGATCTTACCACTTTGTGATTTCTGATAACTGCCTCTCCATATGTCCACTAACTATGAGAACCTCATCCTGTTTGGTTTATGCGAGTAGTGGGCATTTAGTCATGGCGTATTACTATGATGTATGACAGATGTCATGCATAGGATTAAGTTTTTATTATGGCGTCTATACCATTGCTTGTGAGTGTCAGAGGGGTATTTTCGGGTTGAGGAATAATGATCGCTTGCCAAATCAATTGCCATGTAGTGTACAGGTTAGAACATTTTATTTTAACCCCAAGACTTACCAAGTGTCGAACACAAGCTCTAAAATTTGACAGGCAGATATTCTAAAAAAGCTTAAGTAAAACCAGCCAAGAGCCAACTGTCACCCACCACAAATACAGGGTATCCCATTGTTTGCAGCACAGTGGATTTAACTTTCCCAGCACAGTGGCTTTAACTTTCCCCATGTCTGTTACAAAATCAGTATACCACCAGTTAATACAATTCACTTATTGATGTGGGGCCAGGTCAGTATACAAGATAATGGTTTAAAAAATAATAATAACAGAGTTGTGAAGTGAGAGACAGAGTGAAAGACAGCTGGAACAATAGAGTGAGAAAAGGGTGCTGAACAGATGGTTTTTGAGTGGTTCTGGTTAAGCAACGTAACCTTTCTTGACATAATTTGTCACAGCCACCATACATAAGGTCAGGCCTTTTTTGAAACCTATACATGAGGTGTTGAACTACACACATGTCAAGTCCATAACAAAGAAACAAATGTGAAACGTTCATATATTTGTTCATATAGAGTGTCTCCACAAACTCGTCATGCTCGAGTTATGCTAGTGTTCATGTAGTTGTATCAGTGTATGTTTGTTGTATGTGTGCTGATGAAGGTTTTAGCAGCAACGTCCATTTCCTCACCTGTGATCATGTCCTTGTAAAGCTCAGTGATTCTACTTCTTGTGTTTGTTGATTCATTCATTGCATCAGGTCATCGACAGAGGCATAGCCAGGTTCTAAAGTTGGGGAGAATGAGCTTATAAATAGGAACACCCAGGTTGATCTTTATCACTCATTGAAACTAGGCACTACTTTAAAAAAATATTAGGCACAACGATAGTGGTTGTTCCCTTTATCTCTCTTTGTGTGAGAGTAAATAGAGAATAAATAATTCTCTTTCAACTTTTGTTTTAAAGATGAAGATCCTGTAGGTAATATTTGCATTTCTTTTTTTTTTCTGTTTTCATGTTTTCATTTTGTAGCAGTAGAGAAGCTTGTGTCTCTGTGAACTCAAGAGTTGTACTAGTGATAGTATAGTTATATATATATATATATTTATGTGCAGTGTCTGCAATGAATACTTGGTATTAAGTGGCAAGACAAAATAAAAAATATTGAAGTATAGGAAAGATCAGGTTGTGTGATGGTTTGTTCCATGCCGTCTTCATAGACTTAGATAGATAGGACACCATTAGGAGGATGGATGATGGTAGAATACCAAAGGACATCTTTTTTGCTGAATTACAGATGGATAAAAGATCTCGGGGCCAGCCTCTACTTGGATACAAAGATGTCTGTAAGCGGGACATGATTGATACAGGCATTGCTCTTGTATGAGTGCAGAGATCAGAAATGGAATAAAGACAAAGGAGCAAATGATTGCAGAAAGGTCACACACCAAGTGTGTGAAACATCAGATGGTGCATAATGGTGGAAATGAACATGTGTTTACATGCGTCTATTTACTTCTTTTTATCTGATCAGTCACATTCGCTACCGCCATGAGTTGTAGTTAATATGCCTTTTTTGGGAAGCACAATGCAACAAACTATCATCTGTCAAGACGGCAAGGTGTCATTTATATATATATAAACTGTATATGCAGGCAGCATACAGTAACAAATGTGTGTCGAAGACAACAGTGACAGACTGGGCACGAATGTTTTGGAAAGGACGCCAGTTCATGACAGATCTTCGATGGCCAGGTCAAGCGCATATTGTTGCAACAGAAAAAAACCATCGCCAAAATTGATGCAGCAGTACAGATGAACCATTGTCGAAGCATACGTTCGCTAGCGAAAGAATTTGATGTGTAAATTGGGACAATTCAAAAGGTTGTTCGTAAGAAACTGCAATGTCGGAAGGTGTGTTCACAGTGGGTACCATGGATGTTGACCGACCACCAAAAAGAGGAACGCATGGGATAGTGTTTGAACCACTTGCTGCATTACAGAGTGGAGGGTGATGCATTTCTCTTCCGTATAGTGGCAGGCGATGAATTATGGTGTCACCACTTTGAGCCAAGCAGCAAAAGAGAGAGTATGCAATAGAAGCATGCTGGATCACCAAAAGCCAAAAAATTCAAGTTACAGGTTTGCACTGGTAAGGTTATGCTGAGCGCGTTTTTTGACCATGAAGGGCTATTATTGGCCAACTTTAAAGAACCTGGTGTCAACATCAACTCTACCCACTACTTGCAAACACTAGACAAGCTGCAAAAAAGCCATCAAGAATAAACAACCCGGCATGCTTTCTCGCAGTGTGATTTTGTTTCATGATAATGCTTGTCCGCATGCCGCTAAGATTTTGCAGGAAGCATTAGCAAGGAAGAAGTGGGAAATTCTGCAACATCCAGCCTATAGTCCTGATTTGTCACCATGTGATTTTCATTTGTTTGAACCTCTAAAAAAAGCTCTCACGGGGCAACGATTTCACACAGATGCAGACGTAATGAAAGCGGTAAACACTTGGTTAAGTGAGCAACCACAATCCTTTTTTGCGGATGGCATTTGCCGTCTACCTAAGAAATGGGATGCTTGCCTGAATGCCTACGGCAACTTATTCTGACCAACCCATGGTGCATAATTCATTCAAAATGAATGTTTTGTTTAATTCTACCACACCTGTTAATGTTTCTTTCATGCTTTTGTAATAAAGCCATTGGAACGGGTTTCAAATGATCATCCCTAATACTATAAATATGATGTTGTGGTTGGGTTTTTAGGATTTTATTTTATATTTAGCCTGGACATTAGCCAATTGAGACTACTCTTTATAATTTCCAACTGTCAGTGGAATGTTAATGTGTGCAGATGCACAAAGGACGTCATGTTTGTTGATAGTATCCTAGGAGGTCAAACATCAAATTTACTACTCAGAGATAAGGGATGTGTGAGGGATGTGGTGGTGATGGGGTGTGTGTGTGTGTGTGTGCGTACATGCGTTCATGCATGTGTACATGCATGCATGCTTACATACATCACAACAAATCACATAACATCACATACATTAAGAGATAAAATAGCTTATTGTCACATGTTTACTGATTAAATGCTTGTGTGTCTTCTTCTGTCAGTAAATTTCCACTTTAACTGCACATTTAATCCCCAGCAACTTTCAATACATATTCAGTATTTTCACTTGTCTATGGTGAGAGGGAGCATGTTGTAACCTAACAACAGCAAGCATTTATGTCAAACATTTGTCAGAAATTATGTGTCATAATTTTATAGCAGACAGATCATCGTCAGTGCTGCCAGTTCACATTGATTTCTTTCAAGACAGAGTTCAACAAGTGGCTGAGCAGACATGCACATGCGCACATACATCACTGCTCCAACTCTCCCTTTATCAAAATCTTTAAAGAAGCAATTACTTGTTGATTTTTACCATCTGCCTGTTTAAGGTAATGCTGCAGTGTGTGGCTTGAGCAATTATTGCTCAGACTGTCGGTATTGATTAATACAAGGAAGTTACTTCCAGAAAGTAGGCTTAGGCACAAAGCTGGTCTTTTATGGTGGTGGACTTGTGTAAGGGATATGGTACACAATAGTTGTTTTGTGAATAGTTTTAACCTCACTACCTTACTTTCTTCATGAATTTATGAAGTGATCAGTTCAGTTAATTTATGCAACCATGTTATTTGGATTGAAAAGAAGAAATCCATATAATCAGTCTGTAAGTATATTTAGTCAAGTTTCATTTGTTTTGTTGTTTGTTTTTAAACTAGCTGCATTACAAAATATCCATTCTTTTGTCGTTCCTGTTACTTGCATAATATAGATCTGTGGCACTTTTTGCCGTTTGAATTTTGTTTTGGGCTATATTAGTCATAATTGCTGATGAAATTGAGTAGGGCTGTCTCCTTTCTTGTTAAGTTCTTCATAATTATATTTGGTTTTTCCTCACATTTCCATGTGGATTATAGAGCAGGGAAATTTTATTATTGTTTTTTTTTTCCTGCTGAGTGTGTGTTCAAACAGTTACTTTTTCATTACTTTCTTTCTACTGTTTAATCAGTTTGCAGCTTTCTGTTTGCTTTTTCATCTGGCCACCTAATCCTATGAATTATGTGGAGCTTTTTATTAAAATGTACAACTTGGCTGTAATTGTTATATGACATACAGCATTATTTCTTCTTCTTCTTCTTCTTCTTCTTCTTCTTCTTCTTCTTCTTCTTCTTCTTCTTCTTCTTCTTCTTCTTCTTCTGCTTCTGCTGTCATCTATTTTAATAAAATTTATGTTGCTTATATGAGGGTAAGTTAATAAGTAAGACACACATGGCTGTAGAAAAATAACTAACTATCATAACAACTTGAAACCAGTTTATGTTTATACATACATCGTCCGTTTATTTTTCAACATAATTTCCACCAACATTTATACATTTATCTCATCGTTTTGTCAGGCCTCCCAAACCGGCTGCATAGAACTGCGTGCTCTGTTTTCAACGCCACATTTTCACCTCACATTCAACTTCCGCGTCACTCGTGAAATGTCTCCCGCCAAGGTGGGTTTTCAGTGGACATAGCCCCTAGCGATTTCCCGTAAAGCAGTGCATAGCTTGGTAGAAAAAAGGTTATGAGGGTGAGTCAATAAGTAAGTCACACAGATCTGTGGGATGGCAGGTAAATGAAAACAAAGCACGTAGTTCTATGCAGCTGGTTTGGGAGGACTGATAAATGCATCAATGTTGGTGGAAATTATGTTGAGAAATAAAGAGACAATGTATGTATAAAAATAAACTGGTTTCAAGCTGTTATTATGGTTAGTTATTTTTCTACAGCCATTTGTGACTTACTTATTAACTTACCCTCGTATTATTTGTTGCCACCCTTTTAAAACTTTTTACTGTCTTTCATACCTGTTATTTTCTACATAAGGCTAATTGTAGAGGTCAGCATGGCTGAGAGGTTTATCACACTGGCACTTATTCTTCCTGTGTGCTGATGATGGGATAGTGGGTTCATTCCACACACCAATAATTTGGACATAAACATTTATTACTCGTTCAGAAAGCAATGGCAAACTACTGTTTGTAAAATTGCCTAGAAAATCAACCTGGGGTTTATCACAATGTCCTGCAAAGGACATGAGACATTTTTATAGGCTAATTTTGCTATTTTACCTTTTCTATTGATACATCAGATGAATGACTTTTGTCTTCTGCTTATGTTTTTGATCACTGTCCTTTTGCTGTCAGCATTTCAGCATTTATTTTTTCTTCTCTGTCCTTCATATTCTCAACATTCTGCTCAGAAAGCACATCTCTGTCCTTTAGCTGTCAGCATTTCAGCATTTATTTTTTCTTCTCTGTCCTTCATATTCTCAACATTCTGCTCAGAAAGCACATCTCTGTCCTTTTGCTGTCAGCATTTCAGCATTTATTTTTTCTTCTCTGTCCTTCATATTCTCAACATTCTGCTCAGAAAACACATCTCTGTCCTTTTGCTGTCAGCATTTCAGCATTTATTTTTTCTTCTCTGTCCTTCATATTCTCAACATTCTGCTCAGAAAACACATCTCCACTGCCTCCAATTCCCCCCAAATATCATTACTCATTGTCCGACATTCACATCCATATATAAGACCTGGCCATACACAACTTTTCATTATCATCTTCCTTGCCAACAGGCTTGGATGATCATTCGTCTTCATAACTTGCAATTTCCAACAGCATATATGTATGTCTACTGACACCTGTGTGTATCATGACAAAGGGCTTTCAAGAAGTTTCTCACATTCTTCCTCTGTCTCACTTTCCATAAATCTTTTCTGTTGTCACCACATGTTCCAGTTTCTCTCTTCTCATAATATTACCAAAAATGTCTGCCTCTTTCTGATGTTTCTGATAAGTTATCTTTTTGTCTTAGCATCTTTCAAAACATTTAGATTACTGGTTTTGGCTCTTAAGGAATATTCAGCATTCTTTGGTAAAACCACATTTTTAATGCAAGCAGTAAATAAAAGAAGTACTGGACTTTCTCTACTTCTCTTCCTACATTTGCCTCAGTGTTGAGGAATACTGGATTGATAACATGACAGATTGAACAGTGTTGGGAAATACTGTACTGATAACATGAAGGATTGAACATTGTTAGGGAATACTAGACTGATAAAATGACAGATTGGACAGTGCTTGGGAATACTAGACTGATAACATGAAAGATTGGACAGTATTTGGGAATACTGGACTGATAACATGATAGATTGGACAGTGTTGTGAAATAATGGACTGATAACATTCAAGATTGGACAGCCTCCAGCATTGTCGTACTTAAGGTTGTTGACAGTAGAGAGCTGTGCATCCATCATGACATCCCAACAGAAGTGTTAGTTTATCATTAGCTCAGTTGTTATGCTATGGGGCAGTGGAAGAAATGGACATATTGCTGTATTAGTGTGGAGTACTAATACTGAAGCCGTGGCTTCACAATTCTGCATACTGCGTCTGAAACACAACTAGCTGCGAGTGATTTGGGAGCAGAGCGCCTTGCAGTGGTTTTCATACAATTGTATGGGTGCCGGTCGTTCAGAAAGTTATGGCAAACTACAGAATGTAAACTTACCAAGAAATCACAAAAGGTCAAAACTTTCTAGAGTTGACTGCAGCAGCCTGTAAAGGATATGCAACTAACTAACTAGCACAGAATTGTTAAAATCTCACTTTGTTATAATTTACCGAAGAAATGGACAGTGTGATGGGGAACTGGTCATCACAGCTCATATAGCAGAGACTGACTAAATATGACTTAGTATTTCACTGCCAAACAGCAGTATCTTCTTTGAGATTGTGTTTACTTTTGTTCACATTTGTTTCTAGGTTTCTTTGCAATGCCTTTTCCATGTCCCAATCTTGTAGTGGTTGATTAGCTTGTGCTTCTATTCTCGCAAGAGATTTATGTTGTTTAATAACTGCCACATAGCATCTCCTAAGTTGTTTGTCAGAAAACTAGGGATAAGACTAAGAAAGATACAAGCCTGCTACCTTCCAGGTAAGAATGGTACAATCAAAGTCTAGGGTAGGCAGACCTAGTTAAAACACCTTTTGCAATTTGATGCCATTTATGATAGTATATAACATTTTATTGTCATGCCCATGTTTGTTTATTTTCATCTTTTGGTACCTTGTTATTGTTGAAACAGGTCTTTTGTTTTATTTATTTCCAGGTGTTTTCTGACTATTGTGAAGAAAGCTTATTGTAAGTTTGCGTGTTTCTGTTGTTCAGAGTTTTTAAAGTGGCTTTAATGTTAGCTAAATGGTTAAGATAGATAAAGTTGGCCAGTCTTTCTTTCTTTTTTGAACAGCAGAAGTAAGTTATTTAATTATCTTGTGCTTAGTGAGTTCTTCTGCTATTTGTCAGGCTTATCATGTTTCCACAAATGTATGTTCATATCTTTCTCGGGTACCAGGAAAATGAATGTTTATGTGTTTAATCCCCATCGAGACATGGATGTTTTAAAAAAGTTGACTGGGCTCCCAGGTCGAACTAGTCTAAAATGGGCATCAGGGAATATTCTGGGAAGTAAAGAGGTTATTTTGATATTGACCACACCACCCATTGAGTGCCAATAAGTCTATAAAATGATGGGGCTGGCACCATAGTCCTAGTACGGCTCTTGGAATAGAAAGACATGATCTCTGATGTCTGCCCCAGACCAGCGACCTGAAGAAGGAGTTTAACTTGAAAAATAAATGCTGGGTTCAGATGAGCTAAGTCATAGTCAAGTGCTGAGATTCTCCTGCTGTGATTTAAGGGGGAGTAGGGGGAGGAGAGACTGAGCACTTATTACACTAGAGTAACTCCAAATTAACAAAGTTGACAGTAAATGTATGGTACATGACTGAAATTTTTTCTTTATAAAGAAAATATAATGTGTATAAATATGTAGGAGAAGAACAATGTGGGTTTGTAGAAGGCAAGGTTACAGTAAATGCTGTGTACATGCTGAGAACAGTAATTGAACATTCTATAGAAGTAAATAAAGATATAAATTTTTGCTTTATTTACTACACAAAGGCTTTCAATATAGTAAGACATGTCAACATGATATAGATGCTTGCAGATTTACAAACTGATGGGAAAGATCTTAGACTTGTAAAAAACATATATTGGAAACAATATGCTGCCATCAGAATTGATAATGAAGTAGGTCAGTTTCAGCTTATTAAGAGAGGTGTGAGACAGGGATGTGTAATGTCTCCAGATCTGTTTTCCCTGTATAGTGAAAATATTTTCAGAAATGAACAAGATTTGAAAGGAATTATTATTAGCAGAAGAAACATCAATAACATTAGATATGCAGATGATACAGTACTCATTGCAGACAATGAGCAGGATCTGCAACATTTAGTAGATGAGGTTGTTGCACAGAGTGAACAACTAGGGTTAGAATTAAATTGTAAGAAGACACAGATTATGGTCATCACTAGGAAGAATATTCTTAAACAAGTGAATCGGTACAATTATCTCAGAACAGTCATAACATCTTATGGGAGATGCCTTGATGAGATTAGAACAAGAATTGCCATGGCAAATGTAGCCTTTTTCAAAATGAGAAACATGCTGACAAATAAAAATATGTCAATTGTTATGAGAAAAAGAGTGTTGAGGTGCTACATAGAGCCTGTACTTTTGTATGGATGTGAAGCGTGGGCAATGAGCAGTCAAGCTGTTATCTATTGACTGTGGAAATGTGGTTTCTGAGGCGAATACAAAGAATACCATGGACAGACAGAAAAACCAATGACCAAGTTCTACAAGAAACATTTGAAAATGGCAAACTCAAGAGAGAAATTAGATGTAGACAGTTAACATTATTTTAGCATGTTATGAGAAGAAATAAATTGGAGAACTTGGTGACAACTGGCAAGAAGAAGGGGAAGACAGTGAAGTAAATACCTGGATGGCTTGACCACGTGGCATGGTCAAAACAAGAACACTGAGCTGATCCATGACTCTGGTAATTGAGTGAAATGGCGAATCCTGACCGCCCTCGCTTACCGTCATAGCACATGATGGATGGAGAATATGTATGTTTGCAAGTTTTTCTGCTTAAGTTTGCCTTTAAAAACATTTTTTTCAACTGATTTGTATGTTAATATTATACATCAATCAATCATTCATGTGCCATGCTGGAAAGCATGGGCAGTCATGACTCGCCAATTAACTCGGTCACCAGTGTCGTGGATCAGCTCAGTGCTCCTGTATCATCCATGCCATGTGGCCAAGCCATCCAGGTATTTTCCTTTTGGTCTGTTCCCTTCGATCTTGCCAGTTGTCACTAAGTTCTGTAATCCATTTCTTTTCATAACATGTCCAAAAAATTTTGACTGTCTACGTCTAATTTCTCTAACCAATTTACGATTTTCATTTGTCTCATGTAGTACTTAGTCATTGGTTTTTCTATCTGTCCATGGTATTCTTTGCATTTTCCTCAGAAACCACATTTCTACAGCCATCAGATGTTTTTCAGCTTGACTGCTCATTGTCCAAGTTTCACATCCATACAAAAGAACAGGCTCTATGTATCCCCTCAACACTCTTTTTCTCATTTCAGTTGACATCTTTTTATTGATCAGAATGTTTTTCATCTTGCTAAAGTCTACTTTTGCCATGGCATTTCTTGATCTAATCTCTTCAAGGCATCTCCCATCATATTGTTATGACTGTTCTGAGATAATTGTACCGATTCACTTGTTGAAGAATATTCTTATTTACTTGTATATTACATTGTGGTACTTCGTTCTTCCTAGTGACGACCATAACCTGTGTCTTTTTACAGTTTAATTCTAACCCCAGTTGCTCATTGTGTACAACAACCGCATCTACTAATTGTTGCAGATCCTGCACATTGTCTGCAATCAATACTGTATCATCTGCATATCTAATGTTATTGATGTTGCGCCCTCCAGTGCTGACTCCATTTATATCGTCTACATTTCTGAAAATATTTTCATTGTACAGGGAAAAAAGATCTGGAGACATTACACATCCCTGCCTAACACCTCTCTTAATAAGCTGATATTGTCCCACTTCATTATCAATCCTTATGGCAGCTTGTTGTTTCCAATATATGTTTTTTATAAGCCTAATGTCTTTCCCATCAATTTGTAGATCTGCAAGCATATCCACCATGTTGACATGTCTAACTCTATCAAAAGCCTTTGTGTAGTCAATAAAGCAAAGATGTATATCCTTGTTTACTTCTATAGCACGTTCAATAACTGTTCGCAGTATATACACAGCATTTACTGTACCCTTTCCTTCCACAAACCCACATTGTTCTTCCCCTATTTCAGGTCGTAATTTCTTCCTCGCTCTTTGCATGATAATTCTTAGCAAAATCTTTTTGATATGACTCATTATACTAATTGTTCTATGTTGATCACATTCCAAGGCTCCTGATTTCTTTGGGATTTCAATAAATACAGAGTTAATAATTCAGAAGGTATATTTCCAGTATCATATAATGTGTTCAGCACCGGGGGCCTTGCCAGCTTTTATAAGCTTAAGAACATTTCGAACCTCCATCTTCGAAATTGGCGGTCCTTCATTATTAAATCTAATATCATACTGCTCCTCTTTGTTATCCTCATAAAGGTTTTTCACATAATCTGTCCATACATGTATAATCTGATCTTTTTCTATTATGATTTTGCCATATTTAGTTTTTAGACAGCCTGTTGATGTACTTGTTCTTTTATTAGTAAGTTCCTGAATTCTTTTGTGCACTAATTTGGTATTTTGACTGTTGTGTTGTTTTTCAATTTCTAAGCACTTTTCCTCAAGCCATGCTTCTTTTGCCGCCTTACATAATATTCTGACTTGTCTGTGAATTTCTTCATGTTTGGCAGAATTATTTTTGTTGACTCTTCTTGTTTCCATTAGGTGTAAAATTTCTTCAGTCATCCATTTCTTACGACCCACCTTCTTTAATTTTGGAATAGTTGTTTCTGCAGCCAAACTGATTGAATTCTTTAACATTTCCCATTGATCATCTACATCCTGAAATAAGATCTCTAGATCAGACAATATATCAAATCTGTTCTGTACTTCTATGTTGAATTTGCTTTGTATTTCCTTGTCATTACTCAATGTACACTGATCATATTTAGTGTTTCCTGTTATATACTTGTCTTTCTTCAACTTTATCCTCAATGTTTCTGTGAGTAATCTGTGGTCACTATAACAATCAGCACTGGGAACTGTTTTTGCTATAGTTAACACGTATCTAAATCTATACATGGAGCTCACATATTGTAATGTCCAACATTGGTACCTGGAAATGTGCTGGGCGGTAAAGATGGCTAGCATAATATTGACCATAAACCCATAGAGTGCCAATTGGGTTATAAAAATGTGAGACTAGCTCCATATACCCACCACACATCAAACCGTAGAAAAAGATCCTGTTTCTTTTGTTCATACGAGGGGGCTTCAAATGAAAACCTTAAAATTGTGAAGGAAATTACGATATCCATTGTCTTGTAACCTGTCAGTATTGTTGTTAAGCATGTCAAGAGTTTTAAACATGTGACATCATGGTGCAGATGAACACGATAACGCTATAAGGACAGTTTAAAGATGGCCGCCCCACTTTTAACATGCATCAATGAAGTGCAGCATTCTGTTATTCGTTGTTTGATCAGTGTAAGGGTGAAACCTATAGAAATTCATCAGCAAATGAAGGTCTAGTATGGTCATGCATGCCTGTCAGTCCAGCAAGTGTATGAAAATTTCCTCTGGTCTCTGGGTAGTGAGATCGGACGTCTGTGTGTATTGTTTCGCACGTAAAAAATCTCTTGGCAGTTGGAGATTGAACAAGAGTAGCCTAATGGCACTGCCTGGGCAAAATTTCAAGTTAAAAATCTACCCAGAGTATTTCAGGATCCTCGCCAGTACTACGGAGTTCGTGCACTGAGCTGATATTCTCTGGACTCAGGCTTGAGTTAGGAGTAAAACGGAACACTTATGGGTTACACCAGTGTGCCGTGATGTTGATCCGTCGACTAAAGTAAACTAAACTTTTTTTTTAAAGGTTTTATTTTGAATCCTCCTTGTACATTGGAATAAATGTGCAAATATCTCATTTCTGTCTGCAGCTGTGATGCTCCCTACAAGTGTTGTGAGATGAAAAAGGGATGCTGCTATGACAGCAGGCTGCATGGTAGCAAACACTTCCGTCTGCAGATCTGGAATATGTGGTATTTCTGGTACGTTCATTTGTTTCCCTACATGTTCCTTATTATCTGGGAAAAGAGGTTAATAATAAAATGCTGAATAGAATATTCACTGTTGGATGTTTCAATAGAAAATTATCTGTATTGTTACACATTAAAGAAGGTAGACTACTGTGAGAAATATGTTGAGAATATTGTGGACAGAGAAGAAAACAAATGCTGAGGTATTAAGAGTTGCAGGTTTTAAAAGATCAATCATCAGAACAATTAGAGAAAGGCAGGTGAAATGTATGGGGCTTACCAACATAAACTGACCTCATCACCCACTGGGTGCTGGCTAGTTTATACAAATATGGGTCTAGCACCATATGTCCAGTAACAGGGTTCCTGCACTTTTTTTATGTAAACAGAAGAAGCAGAATAGAGAAATTAGCTTTATGTTTGGAAAATATTAGGCTTGAGAGGCAGAGAAGGACAGAGAAAGATGTATGTGGAAAGTTTAAATAACTTGGCAACAAATAATGTTAACATACACTACCAAAATGTCATCAGTTATGCTGGAGGGGATTGGGAGGTCATGAAAATTGTGTTTTGACAGTTCCAGAGTTGTATTAGTGAAGCATTGATTTCATTGTTAGTTCTCAAATTGAAGTGATTAAAAAGAAAAACAGAAACAACAATGAAATAAGAAAGACTGGGGAAAAAATTTGAAGTTTTTAGCTGTTTGTTTTAAGCTTACATGCCTTTGCTGTAAAATTTACAAGCAGATCACAAACATCTGAATTTAGTTGATAATCTTTGAGTTGTACTATAAAAGACCCACTTTACTAAATAAGCAAATGTATACTTGTAGCACATTTTTAGATCACAGTTAAATCTCGCGGCCTTTTGTTAACATGCGTGAAATTTATTCCAGATAATAATGAAGAATTTTCAGTTATTCAAATGGCATAAAAGCCTGTAGCTGTAGGTAACAGTTGGTCATCATTTTGTTTATCATTTCTGTTTCTCTTGTGTTCTCTTTTACTTTTGTTATCACAGAATGTATTACTAGATGTTAAAATTTATGTTTTCACTTTCTACAGTCCAGTATGTGGCATAATAAACTTAACTCAGAATAATAAATAATGTTACAATTTCCATCTGAGTTTTAAATGCATGATCTGTTAAGAAAAATGATGTTGATCAAGTGTTCACAGTGGGAACATTCATACAATCTTGAGTTTGAAAAAGAAAAAATAAGAGCATTCCTACTGTCTTGGTTGGCTAGTTGTGAATCCTTTGGAAGACTGAGATTTAACACTTATGCCCAGTTCATTGGCATACTGGTCAACTCAGCCCTGAAAAGGGCATGCATCTGGTAGAATAAGGTTGGTTATGAGACTTTTCTCCTGACCCAGTACTAAAGTGTCATCTTCAATGGGACTGTGTTGTAGAACTCCACTTCCTCTCTCCAAGTCCAGAAACCAAAGAGGTGTGCTAGACCAGTACTGGAACTTCACATCCGCGAAGAAGAATATTAAAAGGGTTATGATTCAGCACAATACATACAGCTGGTAGGGATTAGACCTAAGTTAGTCATATTTCTTCCATATGTTTTAGGTATTTCATTGTCAGATTCAAACTCAGTGCCCAGGGAGAATTCATGGCCTTCAAAGCTTATTGAATATATGCAGTCCACAAAGTCTGAGAAGTCTGGTACAATTTTCTTTAATTTTGCTAGGGAAGCATACTAAAGATCAGATAACATCAGATCAATTGCCATCTTCATTTTGAAGGACAGTCACAACAGATTATCATAAATATGAGCGTTTCTTGCCATGATTGCAAAATCTCACTTGAGGTGATCCTCCCACTGAAAACGTTGTACTATTCTGTATTCTTTTGTATATTTGCATTCACCTTTATCTGAGCTATAGTTTTTAAAAGAATGTTTTTACTTTTTATGTGTCCATGATGTTGTATTTGTCAAGGTATTAACACGTTTAGCAATTCTTTTTTTAGTCTTAGTTTGTTTATTATTAATTTATTGGTCATCTTGTCTTTTCGTGATATTGCACCATATTCTGTATGTACATGTGACTAGTTAATTAAATCTTTCTTTGTGAACTGCTTGCATTTGCACCTTATATTACTAAACACTCCTCTATTTTATCTGCACTTTGACGCGCTAGAGAGGCTTGTGTGTTCCAGTGACCCCACAAGCTGTGCTGACAGTATTGCAGCTACTGGTAGGGTCTCCCATGTCGAACAGGTTGAGGGATAGGAACCAGATGAGATACCCAAACCAGCTGCCTTGTGGGTAGACTGGGGACATTCATAGGCTAAGAGAAGCAAACTCAAAAAGATCTTGCTAAAATTGGATGTATTGAGCCACAGGCTTGGCAAAATAGTGCAATACAACTCACTAAATGAAATGATACTAAATATATTGACCATTTTTAATTTCAGGTTTCTTGTCATATTCATGATGATGTCATGTTTTGGTGGATGTGGGTACTACAGACGTCGCCGTCTTGCTATGCTCACTCGAGCTTCACATGCTCCACCATTGAGAACCGCTACAGTATTGGAACCAGTCCAACGAAGATCTCGTTGCAGAAGTACTGAAGGACAACCCAGACAGTTTAACTTCTTTGCTTACATTGGACCTGGTGTCAGTTTGCCAGAGCCAGTTTCCAACTTGCCACCGGCCTATGCTGAGGTGACTGTTTATCTTTATCAAATTAACATACCCTTATTAAAGAGCCCCGTAATCCTGTATGTTCTCGTGAGTAACACAACCTGCGCGAGAATCGGTAGCGGTTCTCGCTGTGTTGGTAAACTACGGGGTATGTGAGCTGGCCGCTCAGAAAGCAATGACAAACTACTGAGCGTAATCTTGCCAAGTACATCAACAGCAGCTGAAAAATGCTGATGTTGACTGCAACGTCCTGTAAGGGATATGCAACAACAACCAAAGAAAAAATTAAAGAGCTGGCTCTGTGGCGAAAGGATTACAGACGCAATTCGTAATTCCGCATACTGAGTTCGAAACACAGCTGCGAGCGATTTGGCAGCAGACCACCTTGGGTTGATTGTTATAAAATGGTGTGAATGCCTGTTGTTCAGAAAGTAATGGCAAACTACTGCGCATACACTTATCAAGAAATCACAAACGATTAAAAAAAAATGCTGGGGTTGTCTGCCACGTCCTGTAAAGGATATGCAACTAACTTTTATTAAATTTAAGAGTCTGATTGTATTATTTTGACCCTGTTTGCACTATTTGTGAATGTTTTCTGCAAACATCCTCAGCTAAGACAGTGGTTTGGGTTCAATCCCAGCAGATTCAGCATTGTTTTTTTTCTGGCTAGAATGGTTCTGGGATTAACCCAGCATCAGAAACATTGGTATGAAAATTGTCTGAGAGTTGTCTAGAAAGGAAAGATGGTGGGGAAAGGATCTGACCATCTATCTAATTATGTCATGGCCTAGAAGGTCTACCACAGACCTCCCTGAAGTCATATCTACTTGGGAATATAGGAATAATATATCTTCAGCTCTCAGGGAAAATAGCAGTCCTCTTTAAGTCCTCAAAGCTGCTGTATATTTAATTATTGAAGTTGTAGTTTATAAGTTATGTTATATATGTATGTTCTTGTAACTTATAGTTATTGTGATCAGTTATCATTTCTTCTTCATTACACCTTCAGATGTCAGCCTGAATATATTTAAAGAAAGCAGTCAACTTGAGGTTGTTGACATCTCCATAGAGTTTGTTCTTAAATGGTGCAGATGTAGACCAAAGTCATATTCGCTCACGAGGTAGGCTACATGTGCTGCCGGCTCAGCACCTTACCTCCGGCTATCAGTGAGCGAGAGACGGCCAAACCCTCTCATCCGGGGATCCCTCATATCCCCTAGCTGAGAGCCTTTGAACAAATATCTGAACTAAGCATGTAGCATGCTCAGCATCTCTCCTCCGTTTTGCAGTATGTGGGTATCGGCCCAGCTCTTACATCTAGGGGTTAGTGGCTTAGGGGCATTCAGCCATATCCCTCAGATGGTAGCCTTAGGGTATGTGTCTGGACCAAGTATTAATGGCTTCGTGCACCTGATTTGAGCTTTTGACTGCTATCCTCAGTCTACTTGCAGAGCAGCAAGTTGTGTCTCTCTTAGTCTGGTCCCTATCTCAAGAGCTGTCCGACATGTAGCTGTATATCCATCGGCATAGCGCTTGGGGTCACTGGGACACTCCAGCCTTTTGTAAACAATCTTAGGTATGCTGACGATACTGTGTTACTAGACCTAGTGGAACAAGTAAACAGGCCCAGTACAGAATGTGGCTTAGATATCTTCTTCTTCTTCTGCGTTCATCCGGAGTTTTTTTTCCGGATGTGATTGCGTTGTACCTATTTACAGCACAGCTGCGTTCTTGCGCCGTTAGGCCGACACATCCGACTTCTGCGGGCATTTGTTGACCGGGTTAACCTTCCTGGGGGCTTAGATATTAACATTCAAAAAAACAAAAACTATGATAATTAGCAGTGAAAAAGAAAGGTCATCAATGAATATCACAGTAAACGGGGAGTTACTAGAACAAGTAACACATTTCTCCTATCTTGGACATACAATAACAGATGATGGCAGAAGTGAAATAGAAATCAAAAAGATAATAGGAATGGCCAAAAATGCTTTTAATGGTATGAAATCTGTATTAACATCTAGAGAGATTAATAACGCATTAAAAATGAGAATTGTCAAATACTATATATATTCACTGTTACTGTATGGCGCGGAATCCTGGACATCGAACAAGCAACTAGAAAGCTGCATAGAAGCCCTGGAGATGTGGATATACAGACGAATATGTTGTATTTCATGGAAACTGAAACAATCAAATGCAGAGGTTCTAGAAAAACTTGGAATGAAGAGAGAGTTGATGAAAGAAATAAAGAGCAGGTAAGTGGAATATTTCGGCCACGTTAAAAGACATGATACTCTTATAAAAATCATATTGGAAGGCAAGGTTAAGGGCAAGCGAGCAAGAGGTAGACAATGATACAAGTGGGAAGATAACATCAAGAGTTGGACGAACATCAGCCTGACAGAATGTACAGTCAAGGTGAGAGACAGACGGTGTTGGAGATCCATTGCAGTCAACCTTCATTGTGGAGACGAAACATGATTGATTTATCTTTCCTTACATCAAGCTTCTTAGTTATATTTTTTTTTCATATTTTTTTTTTTAATAATACATCTGCATACTTTGAGTTTTTACCATTGTTTTTATTGTGAAATTACCTTTTTACCCCTGCAGGTGACCAATCAGCCAGGTCTTTATCCTTATAATAAAGTGGAGTTACCCCCATACCCAGGCTATATTAAGCCAGGTAAGTAAGTTCTGGGCAAGCTATTTCAAATGTTGAAATATTGTCATGCCTAGAGTGAGGCGTGTGAACACAGTCCAATGAAAAGGGTGGGGAATTGAGAAGGGAGAGGAGTTGCAATGGTAGAGGATGGGGACAAGACAGGAGAAGTGGAATATATATAGTATGGAAAGGGAAGAAGAAAGCAGAAGAGATAGAGTGAACCTAGAAAGAATCCATAGTGGATATCATATGAATTGGTATATCTCTACATGCACAAGCAATTGAAATAAGTGATAAAATCAAATATCTAGCTTGATATTTGATTATTGTTTGTCATATAAGCATCATGTAGAGGATACTGGGAAGATGGAAATACCACAATGTGATATACGAGTAAATGGGCATATTCTTAAGCAAGTGAATCAATACAGTTATCTCGGCACAGTCATAACATCTGATGGGAGATGCCTTGAAGAATTAGAACAAGAATTGCCATTGCGAAGGTAGCCTTTGCAAGATGAAAAACATACTGACCAATGAAAAGATATCAATTGAAACAAGAAAAAGAGTGTAGAAATGCTACATAGAACCTATACTTTTGTATGGATGTGAAGCGTGGACAATGAGCAGACAAGCTGAAGAACAGCTGATGGCTGTGGAAATGTAGTTTCTGAGGAAAATGCAAAGAATACCATTGACAGCCAGAAAAACCAATGAACAAGTCCTTCAAGAAACAAATGAAGATTGTAAACTGATTAGAGTCATTAGATGTAGACAGCCACAATTTTTTGGACATATTATGAGAAGAAATTACTTGGAGAACTTGGTGACAACTGCAAGATCGAAGGGAAGAGACCAAGGGAAAGACCGAGAAGTAAATACCTGGATGGCTTGGCCACGTGGCATGGTTGATACAGGAACACAGAGCTGATCCACGACTTTGGTGATCGAATGAGATGACAGAACATGACCGCCAAGCTTATTGGCATGGCACTTGATGGATGGATGGAGAGGATACTATTAAAAATACAGATGTGGCCTAGCAGCACTGAAGACTACGATGGCTAGTCACTTGGAACAGAGACTATCTGTCTTGTTGTTGAACCAATTGGTCCTCTCAGTAATTGATTATTGAGCAATGGGTATTTGAGAGCTGTGTCTCACAGTGTGAACAAGTGGAGCAGATTCAGAATGAAGGAATGCAAATTGTCTTGGGCTGTGCATGAGATACTCTCATAAGAACCATGAAAATATGCTTGGACTTACATCAGTGAAGTCTAGACTTGCATTGGCACAGCTCAAGGCCTACATGAGAGTCACCAATGATGAAAGACAACCATTGCTTGGTAGTTTAAATGATCTTCAAAGAAGCTGAATAAGAAAAGGAAGGTCATGGGCGGTGCAGGCAGAAGATACCGTCGGGCAGGTTAACACAGTCAAGCAGATACACATGGGACAGGGATGGACTGACAATTGTAGACAAAAGAACAGCTTCCATCAGGTCATCATCATATTGGGTACAGAGTAGAAAGGTGTAATAGGTTGGCGGGATTAAAGGTCTTACAGTTGACAGATGAAAATGTTGCCAGAGCTGACACAAGTGTATACTGATGGCTTTGTGCATCACTGAGAATAATCTGGCATGGGATCTTCAGCTAGACTTAGGAAGAAGGATGTTGCTAAGTCTAGAGGTCTACACCTCAAGTGTAGAGATAGAGATGCCTGAGATCACCGCAGCTTTGTGTTGGTTATCAGTTACTTTAATCACTAGAGGAATCATAATGTCTGATTCTCTATTTTAAAAAATTGCATATCCTTTGCAGGGCATTGCTATCAACCCCAGATTGATTTTCTAGGCAATTTTATGTTCAGTGCCAGTGCTTTCTGAACAAGCAGTCAACATTTAAGTCTAACTGACTGGTGTAGGGGACGAACCCTTTACTCCGCCATCAGCTCCCCAGAAATCTGAGAGCTAGAGTGCTCTTATCCTGTCGGCCATGTCAACTGCCTGATTCTCCATGCATATGGCGTAATCATCTAACTGGACCAATGTGGCGTGAGTGGGTGTCAAGAATCTACACTTCTCTCTCACAAAGTCTTGCGTAAACATACTGTCCAGATATGCGGAAGTGTGAGACAATGAGAAAGCAGATCCGTTGGCTTCAAGGACCCCAGTAGTTGGAACATTCACGATGACAAAGGAGGTATTCTGAAGCTATCTGTGAATGACAGTTAGTTGAAGATACAATAACGGATGAAACAACATATTTAAGGATGTTTGAGTTTGGATTTCAGAGTCATTCCAGTTAGGTGGAATATGTAAGGGGATGAATCTGAGTGTGTTACTGAAGAATCTGGGATCTAAATCTAACATTTGAAAATAGAAATGGGGCATCTATGGTCTGGAATACTAAGATGTTAATTCTTAGAATCAACAAACTAAATTGCTATAATTTATTTCACATATGATTCAAATTATTAGTAATTTAAGGAAACAACTCTGGTTTATAAATTTTTGAAGTTTTTTTTCCTTCTGCTTAACTATAGTTACATTTTGTAAGGTAATGTTTACATTTTAATCATCATCATCTCTTATGCAGAGCTAGGCTCTCCTCACAACACACACCGGGTAGATTCTGGCTCCTTCGGCAGCTCTCTTACTCCATGCATGTAAACACCTAAAGTTTCTTTAATAATGTTGTTCAATGCAAGGATTAACAGTCTTATTAAAATTAAGTATTATGTTAGAATTTCAAACTAAAAGTAATTTATGCTTATGTCTCTTTTTGGAGTACCTCTTTTTATCTCTGCCAGTTTTAGTTGTAAGCCAAAGTATTCTGACACATTTCTTAAAATCTCCTCTTTTTCTGTGATTCTCTCTGCCTCTGTTTGTTTATTTCTGTTTGCCCTTATTTCAACTCAACATTTGCTTATTGTTTATTTCTATCTTCCTTTATTTCATCTCAACATTTGCTTCTTATTTTCTTTCACAGAGGATGATCATTTTCCATTCATGCCACTGTCACCCACTTTACCAACCCATGACACCAGCATGCCACCACCTTACACTGAGTGTTATTATGGGCAAGCACAGCCACCTTTACCAATAGCCCCTGGTGGGAATCCTGCGCCGTATATACCACCACAGCAAGTTGTAGCTCAAGTACCAACTGTGCCAACAGAAAGAGACAGCAACAGTGCGTCAAACAGTACCATACTCCATAGTAATCAGTAAAGGAGTGTGCATCTGTTATCTGCTGTTCTTTCTAGCAGTATTTTCATGTCACAGAAGAACACTTGTTTGACACAACCATGTTACTGATCTGAGTGGACAACTTAAAATACTGCAATAATTTATCCTTTTCATTTTAACAGCTCTTATGTACAATGTTTTACATATTTTTTCATACTTCTGTGAACACCAGTTGTATGTGGCTAGGATTGTATCAGATTGCATCTACAATTAACTCCTTTGCATTTTATTTTAACAACTATAGAATGAGCATTTTAAGAACAAGTTAAAGGAGTTAAAGAGAAGAATTTTGGCAGACGTGAAAATTTTACATTGAATTTATATTCTAAAATGCATGTTTTATATGCAATACTTCAGATTACTTTATGAGAATTAACAGTCTAAAGGAATATATAGTGAAGTAAAGAAGTAAGGAGACTTCTGTATGTAAGTGCATTTTTCTTATTCTCTTGAATCAGTGCGTTTACATGTCTATAACCTATGTATTTGGCCTGTTTAAATTATTCCGATTTTTATCATAATAATGACAGGTGTTGTTTTTTTTTCATCTTGAAATCCACATATATAAATATACATGGACACATTTATCCAGTTCTTCCCATTTCATTTAGGTATACACAGTGTCATTGATGAATTTTGCAGAAAGTAGTTTCCATGCATCCAAAACAATGGTTTATATTATTTACACGATGTAGTGGTGAATTTTATGTAATAGTAAGTGAAGAAAAAAAAAGGAAGTTAAAATATTTCAATAAGGAAGTATTGTAGACTACAGCGGTGTAAAAAATATTCATGCATGATAAATTCTGTAATTTCCCATTCTATTGATCATTCTAGTGAAAGATTTTTACAAAAGTGACTTCTTACATAAACATGGAAAGTTTGACATGTATATTTGCTAATTTATATGTCTGCCTTCGGAGTCACTCATATGTTTTATTTGGATTCATAGGCAGTGAGAAAAGGAGCTGGTCATATAATTTCACAATGTTGTGAGCTAATATTTGTGACATCCTTAGCAAACCCTTCATTTCACAGCCTTGGCAGCATATGCTATAATGTTACCTTCACCTATGACATTTATAATTTCCTTTCTTCCATACCTCAGAAGAGTTATTTGCTGATTTTGTGGTGTATCACGGGCAGAATCAAAACCTGGTCAAACCTAACCCTCTCTATGCAGCCATCTATCCATTAGCCACGTGTGTACTAGACCTTGATTTTTGTTTGATGCCTTTTCCTTTTCCAGTTAAGAGATGGTGTGATGGAGTGATTCTGCAGCTAGGATTTAAATAAGGCACAGTAGCTAAGACCATTAAGCCTGTCAGCAGAGAAGTTGCAAGGACCTTAACTCATTTGGTACCAAGCAGCTCAACATACTTTTGGTTTTTACGCCTAATAGAATATTAAGATTCAAAATAATAGCATTTATTTCAACACCATGGGTTTACCTCATTTTGATCTCTCTCTCTCTCTGTCTCTGTCTCTCACTATGTCTCTTTCTATCACTATCTGTCTCTCTTTGTCGCTATCTGTCTATCTCTATGTCTCTCTCTGTCTATATTTATCTCTGTCTGTCTGTCTCTCTTTCTCTCTCTGTGTCTCTATCTCTTTATGTCTTTCTCTTTCTCTCTCTATGTCACTTTCTGTCTCTTCCTATGTCTCTCTCTGGGTCTCTGTCTATCTCTTTATCTTTCACTCTCTCTTTCTATGTCTCTCTTTCTCTCCCCCACCTCTCTCTCCCACTCTTTCTCTCCTCCTAACTGCAGGCCACCTGCTAAGAACATCACACAATGGACAGCCTTTGTAGTTCCAGTGATTACCTCCCCAGGGATCTCCGGAAAAATTGTACTTGTGATCTGAACGATGCATCGAATATAAACCCATGACCTTCAAGGCACAAGGCAGACAGCTTGACACGAAGTTTGAGGCAGACAGCTTGACACAAGACATGAGGCAGACAGCTTGACACAAGACATGAGGCAGACAGCTTGACACAAGACATGAGGCAGACAGCTTGACACACGGCATGAGGCAGACAGATTGACACAAGACATGAGGCAGACAGCTTGACACAAAACATGAGGCAGACAGATTGACACGAGGCATGAGGCAGACAGCTTGACACGAGACTTCAGGCAGAAAACTTGACACAAGGCATGAGGCAGACAGCTTGACATGAGGCTTGAGGCAGACAGCTTGACACGAGACTTCAGGCAGAAAACTTGACACAAGACATGAGGCAGACAGCTTGACATGAGGCTTGAGGCAGACAGCTTGACACGAGACTTCAGGTAGAAAACTTGACACGAGGCTTGAGGCAGACAACTTGACACGAGGCATGAGGCAGACAGCTTGACACGAGGCATGAGGCAGACAGCTTGACATGAGGCATGAGGCAGACAGCTTGACACGAGGCTTCAGGCAGACAGCTTGACACAAGGCATGAGGCAGACAGCTTGACACGAGGCATGAGGCAGACAGCTTGACACGAGGCATGAGGCAGACAGCTTGACACGAGGCATGAGGCAGACAGCTTGACATGAGGCATGAGGCAGACAGCTTGACACGAGGCGCAAGGCAGACAGCTTGACACGAGGCATGAGGCAGACAGCTTGACACGAGGCTTGAGGCAGACAGCTTGACACAAGGCATGAGGCAGACAGCTTGACACGAGGCATGAGGCAGACAGCTTGACACGAGGCTTCAGGCAGACATACAACACCTTCTTACCGTGTTCCCATCCAGTTTTTACTGTAACCCACTCATTATTGTTACTTGAACAAACTCCTTCTTTCCCATGCTGTTATTATTCTGATGCTTTTATACCCAAATATTTATTCATTGAAGGTAAATTCTTAGGATAGGACTAGTTAACATTGTCACCTGCCTGGTTAATAAATAGTTAATAATAGTTAATAAATAAATGCATTATCTACATCAAGTGTCCTAATAATATAAACATGTCTATAACCAGATTTGGGCTCAAATCCTGGTAATTTTTGTTATTTTATTTAAGATTAATTACTTTCATTTATTTCAAAAGGTGCTATATTTTGTCTACATTCTTATATGTAACAATTTTTGGTGAGATTTTTTTAGTTTCATGTGTTGCATATCGGGTATCTCTTACTTTCTCATATTATCATCATCAAGTGCCATGCCGACTGGCGTATGCGTTCGTGACTCTCCACAGATACTTTCTCATATACTGGGAGGTTATTTCTTATAGACGTGTGCCATGTAGATTATTTTGTATGAGCATTTTTGCATGCTGTATTTATGACTGTCTCTCCAATATACAAAGTGGAAAGATTTGTTATACTTCCACTTCTTTTTCTTCTCAAAACTGTGAATACATTTTCAGATTTTTGCTATTAGAAAATGACAATGGTTGTGAATAGGACCTGTGGTAGTGCAGTACACTAGCCTTCCAGCTCGGTCAGAATAGGTTGGAAATCACATCAAGGGAATTTTTAAATTAGTGTGGGCACTGCCTTTGCAAAATTGTTAGGAAATAAAAACCTACTCATGGGTAGAGAGCCCATTATCATGGATAGGATCTGTCTAGAGCAGGGGTCACCAAACTACGGCCTAAGGGCCGGATCCAGCCCGCGACATCATTTCATCCGGCCTGCCGGCGGTACTTAAACTTGCTTGATATAACGTATGAAACACAAGACGTAATACAATTTAAATGTAAATATTATGTTTAGAATAATATGAGATCTTTACAGGTGTGGAGACCTCCTGGCTGCTATGTGTCTTAAATTTATATTTTCAATTATAAATTATTGTATCTAGATGTTCTTGTTTATTGTATTGTTTGCTTATTTCGCACCATCACAAGTCCTTCCCCGGCTCGTGGTAGCGCCGCCTAAGCTCTGACATTACCATGGTTTCTATGGCAATACACACACATACAAAAACACACACACACATGCATCTTTCCCTCCCCCAGATGCGTCCGGCTGTCAACACAGGCCCGATGCTCCAGAAATATTTACTTCTTTTTGCCATCATCCATTTTATAGGTATGTAACAAGGATTTCTTTGTTTAACAGTGATAGGTAAGTGAACTACAAGTGTGAATAGAGGTAATAAAGTAGCATAAAAATGCCATAGAAGCCTCATGTTATTATGAAAATATTATCCCAAGCTCAGAAGAATTCCCCGGTCAAGGTGTTAATCGAGCTGGTCTCTAGGCCAGTGTTTTTCAACCTTTCTACTGGAGCAGATCCTTATGCAGATGTTTACATTGCTCAAGGAACTCTGTGTGATGATCTAAGTGTCTGTCCTACTTTATGTAATAAACCAGATGGGCAGAAATGTTGCATTTACGCGATTTTGGTCTGTTTCGGCGGAACCCCTGGCTGCCACCCGCGGATCCCCAGTTGAGAAACTCTGCTCTAGGCTGTTTATTTAGGCCGGCCCTATTTATATATTTTCCGAACCTTATTATGAAATATATTCTATTACCAAAGGTACCTATAAACTTTATATGTACCTTTCGTGAGCCGTAGCTTCACCAGTGACCCCTAGTCCTCTGCTTTTCTTGTGTTTCAATAGGATTTTAATTATGTTTCTAATTCATTGTCTTTTTCATCTTCAAATCCCATGTACTTCACCCTTCATTATGGCTACTAAGTAAAGAAAAGTGGACGCCGAGTGTTGCGTTTTCAATGAATATTGGGGAGTAAAGTACTTCTTTGTGGAAACAAAGAACCAGAAAATCAGTTGCATAATATGCAGCGAAAGTGTTGTTGTTTTGAAAGAGTACAATCTTCGGCGTCACTATGAAACAAAACATCTATCAACATATTCAAAGCTTTCTGGAAAGTTATGCTCTGAGAAATATGAGTCCATGAAACGTGGTTTAGAAACACAAAGAAATCTCTTCACGAGAAAGTTTGCTGAAAATGAATCTGTCACTCGTACAAGTTACAAAATAGTGCATAAGATGGCAGAACGAGGAAAACCGTTTACTGATGGCAACTTCATCAAGAGGTATGATGGAAGCAGCAATGACTTGTGTCCTGAGAAAGCCGATTTGTTTGGAACTATCAGCCTTTCGGCAAGTTCAGTTGTGCGAAGAACAGAAGAACTTGGAGAGAACTAGTGCCTACAGATACGTGAGAAAACTTGGATCTTGTGGTATTCTCTGGCGCTGGATGAGTCTACTGATCTCTCGAGTACGTCACAACTTCTCATGTTCATTCGTGGTGTCAATTTGGACTTTCAGATAACGGAAGAGTTGGCATCCATTTGCAGCATGCATGGAACAACAACTGGAAAAGACATTTTCATGGAAGTGCAACAAGTTTTGCAAGACTATAACCTTCAGTGGAATCAGCTTCGAGGTGTTACAGTTGATGGAGGAAAAAACATGGCTGGAGTGAGGAAGGGTCTGATGGGGCAGATAAGGACTCAGTTGGAAGATTTGCAGATTCTGGGCGCTCTGTTCATACACTGCATCATACATCAACAAGCGCTCTGTAGGAAAGACATAGATATTTCTTGTGTACTGAAACCAGTCGTTTCTGCTTTGAACTTTGTTCCGGGATATGCACTCAGTCACCATCATTTCAAGGCTTTTCTTGAATAAATTGATTCTGAATTATGTGACTTGCCTTATCACACATCAGTGAGATGGCTCAGCTGTGGTAAAGTCCTGTTTCGCTCTTACAGCTCTGAAACGAAATAGATGTTTTCCTCACTGAAAATGATAGAGCTGATCGATCCACAGCTGTCAGATCCTACCTAGCTGTCAAAGTTGTCATCTTTGGTCGACATCACATCCCACATGAATGAACTGAATTTGAAACTTCAGGGAAAGGATAACCTCGTCTGTGATCTCTCCAGAATCATCAAAGGATTTCGGAGAAAGTTGTAATTGTTTGAAGAACAACTGGAAGGAGACAACTGTTCTCATTTTCACTGTTTCAAAGAGTTTTGCGCTACAATCGCCGAAGATGTCAACCTCGATTTTCCCCCAAAAAAATCATTCGTGACTTGAAGAAGCATTTTTTGAAGAGATTTTCAGATCTTTACAGAATTGAGAGTGACATTCTTCTGTTCCAGAATCCGTTTGATTGCAACCTTGATGACATGCTAGTTGAACTACAGTTGGAGCTCAGTGATATACTTGTTGAAATAGAAGCACAGAGAAGGAAAACTTGTTGAATTTTACCGCTGCTTACCTGATGCTGAGTTTCCAAAACTGAAGAAATTTACCGCTGGTATGGCATCAGTGTTTTGAACAACTTATGTCTGTGAGCAAACATTTTCAAAAATGAAGTATGTGAAGTCAACACATCGAACAAGATTGACTGATGAACATGAAAGCAATTCTCTTGATTGGATGCAGCAATTCCAACTAAACATTGATGACATCTTGAAAGCCAAACATCAGTTTCACAAATCTCACTAACCTTTTTTGCTGCTTAGTTTGTGAGATTTGGATATGTACACACTAGGTCTGATGTAACTATCTTTTTGCTAACATCGCCTTCTTTTATAACATTTTTAGTAAATAAATATGTTGATTGTCTTTGTTTTTTGTGCATTGCATGCTTCTCACTCATGATTAACTTAATTTTTTTGTCATTTTTCCCAGAGCTTTCATTCTGGCTTGCAAGTATTGTTAAAGTTAGTTGCACATCCTTTACAGGACGTTTGCAGCCAACACCAGCATTTGTGTAGTTGATGCCTTGGCAAGTTTACGTTCAGTAGTTTGTCATTGCTTTTTGAAAGACCGGCATCCATACCATAGCGTATAAACCAGCGCAACGCAGCTGTGTTTTGAATGTGGGTATAAGGGGTTATGAACCGCGTCCGTAAAACCTTCACTACGGAGACAGTGCAAGTATTGTACAGAATGAGTATGTGGCCCATGCTCGTCATTTTGTCAGTTATCCGGCCCGCCGTGAAAAAAGTTTGGTGACCCCTGATCTAGAGGAATCAAACCATACACAGATGCATACAAAGCCAGACACACTGACCTTCAAGGAACATAATTAATTGTGACAGACTGCCCTCACTAGAGGAATGAAGAAGAAAGAGAAGATCCTTTCTGGCACATCTGGAACAGTTTTGTTTGCCTCTCAGATTCTTGTCTTCTGGCTAGACTGCAGTGATGCAGCCTCGTTCCAGGATCACCACTCGGAGATGGAGAAGATTCTTGGTCAGCTCTGGTTCACTGACTGGTGCAAGCAGTCAAGGTGTGAGTTGATGACTGCATTGATATGTTCTGTTGCATCTTAGGTTCCAATTACAAGATCCTAAACCTTGATACAAGACTCTAAACCTTGATTAAAAATTGGGTTTAATTTGTACTAAGACAGCTTTAATTAAATAATAGCTCAAACTTATGTTAGTATGTTAACAGAAACATTGCTATAATTTATCATCATCATGTGCCATGCTGATAAGCATGGGTTATCATTGTTCACCATCTCACACAATCACTAATGACGAATGAGGTCTAAGTTCTTGTTCCGATTATGCCTTGTGGCCAAGCCATCAAGGTATTTATTTCTGTCTTCCCTTTGCTCTTGTCCCATCTTTATCTAAATATTAAGATACAAAATACTGTCAGATTAGAGGTTATTTTGTATATGTATTTTTGAAACTACTGAACGTAAACTTGTCAAGTGATCACAACATCATAAAATGCTGGTGTTGACTGCAACGTCCTGTAAAGGATATGCAACTAACTTTCATCTTCTAGAAATATTATAAATAAATTATTAAGGTAAAGCGGTGTAATCTGCATGCCTGCATTTACTACATACGGAGTTGCTATATTTTTGTTTTTTAATCACAAATTAAGAGTTCTTGTTTTTAATTACTTACTATACGTCACTCAAACCTGTAAAGTAAAATTGGAAAGCATGTTTATTATAGTAACTATAGAAATGGGAGAATGCGGCAAATTTTTACTGTTTTTGTGTCAACTAATAATAATATCTTATTCTGACTCAGATTTACTTGATTGTGTATATAGTATATCTACTGATTGTGATTTATCATTGGTGATGTATTTCAATGCTTTTATCAGCTAATAGATTTTACATATATCAAACTTTGTGTCATTTTATTGCTGTAATCATGCCCATTTATTGTCCATATGATTTGTGTTTGTATTGCTTTCCAACTATTACAGTTGTACTTGTATTTATTGTTGCCATATATCAGTAGCCGGCTTCGTGGCTTAGAGGTTATGACTTTTCTCGTAATCTCGTATACTCTCGTCGGTAATGTGATGATGATTAGAATCAGCAGTGGTTCGAATCGCATCGGTAACTTACGGAGTATGTGAGCCGGCCGCTCAGAAAGCAATGGCAAACTACTGAGCGTAATCTTGCCAAGAAATCAACATACAGCTGAAAGATGCTGGTGTTGACAGCGATGTCCTGTAAAAGATATGCACACAAAAAAATATATCAGTAATTGTTATAACTTGAGCATTAACTTACTTCGTCAAATGCACACTTAGTAAACAAGTGAAGGGAAAGTAAAAATGTCACAGATAATGCTATAAGGCTATGATTTGAAGGGAGTTCATATATACTAGGTCATGATATCAGGTGTGTAGATCAGCAGCTTTTCTCCAGAGAAATCTCTGGCAGTTATATTAAGAGACATTGTCAGCTCCAGAGCTGCAAATGAATGGGAAAAATGTGGGAGGTGGGCATTGAGCTCAGACTAATGTGTTGGAAAGCATTGAATTAATCACTACTACAGTGGTACCTTGGGTTACGAACTTAATTTGTTCCAGAACTCGGTTCGTAACCCGAAATATTGAAATCAATGAAATAAAGACAATCTGTTTCAAGATGAAAGAATCGTTCTTTTTTTTATTAACATCCGATCATTTACCTGACAAAACGCAAATAATACGTGTACTTCATGTTTTAAATAAAGAGAACGAAAACAACCAAATGAATTAAATGTAAAATAAAAAAGAGATTTAGTCTATCTTTATTACCGAGAAAACGATCATGGGAAATTTGTCACTTTCTTTGTTATTCTAAATCATTAGTTTCAGGAGTATCTTGTCGCTGTTTCTTGGCAGCCGACTGGGAATCTTTCTGCACCAAGAAACTATTAAGGGAAATTTGTCGCTTCCTTTGCTGGAGAATCTTTCTGAAGTGGGCCATTGTGTTATCATTCATCACATATAGAGGCATAGGGATTATTAGCAACAAGTTTGTTTGGATGATGGTTCACAATAAAGTCTTCGACGTCTGCCCACTTGCTGCAAATTTCTTTAATCCTGGCAGTTGAAATGGTCACTGACTCCTCATCATCGGACTACTGCGTCTTCTTTAATGTCTTTAGCTGTTCATTCTGCAGATCCACAGGCTTATCTGTAGTACTGTTTGTACTGTACGCGATCGTTTGTCTCTAATGTTACACCTTGCTCTCTCTCTCGCTCGCCTTCGTTCGTAACCTCAGGCACTGTTCGTAACCCGAGACATAAAATTTTCAAAGTTGTTGTTCGTGACCTGAGACGTTCATAACCCGAGGTACCACTGTATATCATGAATTTTATACCTTTTGGGTTCAGAATCAATATCACATGAGCTCAAGACATTCCCACATATGCTCCATTCTCCTCTGGAGTAGCCACTGGAGAATTCCCGAGCTGATGGTTCCAGTAGCAGCCTGAACAAAAGTCTGCTGGTCTTTTCTTCTATGTATTGAGTGCTGTCCAGACCCTCCGCGCTCTCCCAACTTAATTAGTCTCTCTAGGTATGGACAATCTGTCTGTTCAGTCACACAAAGAGCCTTCACCATGTCAGCCTTATCCTCAAGTAGATCACTGTCCACAGGAGCAGCTACAGCCATCCTGTCAGCCTGTTTGTTGCCCCGCACACCTGTATATTGCCCCACACACCAGTATGTTGCCCCGCACACCTGTATGTTGCCCCACACACCTGTATGTTGCCCCGCACACCTGTATGTTGCCCCACACACCTGCATGTTGCCCCACACACCTGCATGTGCCCCACACACCTGTATGTTGCCCCACACACCTGCATGTTGTCCCACACACCTGTTTGTTGCCCCACACACCTGCAGGTGCCCCACACACCTGTTTGTTGTCCCACCTACCTGTATGCTACCTACATGTTTGCTTACTATCTGTTAAACTGTTAATTTATGGTAATGTTTATTATACTGTATGAGGGCTAATGTGCTGCATTGTTTTCTTGCTGTTTTCTGTAAAACAGTGTTTTCTCTTTGTTGATTATGAAAGCTTAATGTTTGCTATTATAGGTTACATTTTAGATGAAATCCTTGAATTGTTCATAATTATAGGTTACATTTTAGATGAAATCCTTGAATTGTTCATAATATGAGGGTAAGTTAATAAGAAAGTCACAAATGGCTGTAGAAAAATAACTAAATGTGATAACAACTTTAAACTAGTTTATTTTTGTACACACATTTTTTCACGTTTTCACTTCACATCCAACTTCGGAGTCATTCATGAAATGTCTCTGCCAAGGTGGGTTGTCAGTGTTTATGCTGACAAATGTTTGTCCCATAAAGCGGTGCATAGCTGGGTAGAAAAAGTTACGAGGGCGAGTCAATAAGTAAGTGTCACAGTTCTGTGGGATGGTCAGTAAATGAAAACGAAGCACACAGTTCTGTGCAGCCGGTTTGGGAGGACTGATAAAACGATGGGATAAGTGCATCAATGTTGGTGGAAATTATGTTGAGAAATAAAGGGACAATGTATGTATAACAATAAACTGTTTAAAGTTGTTTTCATGTGTAGTTATTTTTCTACAGCCATTTGTGACTTACTTATTAACTTACCCTCGTATATCTTTGGTGTATCTCCTGTCCTTACTCTCAACATTGAAAGCATTTATTCAGTTTATGTATCAAACAAATTACAGATTTATTTTGTATGCTTGTATTGTATATGCTGGTATTTTAATGTGTATATATTTTTATTTCTTTCTACCTAGACAGAAGGTTTAATTATTTGCATTTTGCTATAATCAAACTGCATTACTATTTTTAGTCATTTTTTAAAACCTGCTTTATAAATAAGTATTTCAATAAATTAATGTAGTTTTTGTTCTTCGAGATATATTAATTTTGATGTTTTTTCTGGATACAGTCAGCTCATTTCATGCTCAAACCATATACACTACACTGTTCATGTGTTAATGTTGGTGTATCTTCTATATCAGAAGCAGACGTATTTCTGTATGGTGTCATTAGTTTTTATGTAAAGTTTGTCTGCAGTTCTTGTGAGTGAAAGTTCTAACTTTAACTGAGATTTGTGCTCTCGCTGTGAAGTCCATACATGTGGTTTATGTTGTGAGAGAAAGCAGTTTTCATGTATTTTAAACTATTTATCAGTTTTAGCAAATACAACAGCTCAGAATGTGATGGTTATAGACATATATACTACAGCACCGGGCTTCATTCTCTTACTTTCTCTGTTGATTTCAGTCTGCCTGCTTCTCTGTCTCTGTACCTCTCTAAATATATTTCTTTGGCTGCCTATTTACTTCCTCACCCTTTGTCTACCTAACTCTCTCTGTCTCTGATTTTCTCTGTCTCTGACTCTCTGTCTCTTTCTTTTTTCTATGTGCGCGCAAACATATGCTGAAACATGTAATTTATGATGTAAACATATTGTTTCTCACTATAATAAAAAAAAATATCTGCAAAATGTCTTCTGCTCATCTCAACTTATTTCTGTCAATGTTTGATACATACAGTTAATTTTTCAGTCTTTATTTCCTTTATTTTTTCAGCAATGATCTAACTTGCCTGCTTAAATTTCCGCATTTATAATCTATCTGTTTTGTTTTTCTTCAAAATATATAGTTGCAATGTTTGCTGAAGCTTTAAACTGGTCATATTTATACCACTTCAGATATTTCATCCCTGTCCCGGTGAGTTGTTGTACCTCTTGTAATGAATTAACATCAATGTGAAATCTTTGCAGAAGTGAATTGTTTTTGTATAATTTTTTATTCTATTTTGAATGTATTTTAAAGATCAACAAAAATACAGACGAATTTGAAAGACTGAACACTTATTGTAACAGCGGGTTGTGGTAATCCACTAACTCAACAAATGAAGGTGATGGCACATTATCCGTGTAATTTCACAGTTCATAATCATTGAAGATTTTTATCTGAAGTTCACGGCAACCATGAAGTAAAAGTTGCTGGGTTCTATCCGTACATGAATTGTTCATTTTTTAAACCCATGTCAGTGACCCTCCATCTTTTCTTGATGTTTCAACAATATATGTGATTGTTAGTGAAAGCAATGAGGAACAAGGGTTTTAAAAAATACCAAGCCAACCAAGGCACAACATTTCAACTTTCAGTATATCTTGAGATTCTCACTGAAGATAATTCAGTTTGGATCTTTATTTCCATATGTTCAAGACTTGACCATGCAAAATTATTTATTTATCTCTTGGCCTGTGAGAAAGATGGGTTGCTGAATTTCTACATCTATTGAGGGTGGGAAAGAAAAATGCCTACCATCCTTTCACAAAGAGCCTAAGATTTTGATTGCTTACTATCCTCCCATGTGAACCATGAAAGGACTGTCTTACATCCTTTTCAGAAGAATGAGAAGACGCAACTGATTACGTTCTTCCTCAGAGAATGAAAGGTATCAGCTGCCTAGCAAAAACCTGAGATAACTTGTGACGTCTTTTTCTTCTGTGCTTTCGACACATGTACTTCATTGTAAGAAATACCCACAAGACATAGCTGTACACACCTAGAAAGAGAACATGAATATCCTTTCTTTTCTAGTCACCCTGTTATAATGTGTTCATCAGAAAAATTACAAAGTGGGCAGTATGATTTAGGAACAATTTTACAATTAAAATTTCTTGATCACATTTATTTTCAAAGAAATATTTTGTTGACATCTCTGTGGTATAGTGAAAGACTTCATGATTGTCTGTGGTTCAGTTTTCTTATGAAATACTATGCTGGTCATAATCTGGCAGACTAAGATATGTCATTAAAGTAGACTTCATGATTGTCTGTGGTTCAGTTTTCTTATGAAATACTATGCTGGTCATAATCTGGCAGACTAAGATATGTCATTAAAGTCAAAACAATTATCAAATACCAGTGTGGAAGAGTGGCTTAACCTACATAATCCATCTTTCAGTAAACCTTATGCCACACCTCCTATATTGTAAGCCTCATCTTCTGTCTATGTATGAGTCATTGCCACTGTAGAGCACATCTGTATCACTTCAACCTGATGTGAAATGCCTCATTGGTCTCTTCCATCAAGAAGCTCAACACCAGTTATCACGATCAGGAGTCACATAGAAAAACAAATTCTGGAGTATAAAAACAAATCTTCATATTATTTTATCACAATCAACATCCCTGCACATTCATCCATGCATGGTCAGTCCTCCGATGAAGCAGTCATCTCAAAGTATCTCTATCACTGTTCCCGTAAGGAGTTAGTTGTAATGTCTTCTCTCTCACCCTTGAGGACGGCATTAATTGGCCAGGCTTCATTTCCATATCGTGCATTCAAATGAATGTTAGAGACTCGTCCAGCTGGGTCCATACTGCATTGATAACATTGGCCCGGTCCATGCTTCTTTCTTCTTGTATTGGTGCATTGTTTGCCAGCTGGTCCCCACATTCATTGTCCTTTACACTGGTGTGTCTGGATGCATATATCCAGATATGTGATGTGAGGCGAGACTTTCAAATGCCATGACAAATCAACAATGAACAGCGGGTGTTATCTTGTATATCATTGGTGCTGATAAAAATCAGGCTCACATCACAGTTCTGATTTAAGGAAGTGAGTTACAAAACATTCACCTATTAGTAAAAAGTTAACTTTGAGACTACTGAACTGGGATTCTAATAAGAGTGCATGAATGTAAGAAGTCAGATTTGTTGAAACTTTAGAAATTGTTCCTTATATTGCTTGTAGTAAAACTTTTCCATAATATTATCACAGACAAGTTCTAGCACAAGTGTACAATGACATTGCCCTACTTGTTATTTTGGTACACTGTTGCCACAAAGCTTCATGGACAGTTTAATGTTTATTCTTTTTGTGTGTGTTCATCTTCAGATGTCAATATGAATATATCTACAGAAAGCACCAGTCAATCTGATCTTCTTGACATTTCCATAGAGTTTGTAGACATCTCTATAGAGTTTGTATTTTGCATTTTACAGTCACATTTACTTTGAACTTGTTTTCTGTAGAAAATCTGTGAGATTGCTTATCCTTCTACCTCTTGGGCTTTCTCTTGACCTTAATCAATTTCTTATTTTGTTGTAGATACTTAGTAATGATTGTTTTGACATTTGTCTTGTACCTTGCCCAAACCAGTTTAGCTTATGATCGCATTAAGCATACATTTTCTATAATGCAATACAAATCACTTCTTATGAAGCATAGTTTTATTTTTCTTATTTTCACTAGTAAGACAAAACATTGGCGATCGTTATTTATTCATTGTGTGGTGTATAATAAGAACTTATTAGCTATAAATTTATGTGTGGCATTTTCATACCTTTAGTATTCCTATTAACCTTGTCCTTTTAAATAAATGTATCAATTTGTTTTTAATGTAACAATTATTTGACTGATAATATCTTGTTGTCTGTTGTGTTCAGATATCTATACTTAGTAATGCAATATTTTTAAAACATTGAAGTGCCATCATAGCTGTTTTCTCTTGGCTGCTCTATTAATTTGGTCTCTTAAATAGAGTACATTACTGTTTCCATGGAATTTTGTACGAGAAATTAGACAACATTGCAATAGACAGCAAAGAACCTTACCCACCAGATGCAAAGATTTTGCAAACAGAAATAGGCTGCTTGTAATGACAAAACATGTTATCAAGATATCTTCACTCTTACAAACTTACTGGTTAGTTAGTTGCATATCCTTTACAAGATATGGCAGTTAACCCCAGTGTTTTTTTTCCCGGCTGTTTGTGATTTCTTGGTAAGTTTATGTTCAGTAGTTTGCCATTGCTTTCTGAATGACTGGCGCTAAGACCTTTGTATTGGAACCAATTCAAGGCTTTCTACTTCCAAATCGTCCACAGCTGTGTTTCGAACGTGGTATGCGGGATTACAAATTGCATTTGTAACCCCTTTACTACAGCGATGCAATTATTGGTGCATTGTAAAATTCATATGTCCCTGTTGACAATTATCAAACAGAACATTACGTGTAAATAAATATTTTAGTCTTCAAATGCAGCTGTCTCCCCCGGTGTGTTTTTAAAGCTGGATGTATTATCTAAAAAAATATGTTACCAAGTGGTTCATAGTTGAGATTTATCAACATTATCTCTCTCTTCATGTTTCTTTAATTAAAAATAATAACCAATATACAATTCACACAATTACTATGTTCTCCTGTTTCAAATATGTTTTACCAAACTATTTTCATTTTAGTTGAGCATTGGTTTTTATTAAAATATTTTAATGCTGTATTGTTTATTTTTAGAAATTCATACAAGAGACAATATTACAGATATAGAAAAATTTCAAGAGAACGACCGAAGAAGAATATAGCTTTCATGTTTTGCAATAAAGATATAATGTTATCCTTTTTTCCAGCAGTTCTTCTTCTTCTTCTTTCGTTCGCTTGAAATATGTCTATAACTGCAATGCTGTCTCTTGTATGAATTGAACTGTCTTTTTCAGTTCACACAGCGGTCCATAGAGTTTATATTCCACTGTCGTCTCTCTAGGCCAGAAGGTTTGCCTAGATATGTCAAAGGCTTTCTTCAAATCTATCCATGCCGCAAGCACCAGCTTCTTCTCTTGGAATGCATCCTCAATTTCTTGAGAGAGGTAGGTTGTCTTATCTTCCGTAGAGTAGCACTGTCTAAAGCCAGCCTGCTGTGGCACAAGGATGTTCTTACTTTCAATATACCACTGCAGTCTGTGATTGATGATGTGCTCCAGTGTTTTGCAGAGACAGCTGGTGAGGCTAATTGGTCTGTAGCTAGAGGCAATGGAACTATCTTTCCCTGATTTTAGGAGGGGTACATGATTGCTTCTCTCCAGGCTTGTGGAACACTGCCTAAGGTCCAACTGTTAATGAAGATCTGCAACAGCTTTGCTTTGGCCTCTGTTCCTAGGTTCCTGATCATTTCATTGGAGATACCATCAGCTCCTGGTGACATTCTCATTTTCAGTTTTGATATGGCTAGCTCCAGTTCGCTGATTGTGATGGGTGCCTCCAGAACCTCATGTACTATTTCCTTCTTTCCTGTATGTTGCCGTTTCTCTCGAATCTCTTGTTGTTTCTCTGGACTAATTTTGATATTGTTATCTTGTGCGAATGAGTCCTCAAAATGGTCAGCTGCTTACTTTCTTGTTAATATGTTTCCATCTTTATGTTGTGCAATTTTTGAGTTTCTCCCTGTGCCCTCATCATTAAGTTGCTTTATTAGCTTCCACAACTTCCTTGTGTCTCTTTCAAAGTTCAGAGACTCCGTTTTTTCCTGCCAGCTTTTCCGTCTAGCCTGCAGCTTGGCCCTTTGAAATTTGGCTTTTGCGTGCTGGAATTTATTGTGGTGCTCTTGGCTGGGTGTGGCCTCTGCTTGCTTTCTACATACTTCCACATCATTATGCAACTGTTCCAGTTCACTACTCCAGTAGGGTTTATATTGTTTACGGGCTCCTCTTGGTACTGTTTCTCGCGCTGCCTGTAGTATGCATTTCCCAAACTCTTCAACTACTTTATTTATATCTTTCTCAGTGTTCAGGTTTCTAACCAGTATGCTGGTGCGATTCTTGTACATTGCCCAGTCTGCTTTCTTGTAGTTCCACCTCGAGAGGGTGCTGCTTTCTCTTACAAGCTCATTTTCTACTGTTAGAAAGACTGGTCGATGGTCACTGCCACCAAGTTGTTTCCCAACAATTCGTGTAATGTTCCACTCCAGGTCTGGTGAATGAAAAGCCAGGTCAGGTGTAGTTGTAGTGTGCCATGATCTCGAGTAGAAAGTATTGGGTCGGACGGCTTGTTAACCAAGATGAATCTATTCTTATCCTGCCAGTCTTCCAGTCTCTCTCCTCTCTGGTCCATGTGATCATAGCCCCAACTCTGCGAGTGGCTGTTGAAATCGCCACACACAATCATTTTTTCTGTTAATGGTAGTGTGTCCAGTGCCTGTGGGCAGTCACTTGGACAGTAGTAGTTGATCAGATGTAGGTTTGTATAGCCTGTCTTAAGTTTAAGTGTTTGATACTCAGCCCCTTCCATGTAGACTTCGATTTGGGAAGCAATGATGTTATTTTTTACAAGGGTAAGTATCCCACCTTTTCGCCTGTCCTTTCGGTCTGATCGGTAACACTGGTAGCCTCTGATTGTGAAGGCTATATTTTCGTTGAGGTGAGTTTCTTGTAAGCAACATATGCTTACTTTTTCTTGGTCCAGGATGTTTTCTAATTCTATTTTTTGTTGCTGACTCCCTCCGCATTCCAGTGCATTATTTTAAGTCTTTGTTTAGTATGGCCAGCCGTTCTATTCTCATGTCCCCTGGCTCCACAGGACATCTGAGAAGGACCTCCAGTAGTTGGGGTTGGACCCTTTCGAGACATAGGGCCCGGCACTGCACCTGCCTGGGGGTCCAAAGCAGGGCGAGCACCATAACATTTAGCAGTAGTCGACATATTCCATTTTGCGTAATTGCATGACATCCTGATTTCTGTGGTGCGCCTCCTGGCTGGTTGCCTCCGTCTTCAGCACCTTTCCTTTGCTAGAGCAGACTGTGGTCTCACTCAAGTTTAGATACGCACACACGTGTCTTTACATGCATGTATGTGTATACACATCTAGAGCACACTGGTTATTTTTCGGCGCCAGAAACTCGCCGTCGCACCTTCTCTTGTTAGTAGAAACAGTTCTGCCACGTGAAGGCCAGGAGTTGGACTTTTGCTGCATAGGTTATGTATTCACGAGCCATTGGGGTATTTAAGCAATGTTGGGCGCTCACCCCAACACTGCGCCCCGGCTAACATACAGCTGCATTTGGAACCTTTTCCAGCAGTCTGAGACATAAAGGGGAATAACTAAAATTCTTTGAAAAACTCCTTTGTTATCTGTTACATTCATAAACTCGTAAAAGATAAAAATTATTAATAAAGAATTCTTAAACAAAGGTGGACAAGAGAATGAATAAACTGTCAACAAATACGTTAGGTATACAAAAAGATATATTAATTAAAAGTAAAGTTCTAATTTTCATACCATGAGTTATAATGGTCCTCGTCTGCCTTGTATACCCTAATGGGGCATAGGCTCTAACATATGAGCCATTTACCCTCCTTGGACAACAGTCACCATCAAATTAATATCCTATTTGTGGCTGCAGCATTGTTAATATGAGCCAAGCGAAGGACACTGATAAAACTTCTCTTCTGAGGTTGAACGGGGTAGTGGTAATGGTATAATATAATGGAATAGGACCTCAATCAACTCATGCCAAGCCATCGTATCTTTTGCCATCTCCTGCAGCTCCATTCATGTTTTTCTTATATTATTATGTCTCTGATTCTCTTTTCTGTGTATCATTAGGTCTCTCTCTATTTCATTTGCCCTCTAAGTTCCAGACTTTCTGGTTATGATGTTATCAGGTTTTTTCCAAGTGTGTTCTATCCAGTCCTCTCATGACCTTTTGATTCACTGGAATTTGTTTGGTTCTCTCCATGAGTCCTGCAGTATTGATATTTTAATACCATGTTAGACCTGTTCTGCGCCGGGACCAATTAATGAAAGTTTGTGGCTAGTAGTAATTTACTTATTACTCATTCTCTGTGTTTCTTATCAATACAACATTACTATTTTGGCATTAGAGTTAGATATAATAAGTTTAATATTAGGTTAAATTTCTTTTTACTTCCACAAGTTTCCTAGCGCTATGAAAGCTGTTCTTATGGTTTGTATTCTTATTATTATATCTGTATCTGGTGCTTCATATTTGTCTACATTGCTAACTACATCCTTAAGTAAGGTTTCACCAAAGAAGATTGGGTTATCAGTTGCTTAATTTATTCACATTATCCTTGTCTTTTTCCTATGAATTTTCAGACCAAATTTTGTGGCCTTCTATTTGTGTGTGTAATTTATCTTGCATCTAATAACATGTGTGGAACAGAACTTCTTTGTCATCAGCAGTGCCCAGGTCTTCAAGATTCTCTGCCAGAGTTTATTGAATTCCAATTCTGATGGTGATTATGTTTTCATTGGCATTGGCACCCTTCCGTCTTGACAGACGATAGTTTGTTACATTGTGCTTCAAAAAGGCATAATAACTACAACCCATGGTGGTAGCGAATGTGACTGATAAGGCCAATTCTCGCTGTAAATGTTCGTCCACAGTGGATGCACATGAACACATGGTCTTTTCCACCATCATGAACCATCTTACATCTCGCACGCTCGGTGTGTGACTTATCTGCAATCATTTTCTCCTTTGTATTTATTCCATTTCTAATATTTGCCCTCTCCCAATGTGCATTAATATGTTTTCATAATCCAGTCTATAGTCAGTAAGAAAAATAAATGTGACAAAAGGCATCCCTGTCACATTCCTATTGTTTGTTGTAGATGTATCCATACACCTCTCTTAATAGGCTGATATTGACCTATTTCATTATCACTCTTCGTGGCAGCTTGTTGTTTCCAATGTTTGTTTTTTACAAGTCTAAGGTCTTTGCCATCAATTTGTAGATTTGCAGGCATCTTTATCATGTTGACACGTCTTTCTTTATTAACTTTATTCTTTGTGTAGTCAATAAAGCAAAGATGTAGGTCTTTACTTCTATAGAACGTTCAGTTAATGTTCTCAGAATATACACAGCATTTACTGTACACTTGCCTTCTACGAAACGACATTATTTTTCTCCTGTTTCGGGTTGTATTTTCTTACTAACTCTCTTTGCATGATGATTGGTAGCAAAATCTTCATGCTGTGACTTCTTCTTCTTTTCGTTCATCCGGAGTGTTTTTTCAGATGTGATTGCGGTGTGCGTTAGGCACCCTTGGGTCGAAACCCTTAGGTCAACACATCCGGCTTCTGCGTGCATTTTTGACCAGGTTAGCATTCCTGGGAGACTCTCACTTTTGTGGTACCGTCCACCTCCCAGCTGGTCGAGTTGGAACGGTCGAAGACTTCGCAGTCATCCCTCAAAGGAAGGCAGGTACAGTCCATAGCATTTTCCGCCATCCTGGGTGGCTTCCATAATTGCAGAGCCGACACATAATGCTCTGGGACTGGGCTCACCGAGGGAATCGTCACGTCCTGCTCATAGCTGCTTTAATTCCTCACTTCAATATATTGGGTACCTCGTTAACCCCGGGCGGTTCCCGCACAAACCAGACAGGTCTGCAGACGGTATCCACTCAGCGAGTTTTCGACACGGACATGTGCTTGTCGTTGCGCCCGTCAGAGCTGGTCCAGGCACGCCAGACATTCGGAAAACTACCTAGTCAGAGCTGTTCCGAACAAGAGCGGCATTCGGAAACTAGGTAGTCAGAGCTGTTCCTAGCACGAAAGACATTCGGACGAGACATTTCACTCGGACGTAATTGCGTAGTGCCATTTTTATTTTGCCGCCCGTAGGCTGGCACTTCCGGCTTCTGCGGGCATTTTTTTATGAGGTTAACCTTCCTCGGGTTTCGAGACTCTTATTTCGACTTCCACACAGCAAGCTTTCGCTTCGGGCTGCCACGTAATGGATTCGCAAGACAGGCGTTCCATTTCGTGTCAACGAGACAATTTTCCACCTTTGACTACACTCACTTCATGAGTATGGTTACAGACTATCTACGGGACGTGCGACCGAGGTGTTTTCCCACCTTTTTGTACTCGCTCACGAGGTAGGCTACATGTGCTGCCGGCTCAGCACCTTACCTCCGTGCGTCTGTGGGCGAGTAACGGTCAGGCTCTTTCATCCGGGGATATCTCATATCCCCCAGCTAAGAGCCATCGAACGAGTATCTGCGCCGAGCATGTAGCGTGCTCAGCACCTCATCACAATTTTGATGTAGGTTTGTGTTGGCCAGGCTCTCACTTCCGAGAGTTTATGGCTTAGAGACGTTCAGCCATACACCTCGGATGGGAGCCTTAGAGGTTATGACTGAGATTTTTGGGATCGTTTGCCTGATTTTGACTGCTATCCTCAGTCACCTGCAGAGCAGCAGGTTGTGTCTCTCTTAGTCTGGTCCCTATCCCACGAGCTGTCCGATATGTAGTTTTCATCCATCGGCAAGCACATGGGGTCGATGGGACACGCAAGCTCCCCCACCACGTCAAGGTGGAGAAACATCGGGGGAGATGCTGTGACTCATAATAAATATTTGAATTGTTAATTCATGAGGCATATCTCCAGAGTCATATATTGTGTTCAGCAGTTTGGTGACTTGGTCTATTCCATATTCTTCTAAGTCATTTATAATTTCTGTTGTGATGTTGTCAGGACCCGGGGTTTTGCCAGTTTTCTTAAGGTTAAGAGCATTCTGAACTCCCATCTTCAGAATTGAAGGTCCTTCATTATTATTCTGAATATCATATTCTTCTCTAGTATCATCATAAAGGTTTTTCACATAATCTGTTCATGCATGTAAAATCTGATCTTTTTTCTATTATGATTTTCCCATCTTTTGTTTACAGGCAGCCAGTTGATGTTGGTGTTTTTTTATTAGTAAACTCCTGAATTCCTTTGTGCATTAATATGGTATTTTTACCCGTTGTGTTGTTGTTTCTTCTTTTGGTTCTTTTCATAATGTTCTGACTTTTCTGTGAATTTCTTCACATTTTTCAAGATTATTTTTATTGTCTTGTTTCCGTTAGTTGTAACATTTCCTCAGTTATCCATTTCTTACGACCTACTTTCTTTAATTTTGGGATAATTGTTTCTGCAGCCAAACTGATTGCATTCTTCAGAATTTTCCATTGATCATCCACATCTTGAAATAAGATCTCCAGATCAGACAATACATCAAATCTGTACTTTACTTCTATATTAAAATGGTCTTGTATTTCCTTGTCATTTTTCAATATACACAGATCATTTCCGAATTCAATGAAACACTCTACTTAGCCTTTGTTGACCAAGAAAAGTTGATAGAAACAAGCTGTGGGAAATCCTTAAACGATATGGAGTGAGTACACATCTAACAAACCTATGTAGAGGCTTATACAACAACAGTGAATGCATAGTGAGAGCAACTGGAGGACATTCAGAGCCCTTCACCATAAGATCCGGAGTACGACAAGGTTGTGTCTTGTACCCTCTCTTGTTCATAACATATATAGTCAATATATGTAAAGAAACCAGCCAAACAGAGAATGCAATAACACCGCATGACGAGAAGATGGAAGAAGAACCATCTGTAAATCTTACCATTAGAGAACTCCAGTTTGCGGACGACCAAGCACTAATAAAAAAAATTAGAAGTTGAATTACAAGACCACATGAATAGTCTAAACGAAATGTGTAGGGAACATAACATGAAAATTAGCACAAGTAAAACAGAGGTAATGACTGTAACTAAAGAAGAAAAAGCAACAACGATTCACCTAAACGAACATCCCTTGAAACAAGTAAAGAGTTTCAAGTACTTAAGAAGTATAATATCATCAAATGGCAAATCAGAAGACGAGATCGAAAATAGATGCAATATAAGGCAAATCAACTCATTGGACAAATGTCACCAATACTAAAGAACAAACATGTATAATAACTACTAAGAAAGCACTTTACTACCAACTCTATGTTACCAATGCCAAAACTGACAATGACAGAAAAAGAGAACAGAAAAATCACAACAACAGAAATGAGATTCCTGAGAAGAATACTCAATGTATCAAGAAGAGATAATATCAAAAATGAAGAAATTAGGACTAAAGTGGGGGTTAAAGCTGCACTGGATTTTATGAGAAGGTAGCAAGTCAAATGGTTTGGCCATGCAAGTAGATTACCAACTAACAGTATACCACAACAAACAATGATGTACAGGCCAGTTGGAAGCAGAGGAAGAGCCCGACCACGTAAACGATGGACGCAGGGAATAGCAGAGTCCATGGGAATATCGATACATGAAACCCATAAGAGGGCACTCTCCCGCTGTTTATACTTCACCTCGACACCGCAAGGTACAAGAGGAACAAGATGAGACAGATCATTTTTAGTGTTTTCTGGAGTATACTTGACTTTCTTTAACTTTACCTTCAGTTTACTAAGTAAACTAAGTATGTTATGAGTTAGGATGACTAGTTCCATTCTCTGTCAGTTGAATTTCAAGCAATGAGGTCATGTTGACCTCAGAGCCAAACTGGTAATAAAAAGTCAATCCTTCCACTATGTTACAGTGACCCCGCGTTTCTAATGAGTAATAAAGTCATCCAGCTATCCCAATGGAAATTAAGAAGAACATTATGAATGCAATTTTTATACCAACGGTGTGCTATCAATGTCAAACATGGGCACTAACTAAAGAACCAAAAGAAAAACAAACTCACTACTTGTTATATGAGATGCCTGAAAAAAGCAGCGAACAAATCAAGAAAGGACTATATTAGAAACGAGAAGATTGAAGATCTTTAAAACAGTTGGAGCAACACCAGTTGTTAAATTCATCGATAGACAAAGACTTAACTGCTTCGGCCACCTAATGAGAATGAACCCAATATCGCCAGCTGCAAGAGCATACAACATGAAAATGGAAACACCAAGAGGCAGGGGAAGAATAAAAATAAAGATAGTTCGACAGAGTCATCGACACATTAACTTACAGTATACCAAGCGACCGAGCGAGCCCTGGTTCGGAAACTAATCATCTAACAATCCTGCGGTGCCTAACAGCATAGGGCAGTGAAGGAATAAAGACAGAAGAATAAAGTTAAGACTCCGTCAGGTGTATTGTGTATATGGTGCTAGCCCCATAATGTTAGAGCTGTCGGCTAGCCACCCATCTACTGCACTACTCTGGCTATCACTATGTGTCTCTAGCAAGGGTATACTACACATACTTAACTGATTAAGTGTCATGGGTTGATAATTCGGCTTATTGAACTTCCCATAACTGCCATGGGTTTATAAATCAAAACTATTGTTAAAATATCACTACAGTAGTTTTCCCGTTACAACTCCCTTGTATATATAATACAACATTTCAACATTTAAGTCATCACCATGACACACTACTACTTCCAGTTTTCCGCCATCCATTTTTGTTTGGTCCAAACCTGCATTTTGTTTCGCACTGAATCTGTTAACTCAGTCCAGGTGACACATATGGCTTCAGATTTAACATTTCAGAGGCGGACATAGAGAAACGATGCTGGGTGGTATAAGACTGGTAAAGAGGAAGATCATCAATAGAAATTATCCAGAAAGGTTTCACTGAGATCTATGGAGATAGATGAACGCCTGCACCATTTGGCAAGGTACATTATGAAGATTGTTCATGAATCCAGCAATTGATGAAATTTGTTGAACGGAAAAATCTGTTTTCTACATAATTCTCATGAGTGTGTCAAGTCAAGGACATTTTACATGCCTTCATGAGTAAGCTTATAGTACTAGACTCATACTTTGTGGTCCAGGGTTATGCCAATGTCCGCTGCCTTCATGTTCCAAGATATTTGCAGGTGCCCAATTTAAGCTGGGTCGCCCTGCAAGCCCAGGTCAATAATTTTAAATCCGACTCGATGTGGATTCAAACGAATGACTACGGGACCGGTGGTCAAGAGCCTAGCCACTTTGCTATCGTGGCTTCCTTTGTCTTAGTGCAGCATATGATGAAACTGTGCTTATCCACTTCACGAAAGACTTCTTCCTGGTGGACAATTACATAAATAAACACACATAGTATTATTTGGCGCTCACAGAAGGAGAAGAAGAAAGTAGAGACTAGAAGACGCACCAGACAACATAAAATGTGAAAGCTATAATAGTTACCGACCGGGATTGATTTCTTCCTGGTGGACAGAACAGTGATCCTTAAAGGATATTATCTGTCCTGCTTCAAGACAAAATTGATAAAGATCACGACATTAATGGGGATTCCAGTGGAATCTCTTCGACCGATAGGGAGCATGATGTGCTACAGATGATACCCGATCATTATCATGCGATTGTATGCCAAATTAAATGTTAAAATTGTATAATGAGATCTTCAGAAAATATGCCAAGGATCCTGGTTGGTGTATATTATGTAAATAACTGCAGATCAGCATGGCCAATTGGATAAGGACGCGTTCTTAAACATTCGGTATGAGATTGCCGAGGTAAGGGGTTCAACCCCTACACCAGACAGTTGGACTAAAATGTTGACCTGTCATCCTTGACTTGGGGACGTAAATTACAAGTATCTGTGAAGCCAAAGTGAGTTGGCCTGATGGCGAGGGACACTGTTAATAAGGAAAGCTAATCCACACTTAAAATTCAGTCCAGCACTACTAGAAGCTATGTGTATGGACTACGCCTGAGTTCAAAGTGAGCGAGCGCAAAACAAAAACTATATATATATATATATATATATATATATATATATATATAATATATATATATATATATATATATATATATATATATATATATATAGTTAGTCGACAGATCATCCTCATTGCACATGGAACCATTCAATCCATAAGTGCTCGGATCCCCTCCTCAGCATACCCTGCAGTGTGTAGTGGCCCACGACACCAGTTCTGCGTAGGTTTATTACTCTTCTTTGGCTTCCTGTGTAGCGTTCTTGTTTGGCCACAACTCTTTTAACGTGCTGTTCTCACATCTTGACCGTGGTTGTAGATTCACAATCATCGCTTGGTTCTGGTAAACGACTTACTTCTTGTAGAGCATTCAGAATGTCTGCCTGGTTCATGGCTCGTACGCCTTCTACAGTAGCCCCACCTGGAAGCCTGTCAGCCTTGGATACCTGGCATAAAGATAAATCTAATCTTTGCCAGCCGAGACCGCTCCAGAGACAGCGGTCACTCTCTTCGGACCCACCCCATCTCTATCCTCCTGAGCATACTCATTGAGTCACTAGGGACACAGGCCAGATTGTATGTCTGTGTCTCGAACCATGTTATTGCTTTACTTACTGCCATGACTTCCATAGTCAGGCTGCATGTGGTCAAAGCAAAAGCGCCAGACTCTTCCTTCACAGTTTTCCCTCCGGTCTGAGCCGTAAAGACCCATGAACTTCTCACTCCTCGGACGACTGACCAATCCGTGTAAATGACAGCATCATCCTCTAAAGAATTCTCGAAAACCAGAGCCTGTCCTTCCGCCTCCACAGTAGGTGGATTTTCTGGTCTGCATTTCCTGTCTAGTTGGATGCACATTGAAAAGGATGTACAGAACTCTGTTGGCACTTGTACCCACTCCTCGCCAGGTTCTAAGTCCTCAAGTGAACACACCTGCTGAAGAATGCCTTCGGCTTGACCCATCCACAACTTTCCTCTTTTTAACCTGCTGCCCTTTACCTTCTTAATTTCGTTGTGCAGTGGATGTTGTGTGTTTGCGTTGACTCTGAGATAGGCACGTGTATGGCAAAATTGTATTCTATTGTAAATGGACGTCGGTCGCGGCGATTGGGCAATCTTGAGCATAGCCTACGATGGGTAGCGTTGTGGTATTCTGTTGTGATAATTTGGTGTATCCAGTGTGTGCTGCGTGGTTACACACCCGCTTCACACGCGTGATCCGGGACTGTTTCCGGATCCGGTCAGGGATATGCACTACTGACGAGCTCAAATGAGGGCGAAACTCGAGTATAGTGCTTCCATATTGACGTGGATAGGCCTTAGGTTCATACCGGAATGCGATCGGCGTTGCCAGTAGTGGGTTGTGCTCAATATTTAAATTTCAAATCCCGAAACAACCACATAATCAACTGATTATTGATCACTGGATTTAGGAGGCCTGGTGTTCCTTGCCAGTGAGAAGTCCTGATCGTTCGGGTCCCATCGATTGACGGACGTCGGTCGCGGCGATTGGGCAATCTTGAGCATAGCCTACGATGGGTAGCGTTGTGGTATTCTGTTGTGATAATTTGGTGTATCCAGTGTGTGCTGCGTGGTTACACACCCGCTTCACACGCGTGATCCGGGACTGTTTCCGGATCCGGTCAAGGATATGCACTACTGACGAGCTCAAATGAGGGCGAAACTCGAGTATAGTGCTTCCATATTGACGTGGATAGGCCTTAGGTTCATACCGGAATGCGATCGGCGTTGCCAGTAGTGGGTTGTGCTCAATATTTAAATTTCAAATCCCGAAACAACCACATAATCAACTGATTATTGCTCACTGGATTTAGGAGGCCTGGTGTTCCTTGCCAGTGAGAAGTCCTGATCGTTCGGGTCCCATCGATTGACGGACGTCGGTCGCGGCGATTGGGCAATCTTGAGCATAGCCTACGGTGGGTAGCGTTGTGGTATTCTGTTGTGATAATTTGGTGTATCCAGTGTGTGCTGCGTGGTTACACACCCGCTTCACACGCGTGATCCGGGACTGTTTCCGGATCCGGTCAGGGATATGCACTACTGACGAGCTCAAATGAGGGCGAATCTCGAGTATAGTGCTTCCATATTGACGTGGATAGGCCTTAGGTTCATACCGGAATGCGATCGGCGTTGCCAGTAGTGGGTTGTGCTCAATATTTAAATTTCAAATCCCGAAACAACCACATAATCAACTGATTATTGCTCACTGGATTTAGGAGGCCTGGTGTTCCTTGCCAGTGAGAAGTCCTGATCGTTCGGGTCCCATCGATTGACGGACGTCGGTCGCGGCGATTGGGCAATCTTGAGCATAGCCTACGATGGGTAGCGTTGTGGTATTCTGTTGTGATAATTTGGTGTATCCAGTGTGTGCTGCGTGGTTACACACCCGCTTCACACGCGTGATCCGGGACTGTTTCCGGATCCGGTCAGGGATATGCACTACTGACGAGCTCAAATGAGGGCGAAACTCGAGTATAGTGCTTCCATATTGACGTGGATAGGCCTTAGGTTCATACCGGAATGCGATCGGCGTTGCCAGTAGTGGGTTGTGCTCAATATTTAAATTTCAAATCCCGAAACAACCACATAATCAACTAAATTGTATTCTGTTCCTCATGGTTGGAAAATCAAGAAGGTAGAACACCGCCCTGCATGCTGTATCTCTTGTACATCCAAGAATAATGCGCATAGCTTCATTCTGTATCCTTTCCATCCGTTCTATCTGCTTATGGCTGAGAGTCAAGATCGCCATCGTATACTCCAGAACAAAAAAGACCACCCCCCTCGTAAAGAAGACATAGATGGTTCTACTCACATTTAGAGTAGTAGAGTAACTAACGACGACTGCCTGAAACAGGCTAACGAAACTAGAACATTATATACAACAATAAGACAGAGACAAACAGCTTTCCTCGGTCATGTGATGAGAAGAGAGGCATTGGAGAACATCGTAACAACTGGAAAGATCGAGGGGAAGAGAGGCAGAGGTAGACCAAGAGAAGTGATGCTGGATGGATTGAGACGGTGGCATGGAGGAATATCAGCAGCAGAGTTGATCCAGAAAACCAAAGACCGAGATCTATGGAGAGCCATGAACGCCTACGCCAGCCGGCACGGCACTTGATGATGATGACCGTCATAATAGCAACAAGTCAGAAGGAACTACAGGAAATGATATGAATAGATACAGTGGTTGTAGAAAGTGGAAAAGATGGGCCTTAACTTGAATAATAGAAAGATAGACGTCATGGTGATATCAAAGAAACAGATTGTGCCTAAATGTACAATTAAAGTAAATGACGTTATTTTAACGCAAGTGCTGAAATTCATACATCTAGGAACATAGATAGCATCATATGGCAGATGCATCACAGAGATAAAGAACATAATAGGACAAGCACCCAAAAAATGCATTCTGTCAAATTAAGAACATTTTATGCAATAAGTCCTTGTCACTGGATGTTAGAAAAAGAGTTCTTACATGTTATATAGAACCAGTTTAAAATATGGCTGTGAATTCTTGGCAATATAATCCTTGGAAATGAAGTTTTATAGAAGAATGCTGAAAATTCATTGGGCAGCTAAATGAGCAATCTGGATATTTTGAGAGCGGCTAAATCGCAAAGACAACTTACCACAAACATCAAAAAGAGACAGTTATCATTTTTTGGTCACATTATGAGACGACAACCGAAAAGCTTTGTGGAAAGAAAGATCAATGATGACAGCGAGAGAAAATTCTAGACAGTCTTGCTGTGAGATATTGACAATTTAGACGAGGAGATACCTAAGGAAATCCCAGTTGGGAGTGGCTATCAACCTCACATGCCTTCGTTGGGAAGCCTTTAAGTGGCTCGTTGTCCCCCACGTGAAGTTCCCTTCACGAAAAATGATAATACATATAATGAATGTAGGTTCCCTTGGAAGGCGTGGGGATCACAGAATTTTACTACTGACCCCAGGGAATGAGGTACCATATGTAATATAGATAAAGGTGGGCCAGTGTGTAGGTCTCCGTACTCACAAAATCCCAACAGTCTATTTCGTCCTTCACTTTAGGACGTAAATTACAAGTACCTCAGAAGTCGGAGTGGATTCGCCTGATGGCTCGGCATTCAATAGAAAATGCGGTCAGCATCGCGTCGACCGCCTTTACTTCCCAGCTTGCTAGTCACAACACTACCATTCATTCATTCATTCATTCATTCATTCATTCATTCATTCATTCATTCATTCATTCAGTAGCACGTCCTTTGCAGAATCTCTCTCTCATAACAACTTTCCGGAAAACATCTCGATCATAAGCAAGATGTCCCGCGTCTGATACACCCATCAGGAGATCATCCTCCACATCCTGCACCCATCTTCTCTTTGGCTTTCCTCTTCCTCTCTTCCCAGGCATATACCCCTCCATTATTGTTCTCTCCAAACTTTCGTGACGTTTCAAGTGACCAAAATATTTCAGTTTTCTTTGTTTTATTATCTTCAATAGCCAACCTTCTTCAATATTAATCTCTTGAAGTATGGGCGCATTTGTTCTTTTCTTTATCCAAGATAGTCTTAGAACTCGTCTATAACATTTATAATCAATGGCATATATGCGCTGTTCAGCTTGTTTAGTAAGTGTCCAGGTCTCACTGGCCTGTGTTGCAATGGGAAAGATGCATGCTCTTAAAAATCTAATTTTTGTAGTTCTTTCTGTCCCACTCCACAATTTATTCAGTTGTATTAGTCTTTGAAGAGCAATAGATATTCTTCTTTTAATTTCTTTCATTGTGTCACCATTGTTGGTAATTAAATGATTCAAGATATTCGAAATTTTCTACCACCTCCAATTTTTCATCATTAATATATAAATATATTTCTGTCTCCTTAACAGCGCTACCGCGGCTCCCAATAATAATAATAATAATAATAATAATAATAATAAAAATAGAGCACAGTAAAAATGTCCAAAGCATGCAAGTCAGCAACAGTGACACCTCTAGTAAACAGACAAAAAGAAGAAGGAAACGCGGTTATACATATCAATATTCTTAACCTTCCACGCAAACTTCTAGAAACTATAGTCAACCAAAAGCTAACATTTCAATTGTAAACAACCAATTTATATAGCACCAATCAGTCTGTACGTATAACTGTAGCACAATAGACTAGATTGTAAAGTAAAACAAGCTAAATCTTTATTCCAGAGGGCAGAGTAAACAGCGGCTCTATTCTTGGGCATATCTAGAGCTAACGATGTATCTCAGAGAATGAATACAAAAGTGGCAGCACGTTTACACATTATATAAAATACACCTTGCTGCGTGTAAAAATATCTAGTCAGATTCTATAGTGTGCTTTATTGTCCCAGAGAGAGAGAGAGAGAGAGAGAGAGAGAGAGAGAGAGAGGGGGGGGGGGGAGGAGAGAGTGGGAGAGAGAGAGAGAGAGAGAGAGAGAGAGAGAGAGAGAGAGAGAGAGGAGAGATGAGGGGACAGTTTTTTTTAAACAATGTATAAGTAGAATTGGCTTAGAGGTTATGACTTTTCTCCGTAATCTCGTATACTCTCGTCGGTAACGTGATGACGGTGAGAATCAGCAGTGGTTCGAATCGCATCGGTAACTTACGGGGTATGTGAGCCGGCCGCTCAGAAAGTAATGGCAAACTACTGAGCGTAATCTTGCCAAGAAACCAACATACAGCTGAAAGATGCTGGTGTTGACAGCGATGTCCTGTAAAGGATATGAAAAAAATAAATAAATAAATAAGTAGAATTAAAATCCATTGTTTAAAAAGTTAGTTGCATATCCTTTACAGGACTTCGCAGTCTACTCCAGCATTTTCGGCTATTTGTGATCTCTTGACAAGTTTACGTTTAGTAGTTTGCCATTGCTTTCTGAACGACAGGTACCTATACCATTTTATAAAAATCCATATACAGGAGATAAATGGGACATGTAATATGAAATTGTAAAAGCTATTAAACAAAATATACATTTATATTTATTTCACAAAAGATGATATTCAGTATACACATTCATATCATATATGATAGACATAACTGCATTATGCACACTTTATAACATAATATAACAAAACCAATATCTATATAAAGTTATATATAACAATGAATACTTGGTGGTAAAACTGCGCCACGGAGCAACACAATAGGAAGCTTCTGATCATCAAAAGTGGTTCCCCCTCGCGGAATGTTTCGGCCTGTTTACCTTCTTGATACTCTCAATGTCCTATTTGTTACTTTATCTGTGTGGCATATTTTGCATCGGGTGTTATTCGCGTGCCTAAATACAAGAATGTCTGTACAATGGCGTGCAGTGGCTAACAGGCTCTGTGTCCACCTCGGGCTCAGAAGGTATCAGGTTCGATCCCAGCATAGTGTTGTGGATGTTTTAAAGAACCGGTGGTATCTAATGATAGTGCATGCTTCCTTCCCCCAACACAAGTCTCTACTTGCTTATTGATATTGGATACTTAGCCTCCTCGGGTAGAGATGAAACAGGAGGCCCAGTGTGCAAGTTGTGCACGAAAGAGGAACGAAGACGAGGAAGAATTCCGGACTTAACCCAAATTAATACCATTGACTTTACGTGTACATGAAGGCATTATTTGTTTCTTTAATATTACAATTACTTTTGCCTTCCTATCATTATAAGCATAGATGTGTAATTCTTGTGTACATATACACATTAACATTGGTGTTGATGAGCATCAGGCTCACATCACAGTTCTGATTTATGAAAGCAAGTTACAAAACATTAACCTATTAGTATTACCTGGCTGGTAAGAAGGCGTTCGTAAAGGTCAGCATGTTCGAATGGATAAGAACGCGTGTTCTTAAACATCCGGTGTGCTGATGTTGAGGTAAGGTGTTCAACCCCTACACCCGACAGTTGGACTAAAATGTTGATCTATCGTCCTTGACTTGGGGGCGTAAATTACAAGTACTTCTGAAGTCGGAATGGGTTCGCCTGATGGCGGGGGATACAGTTACAAGGAAAAGCTAATTCACATGCAAAATTCAGTCCAGTACTACTAGAAGTAGTGTGTATGGACTACGCATGAGTTCAAAGCGAGCGAAAAAAAAAAAAAAGAAGGCGTTCGTAAAACGTGCTGAAAATCTCTCCGTATGAACTATTGAAATATGTGGTGGGTGGGGGGGGGGGGGGGTGCAGTGATGTGATTCTATGAGAACACAGTGAACGGATAGTAAGACCAATGAAGATATCTTGAAAGAGGTGCTCACAAAGAGAAATGGTTACTCACATCAGAAGAGGACAGTCTACATTCTTCGGGCATGTCAAGAAAAGGGAAAGCTGGAGTATGTCCTCAAAACGAGAAATTTGGAGGGGAAGAGAGGCGGGGGGAGGGGGGAACAAAGGAGAAGATGCTGGACAGGATGACATCATGGTATGGAAGTATCAGAAATGACTGGCAACACACTAGACACAGATGTGGACAAACATGGCCATCAACGGGATGGACTATAAGGTGGAGATAATATATTAGTGGAGACCGGGACACTTATTTCAAATGTTATTTATTTTTATAAGGGAGCTATTCGTATGCAATGCTAACCTCGTAAAGGATAAAAGTCTCTTGCTCAACGCAAGGATCTGCCAAACACTGTTCAGACCTACGTGGGCCTGGTCCTAGTTTAGAACTGCGCATTTCACCTACTCATCTCAGCTCATCTCATCATGTTCCTCTTGTACCTTGCGGTGTCGATGTAAAGTATAAACTTATGGGCTTGTCTATATCCATTTGGGTCAGTCCGTTTATACTTCATAGTTTTTCTACGAGCAGTATGAAGATCCCCTGCCGGCTTGCTAGGCCAGTTGCAGGTTTAGGATACAAATCTGACCACAGGGAGTCCATCCCCTATGGTGAGCCATAACCCCATTAGCCCATGACCTCGTGGTCATGGTTTCCCGGTCTACACCACGTGGAGGTGGGGCTGACTTGTGTAGTTTGCGGGTCATCGGTAGGCTACTAATTTCCTCTTTTCACCCCTCCTGAGAGAGGCTAGCCGATCCTAACCCTGCTGGCTGCAGGGCCTGGCGCAGTTCCACACCTTGTAGACCTTACCTTTCATCTACGGTAGATACAATTCTCTTGTCTTTGGGGGCACCAGGTATTGAGTTCTGTGATGTGTGAGACCAGTGTCCCTAGACCACCAGCTTCTTTATCAGTCTATCATCATCACGTGCTTTGCCAAATGGAGTCGGCGCTCGTGTCTTTCGATATATCTCGGTTCTTGGTGTTCTGGAACAATTCTTTTGATGGTATTTGTCCATGCCATCTCGTTAGACCACTGATCATCATTTTCTTGGTCAGCCTCTTCTACTGTTAATCTTTTCAGTGGTAACGTTATGCTCCAATAACTTTCTTCTTATATAACGAAAGAACTCTTTCTTATACTATAGTATAGTTGCGCATATTTTACGTCTACCTAACATACCATCTGGGTACTTTATTATATCGTTAAGATACAATACGCACAGGAGCGTCATAAACATAAGCTAATAGCTATCGATGTTGAGAGTAACGATGGTAAAACATAAAGTTGAAACAAGTGTAGTAAATGATCTCAAGTAAAAGAAATGAGAGAGGTTTCTGGACGAGACTCCAAAGCGTTGAGGAAAAGCCGGGGGAGATGGATGGGCGTTTAGTCAAATTTCTACTCCCATGCTGATAGCATGGGAAATCTTTGGTGACTCTTGAAGTGAGGGACGGAACACGTATTGGAATGTCTCAAGTGCTGTTGTGTCCATTCTTATATTCAGTATTCAGGTAATACATGGTTACGGAAAAACTGAATCGCGGCTTAATTTTTTCTTCTTTTCAATGAGTACTCCCCAGCCTTTGTTTGTTGTCAAGCAAGCAATGCTATTTGTGTTCTTCAATTTTCCTTTCTCCCCAAACATATAGAAAAGACAACTTATAGCTTAGCGTAAACACAATATGCAAAAAATGATAAATGTATAAATTTAATAAGTATGTTATTTCGCCCTAGCATGAATGAATAGTATAATCATGTACATTTTCAAATAGAAAACACAGGACATCTCGGTTGTCAAGTATCAGGGGAGACAAATACCTTACAAAAATACCAGCTTCGAGATTTGTGGCATAGACAAATCTATAATTTAATTAAGCATATTTAGCGTCGATTTCTTAACACGAAACGTGTAGTTTGACTCCACTTCGGATTAAATGGCTTACGAAGGATATTTATTATTCGAAATGTAACAAAGAACAACCGTCTTCTTTGAGTTTGCAGAAGTACTGTTTCTTTCCTGCAGCCAATGAAAACGTCGTGTTGTATCACGTGACTACAGTAAGTGCTACATTTTTGTGAGAAGTCCAGAATTTGGTCCCACGAACATCTGAGCATCGCGTTAAAGAAGTTTGTATTTGTGTGTTATGTGCGAGATTGCAATCAAGTAGCCATCTGAAGGTGGTTATTTACGTGACGATAAAGTGGTTAGAGCGAATGGATTATTAATCCGGCGTAACTTCGAATATCCAGTATGTAGTTAACGAACTCCTAGGCGACTAAGACTCGATGAGAGGATTTAGGATCTTAACTTTGTGTGTACGTACCTGGAGTTGAAAATATATGCGAATTTTGGGCAACAGATAATCAGTCGAGCCATTTTAGTCACGTGTGAATATTTCCAGAATCTGCTAACACACTTATAGTATACAATCCTCCACCTATTTGACTTGTATGCGCTGTATAGTATAAACACGTGCGTACGACTACGTTGTTATTTATACAATTTATACATGAATATGTCTCATCAATCAACTCAGCGTGTAAGACAAAGTGGTTCACCATCCTCCACAAAACATGGCCCACTTAAAGCTGTCAGAGTATTCTCCTTAAGACAAAATAGGAACTCATCTTCTCCCACACCAAGAGACAGCTATAAATTATGGCAAGGGAAATCCCCAGACAACAAACTTTCTTCAGAGACAAAAGGCCCATCATCAGGACCACTTCTAACCAGATCACAGAGTCCAACCTTCAACAACCATAAAGGTAGTATTCATGTTAGTGAAATTACTTGTGCTGTACTTACTATTTGGTGACAATCATGAGCATGGGTTAGACAAAACATTTGTTTACTGTTATGTGTTCCTATGCTATATATTATAATTATATATATATATATATATATATATATATATCTCATATGACAAAATTGTTTTCTAAATTTTCTTTATAAACAACAGTTAGTTAATTAGTCGAGGTTCCAACTTCACGGCAACGGGTCGTCCCCATTATACTCCGTTGCTGTGCCAGTGAATATCACACAAAATGCTTCCCACTGTCCATTGACTTTATAAACAACAGTTGAAGACTACCAAGGTCTGCTACAAAAAGCAGAGAATGTATCACCCACAACATTACAAAGTATTATTTTTATGCTTTAAAACAACATGCCAAAAATGGATTGTTTAACAAAGCTATATGAAATATGGAACTTGGCCAAAAAGTTACCACTAAAGTGGCAAAGGATAGTAAATAATTATAAGAAAGGGCCTCTGTGGTAAAATGGTTAAGCCATCTGAATTTCATGGCATCACTCCCTGAATGCTTGTTAAGAGCATGAGTGCAGTTTTTTCTGGGGACTCCCGGGAGTCGTCATTGGAGCTACGGATTTCAGTGCTTTGTACAATACTCACAGCTAGCAGCTTGTCGCTGTGTAGACAGAGAAAGAGAGAGAGAGAGTCATATTAGAATTAGGTAATGCCTGGTGCAATGAAGACAACCCTCTTGACTTAAGTGCTTTAGTTACTTTAATATAACGGAGTGACTATTCGCAATTCCATTGCGAATAGAGAAAAATTATATTCGCAATCGAAGTGGGTCACGTGATTATTCCTATGCGTGTGTCCATATTACAATATTTTGTCGATTAACATGTCCACAGTGACAGTAGCATAGTGGTTAGTGTCTCTGCCTGGTACACGGGAGCTCGGGGTTCGATTCCCCGCCGGGGAGGCAACATTTTTTTTTTCATTTTCAGGAATTAGGTGACACCAATGTTAGTCTGATGATTTCGCTTTAGGCATATGTTCTCTATGCATTTTGTGTATTAGGTGTTTATCTTGCTGCACAAGAACCTGCACACTTGTCTTTCTGTTCTTATATGTCCTCTACTCTTGTTGTCTTGGGAAAGGAGCTTAGCCATCCGAACACGAGTTCTTCTCTCTCTCTCTCTCTCTCTCTCTCTCTCTCTCTCTCTCTCTCTCTCTCTCTCTCTCTCTCTCTAAGTCTCGATCTCCCACCTCTCTCTTTCTTGTCTTTACCACTCTTTAATGTCTTTCAATACATCTTTCTCATATCTCTTGTCTCTCACACTATCTTCGTTATCTATCTCTCTCCTCTCTCTTTTCCACCTGCTTCAGATATACCTGGTTTTCCTGCACTTTATATGCGTAGCATTTCCTTTTCCTTGTTTATTTATTCATTAATGAGGCCAGTCAATCGAAAACCTGGTGTTTAAATTCCCTAATCATGTCTCTCTGAGGCGAAGCATATTACTGTCAGCTTGGACCAGAACAGAGTCACTCAGAGAGGATGCAATGGAGACCATAGAAAGTGTCAAATTAAGAGAATTATTACTGCTGCTATATTATCGGGACATAAATAGTAGGACAGTAACGTAACCAAACATGGATGCCTGGTAACAGTAAGTGTACAGAAACGAAAGTTAACAATACTTGAACTCGCCTGGGGACAGAATTATTTGTAGGGATCGTTATTTGTATTGGGGATACCTGTTCTGAAAAATTATTCTTGATATTTAAACAGGACTAACGTAATGTAAAAATAAAACGGGGTGCCAAAAGAATAGACAGAAGTAAGAAGAAGAGTGATTCATTAAAAATTACGGAGAATTCGGCAGAATTAAACTCGCAACAGTGAACATTCCTATTTAAATTAGGGAGAGTTTATTCGCAGGGCCCTGTGAATAGACGCTTTGTTTATTCGCAGGGCCCTACGAATAGACGCTTTGTTTATTCACAGGGCCCTACGAATATGTCTATCTGAATCTCTATCTAACAAACTGTGTGTCTGTCTTTCCATATGCATATGTATGTCTGGTTGACTCTGTGTATGTATGCGTGTGTCTGACTCTCTATCTGTCTGCTGTCTGTCTGCCAGTTTATATATCCGTTGTTTATTTGTCTGTATCTCTGACTGCCTGCCCCTCTCTCTCTCTCTCTCTCTCTCTCTCTCTCTCTCTCTCTCTCTCTCTCTCTCTCTCTCTCTCTCTCTCTCGGTCGCTCGGCCGGTCAACCTGCCTGTTCAGAGTATTGCAGGGAGAGGTTGAAAGAGATGTATGAATTGGCATGGTGGAACACAGATGATCGACGAGCGAGTGTCGGGTTGGATCTAGCTACCCATCTACCTGCGTACCTACTCATCCACCTACCTGCCTAGCTACCCACATACCTGCTTACTTAACTACCTACCTGTCTACCTACCCACATATCTGCCTCTCTAACCATCTATCTGTCTAACAACCCACCTACCTGCCTACTTAACCACTTTCGTGTCTAACTACCCACCTACCTAACCAACTATGAATATTACAAAGAATTATCGCCGAAGCAACGGAGTACGTGCTTTGTGCTCGATACTTTTGACAACAGCCAGCGGGGAGAGAATGAAGCGGAGGAGAAGAGGTAGGGGAGAGGGGGAAGGAAAAGGAAGAAGAGGGCTGGAGCCAGAAGGGGTAGAAGGAAAACGGATCGTTTGGGACTCAAAAATGTGTGGATTGGGTATTGGAATTGCCGTAGTGCAAAGCAACAAGGACCAATACCGGAGAAACTGGTACTAACTAAATTACACTCACTTTAAACAACACAATTCTAAATACCCAAAGAGATGAAGGATTGACTTTCACCCAATGAATTGCTGAAAAATAAAAAAAAAACATTGTCCGGCAAGGAAACGAACGATTGACATTTGACTTTCATCCAATTAATTGCTGAACAATTAAAAAAAAAAATGTCCGGCAAGGAAACGAACCTCGAGCTCCCGCCCATCAGGCGGGGACACTATCAACTATGCCACTGACGACACGTTTTCCAATCAACGAAAATGTATAATATAGCCGCAAACTTACGTTAAATCACGTGACCAGCACATAGGGCCCTGCGAATAGACGCTTTGTTTATTCACAGGGCCCTACGAATAGACACTTCCGATGGGAGAGTTTATTCGCAGGGCCCTACGAATAGACACTTCCTTTAAATTAACCACCTTCTTAGACTTCTTAATGGCCCAAACTAAAATTGACTAGTGAGCAGACGCTGTGACATGTTTATTACTTCCCGCAATTCGATTGCGAATATAATTTTTCTCTATTCGCAATGGAATTGCGAATAGAGCCTCCCTTAATATAATAAAGATTGAAGTGCACGCTCACTAACGAACTTATTATTAAGAAATAATAATTTACCAATTATTTACTGCTTTTCAGTGGCTCACACTAAAGTTACATGTAGGTAAAGGTAAAAAGTCCAGTGACCCAGTGTGTTGAGTTAAAACATTACACTGTCAACCAACTAACGTAATCATTTTAAATACATCAAAATTACTGCGTCTGCCACTTTCTTATTCGCTCATTATAAAAACATTACTTTGAGATGATGCTAACATAAACAAGAGCTTGTTGACTATATCTTATATACATGGTTGATTATATCTTATTTACTGAGGAAGGTGAGGACAGGTATGTTTCGTGCAGAGTGGCTTGCTTCGCTTCAGAGGACATGGGTGGCAAGCATCGCCTGGATCTTTTCTCCAGGGCATGCCGGTGTGCTGGGGAATGAACAGGCTGACAGATTGGCTGGCTCTGCAAAACTTGGCGGAATGTTGATGCATGACAAGACAGACGTGGTTGCGGCCTTGTGGGAGCATGTGCACACCTCAGAGGAGCAAATGGATCAGAGCAAGAATGAGGCAGCGAGGAGTGACGATGGGTTCTGGCTGTCGCTTGACGCTAAAGAGGAAAGCGAGACGGACATATATTCAGATTGTTACTGGCACTATTGGTGTTGGAACTCTTCGCTGGCTGCTTAGGATGGGGACGGAGTGCTTATGGGAATGTCCTGAATGCTGTGATGTTGGTTCTTAAATCAATCAATCAATCTTATATACATCATTGTCATTCTTTCTTGACTTATTTTTGGCATGACAGTGAGAACCTTCATGTTAAATAAATAATAATGGGGTATCCTGATTATAGTGTACCTGTTTGTTGTAGTCTGGGTTTGAAACTGTTGATAGAAAAAATGCAAAGAAGAGTACAGTTAATTGAACAAAGTAACTTTTTTGTTTTTATTTTGATATATCTACATGAGTGGTCAAGTCAGAGAAGCGCGCAATTTTTATATATAAAAAGTAATACCAAGCTAGAAGGTTTTCACTTGCCTCCAGCAATATGTCTCTAGAGTTAACCCTTTGTAGGGCAGGCGTTTGTCCGTCTTTTAGCTCCGAACAGGCAAGATTTTTCAGGTTCAGTAAAATTTTGGTTACGTTAGTAAAATCATAACATCTAAGGTGTGAAACAGATTTTAGTGAAATAAAAAACAAAATGAAGGAAAATGCATGCAGATTATTTTACTCACATGAATTGGTAATCCACACGTGAACACACATATTTACAAAATGCAACATATTGTGTGTGTCAGTTATTTATACGGCAATTTACAAACACACATTTAGGAGTTCCCTTGGAGCAAGATGACAGGACATTTCTTCGTCCCATAAATGGAACGTGTTTTTTCCAAAATGCTTGTGGATTAAGTGTGTTTTTCGAGGTGAAATGGAGTTCAGACCGTGCAATGGAGTTCGTGCACGCGCGCCTGGACTCCTTTCGGTGTATCATTGGCGCCCCATGGCGATAGTTAAGCCTAACATGAAGACCAGGATGAAAGACTTGGGAGTAAGAATCGGCACGGCCAGACGCGAGAGGTACATCGGGAAAACGAGGTGCCTCGTCAAGCAACACAGAACTGGCACTATTAGCCACCGGACGCTGATCCATATGCTGGGGGGAGGATCTGAGCACCTATAGACCTGCCCGGAGTGCAATGAAGATACCCCAACTGATAACTGATTACAAACATTTTCAGAATCAGAATCACTTTATTTAAAGTCTGACTCACGACTGCTAATGCTAATCACTGATATCTAGCTCCGATGAATAGTCAACTTCGTGCCCTTCAGTGTCACTTAAATTGAACCCAGCAAAATCTCCGCTATCACTTGAAGAATTATTGAAATCCATTTTGAAATTCAAAGTGTATAACCCCCAAAACTATTTTTAAAATCTGTTCAAATTCAAAGTACATGCTTGCAAATGTCGGCCACGTTGTCAAACTATCGGCAAAACCGAAAGTAGACAACCAGAAGTCTCGGAAAGCTGCGAGATTGCGTTTTTACAATACTTAGTATTCATGAACGCTTTGGGATGTTTTGCCCATTCCGGGGTAAAAACGTTCTCCGACGTTTTGCCCGGTAAAGAGGACATGGAACAAAAGAAATTCTGATTTTGAACAGCTCTACAATGTGCCAAGTTAAATTATTAAAACTCTGCCATGTACAAAGCAATTTTCAATTTAGTCTAAATTTGACTGACCGAATCTCAACATATATATTTGCTGATTATTCAGATCAGCTGCCCAGGTGTGATGATAGAATTGCTCGAGCTGGGACAGTACAAATTAAAATTTAAGTGACAGAGTGGGGATTTACAGGATTATTTAATAATGAACAAATATACTCACACATGACTTAAAAACTATATAAAGGATGAAAGACAAAATGAATAGAACTAAAACTATTTAGGGAGCTCAAGTAGATTAGAATGTCACAAGCAAATTTGAAGAAGTTAGCCCAGAATAGAAATTAAGGAATGTGGTTAGTAGATGTAGCCCTGGAAATTAATGAATTCAGTGCCAGCATCTTTTAATGTAATCTGCTGGAATTTATTTAGTTATGAGCTGCACCTGATAATAGTATAAGTAGGACTTTCCTCTGAATCCCATAGGGCAAACTGAAATCTGAGACCTATAAACAACAAAGAAAATATTAGTATGGGCAGGACATGGAACAAAACTGACACACATTAATTGGGTTCTACCATTACTCCTACCCCATTCAACCTCAAGGAGAAGTTATATTAAGGTACATCCCTGGCTCAGATTAATAACAAATATTTTAAACAAATCCTCAATAAGTCATGATCCCACAAAAAAAAACTTAAGACATCATCATCATGTGCCGTGCCGATAATTTTGCCAAGCGATCAAGGTATTTATCTCTTAGCCTTTCCATTGCTCTTTGTCAGTTTTCATTTGTTCCTTGTAGTGCTGTATCTCATTTGTTTTTCTGTCCACCCATGACATTCTTTGATTTTCCTTAGAAACCATTTCCACTGCCATTAGACTTTCCTCAGCATATTGTCCATGTTCACATGTATACAACAGTATAGGTTCTGTACAGCACTTCAACTCATTATCTCACTGGAATTGACAGTCTTTTATTGGTGAGAATGTTTTGCATCTTGAAAAAAGGCTACCTTTGCCATAGCAATTCTTGTTTTAACTTCTGCATGGCATCTTCCATGTAATGACTGTTCCAGGATAGATATACCAATTCACATTTTAAGAATTATACCATTTACTTGGATGTTACATTGTGGTATTTCTTCTTGGAGACAACCATAATCCATCTTCTTACAATTTAACCCTAACTCTAACTGATCACTGTGTGCAATAACTGCATTTACTCATCATCATCATCATCATGTGCCTTGCCGATAAGCGTGGGCGGTAATGTTCTGCCATCTCACTCAATCACCAGAGTCGTGGATCAGCTCCATGTTTCTGTCTCGACCATGCCATGAGGCCAAGCCATTTACTAAATGCTGCAAATCTTGTTTATACAGATTAAAAACTTTTATAGTGTTTACTGCTCATTATTTTCGAATGCAGATAAATCCAGAGGACTAAAGCACAGCCCAGTACCAGGGAAATTGAGAGCAAGCTCTGTAGACACAGTAGTTCCATCTTATCTAACAGGCCAGTGGCCCAAAGATATCAGTGGCTTTCACAAGTCAGATGGAATTTTCATGTGTGACAAATCTACCCAAGTAAGTTGCTGTATTATTTGCAGTATATGCACTAAAGCACTCTTGAAGGAAATATTCCTCAGCTTATATCCATGTGCACCTGTTTTTTCAAGTTCAAGTCCTCTCTTCAATACAACATAATGTTACACAATATAAGTTGATATCCAGGTAGATATCAGTTGTAATGGCTAACGGTCTCCATGGCGAAGGAGTTATGAGCGCAGTTCGTAATCCTGCTTACCCGTGTTCGAAACAGCTTCGTACCCGCGTTCAAAACAGCTTCGTGCGATTTGGCAGCAGACATTGCGCTGGATTTTAACGAATTGGTATGGGAGCTGGCCATTCAAAAAGCAATGACAAACTACTGAACATAAACTTGCCAAGAGATCACAACGGTAGTAAAATGCTGGCGTTGACAGCGATGTCCTGCAAAGGATTTGTAAAAAAAAAAAAGCTAACGGCTTACCTGCCAGCCCAGTGGTCATGTGTTTGAGTCTCCTTTGAGGTGGGAATTGTCAAGAATTAACCTGGGCTCTCAGGTTGACCCACATCTAAAGAGGAAACCAGGAACTGTCCTGGGAAGTCCAGGTGGCTGCTGTGTATTGACCACATCCCCACCAAGTGCTGCTGTGACCACATCCCCACCAAGTGCTACTGTGACCACATCCCCAAGTGCTGATTGATTGATACCAGCTTGGGTCTAGCACCATATACCCACCAGCAGCACTGTGGAGAAGGGGTTATGGACACAATTTGTTATCATGCATACTGTGTTCGAAACGCAACTACGCATGATTTGGCAGCAGACTGCCTTAAGTTGGATTTTTAAAAAATGGCATGAGTGCTGGTCGTTCAGAAAGCAGTGGCAAACTACTGAACATAAACTTGCCAAGAATTAACAAACAGCCAAGAATGTTGGAGTTGACTGCGACGTCCTGTAAAGGATATGCAAGTAACTATATACCCAGTACCACTTATGGCATGAAAAATGATCCTTTACTTTTTATGTGTCAGCTAGGCTAAGCTAATATTAGCAGCTATGTAAGAGTTATGTTCTTTTTGATCTTATTTGTAAATAAATCTCTTAGTGACATGAGGTTGTCATGTTCTGTACCATGCCAGATTATCACGGCTTCAAGTCCCTCAATACACCATTCTCTCCCCCCACCCCCTGTTCTTAGGTTCCACAGCTGATCACATTCTTTGCTATTTCACCAACCTTTCTAGCATCTTCTGTTTCTGCTGTCCTCTTCCTCTCCTTTAATTTTCTCATGATTGCAATGATCTTAATCTCCTTTTATAACGTATCTACAAATGTGGCTCATAATCTGTGTTTGGAATTGAGTTAGTTTGTAAGGAAAAGTGTTCAGGTCTCTTCCCATAGATCACACAAGAAGCTCAGAACAGTGTGTGAACTCTGCAGCATTGGTGTGGATCCAAGTGTGTATAACAGAATCAGACCAGCTGTCTAATTTTGGCGAAAATTTGCCTGGACAGCAGCCTGCTCTATTTTTAATGTCAGGCTATTGTTGGATTTTTAACATGTACAGCATTAAATTCGGCATTCTGCTCTTTTTTAAATTTCCAGCTGTTGTTGGATTTTTAACGTGTACAGCATATAATTTGGCCCTCAGAGTTTTAGTTCTTTTTCTGAGTAGAACTAGATTTCTAATCCAGTATTCCAGGATCACGGCTGAGTATACCATCCTTTTTCTTATTTGTAAAAATCCACAGTCAACACTGAGATTAACCTGGTCTGCATGAGCCAGAGACGCGTGCTATAACCTCTATCTACTCATGTCCATTGTTTTTGGAAATGTGCTGCCTATAGCATCGTGGGTCATGTTGAATGAATAGACAAAAACATCAAGCAGCTAAGCAAGCACACAAGGAGCTGAAAGGATAGTGTGCAGCAATATCTAAAGAGTTGAGTGTTGTGGGCTGGGGAAGTGTTTTCGGGATATATAAAAATGGAAACTCGCTTGCGGTACAATTATATTTTGGTGTTACTGTTATATTATTTGGCACCCAGTTTACTTCTGTTCCAGACAGTTGAGATGGAATGCAAGGTTGAGAAAAAGAAAAAGGGACATCGGAGGTCTGCCTCATTTGGCCAGGGTGATCAAATGAAAGTAAGTTAAGAAAATACAATGTCAGATTTGTTTAACTTTTTAAAATGTTTTTAAATTGATCAAATAAATGTCCCGTTTTGTAAGGACTAATTTTTAGCTTATTGTTTAATTTGTTGCCACAGAATACTTGATCTGGTTTTCACATAAATTAAGTGTTGACATTGTAATATGACTTTTTTTCTGTGTTAATTAGGTATGGACATACATCTAACGTATAATATATTAAATGTCATTTAGAATATATTTGCTACTTATTTTTATTTAGTGCACTTGCCATTGCGACACTAGTCCAGGTTAAATCCTCAGCAGAAGCAGTGTTGTTGTTAACAACCAGAAAGGGCTTCAGAGCTTCATAAAAATAGGTACCAGACAATTTTCAGAATCGTCTGGAAAGGAATGGCTTTAGGTGGGAAAAACCTCATAAATCATAGCTTAGAATATGTGAAGGGTTAATACTACACATCCCAGCAGCAGTATCTGCTATGGGACTACCATTTTACTTGTGTACTTTTCATTCATACAAGTTGTGTGTTGCCACAAATATTAATTACCCGTGGTGTGCTAGCAGTGCACAAAGCTATTAAACACGTCTGTGTTCGTTTTATGATGTAGGTGTGTGACAGCTGCTCTTTGTTGATGTTGATTCCTGTTGTTTTTATGTGTGCCTCATCTGTTTGTTTTGTTTTCACTTGCATTAGTGTTTTCCAAACTGTCTCTCCGGCATGCACCCATACACACACACGCGCACACACACACACACACTATATATATATATATATATATATATATATATATATATATATATATATATATATATATATATATATATATATATATATATGGAATAATCAGAACCAGTCTTTATCCCTACCTCATATGGAGGTTTTTGGATGGTAGTTCTAGTTCTGCATGACAGAAGACCGCACTTTTTTTTGGTGTTCGCTCACTTTGGACTGAAGCGTAGCCCATACACACTACTTCTAGTAATGTTGCATTGAATTTTGCATGTGGATTAGCTTTCCCTATTAACATTGTCCCTTGCCATCAGGCAAACCCACTCTAACTTCAGAGGTACTTGTAATTTACGAGGGGAAGTCAATAAGTAAGTCACAAATTCTTCTTCTTCTTCAGCATTCCGAGCCATTGAGGTTCTTTGCTGCAAATACAATCTGTCTCCATTCGTCTCTCTGGTGGACCTTCTCTTGCCAGTCGTTGATTCCAAGTGCTTGTAGGTCTGTATGTATATTATCTCTCCACCGCCTTCTTGGTCTACCTCGGGGTCTACGGTCATTTATTTCCTGAGTGTAAGCGAGTTTTGTTTCCCTATTATCTTCCATTCTTTCTATATGCCCCAGCCATTGTAGTCTATTAGCCTTCATGATACCAGTGATTAGCGGGGACTTAAACAAATCATAAATGTCTTTGTTACTTCTTCTTTTCCACTCTCCACTTTGTGTATCCCTACAAGCTACGTGGAGGGTCCCAAATAGCCCGGTCACAATGTTTAATTAATCTTCTATAGCCCTGGCTGGAATAGGTCTTTACCTGCCAACCCTCCTCCGTTTTCCCTGGACTCACTGTCACGCTTCCTTTCGACCTAGGGACCTATTTCCTGCAGTGTTCTTCTGGCTGACACATAAATAACATGGCAGTCGTCAGAACAACTTGGAAGTAATTTTATTAACCTAATCAAGAACAGCACAGGAACACATAAAGGCAGATAAACAGATAGATCTACACAGACACTACACTGGTAAAGTTTTGACACAGAGCCTCCAGTCACCACAGTCAAAGATCCAGCTTCAGATACTGTCTGATCTGTCCAGATATATCTCACCAAAGATGTCAGAATCTCCTTCCTTCTCCAGCAACTGGTTGTAGATTCCACAGGCTTTTGTAGAATCCAAGCGACTGGTGTGTTGAGGACTTCTGTTCATTGCCACATGAATTAATTCGGCACCAGGTCTTCCCTGACCTATGAAAAGCTTTACGGTCGCAGATACGGTGAGGTGTTCGTGGAGGGATAATGGATGAGTGCCTTTTAATGTCTGGTGTAAAATGAGTATGCAAGAAAATCACTCTTAGGCTCCCTCCAGACAACAACTGCTCTCAGGCGTATGTTGTTGAAAAAAACCGGCAATGCACCAGTCATGCAACATGTCCTTGCCTCACGACCTGGACCTTGCCTCTGTTTCGGAGTTAACCGCACCAAACCCTGAGTTGGCCTCGTCGGACATATTGGCGTTAGCCTAGAAGCACTGGTGATAATGTCCGTTAGAAGACATAGTCACTTTCCATAGCAGAGGACCCTGGAGATGACAAACAAAACCTGAGCGACTGGGCTGACTCATGTATCACACAAATACAATATATGTAGTACCTGAATTACTGGGCCTGACCTGTCAGGTGGCCCCTGGATTGACCACGTCCGGGCTTGAGGAGACCTTCAGCTGGACGAAGTCCTGTTGTCTTTTTGCCCACAAGACACACTCTCCACATTCATACCAAGCCTTTATTATGATTTGGCACAATCATTTCCATGCTTCCCTCTCACTTGCAAACGCTGCCTTTCTCACAACTACGATCCTGTGGTGTGGTGTGCCAAGTCAGCTGTGTGTTTCCCCTCGTTACTAAAAGTATGGCTGTAGAAAAATAAATAAATATGATAACAATTTGAAACCAGTTTATTTTTATACATACATTGTCCCTTTATTTCTCAACATAATTTCCACCAATATTGATGCACTTATCCCATCGTTTTATCAGTCCTCCAAAACCTGCTGCATAGAACTGAGTGCTCTGTTTTCTAAACCACGTTTTCACTTCACATTTAACTTCGGCGTCATTCGTGAAATGTCTCCCGCCAAGGTGGGTTTTCAGTGGACCAAAAAGGTGGAAATCGATAGGGGCTAAGTCAGGGCTGTAAGGTGGATGTTCCAGAAATTCTCACCTTAGTTGGTTATATTTCTCCTGAGTTAATTGAGCCGTATGTGGTCTGGCATTGTCATGAAGAAGCAACACTCCTGGAAATTTCAATCAATCATGCATTATGCTGTATACTAAACCATGTGAGCACTCTATTGCAGATGCTACAGAGTCTATCATCACTCGCCTGTCACCTCTAATCATCTCTACCCGCTGCATGGATGCTTCTGTTGCAGTCTCAACAGGATGACCAGATCGGATTTCATCAATAATTGTAGAGCATCCTTGAAAAAATGTTTCTACCCAGCTATGCACCGCTTTATGGGACAAACATTTGTCAGCATAAACAGGAAGCATTTCCTTATGAATGCCCTTTGCAGGCAGTCCTTTTGCCCACAAAAAAAAACTCACAACAGCATGTTGTTCTTTGGTTGTACACTCCGTAAGTACAGTCGCCATTTTGTTTATGTGCATTTGTGTTTATGCACATGCACATGAGACACCTAGCGCCACCTGATGAACGGGAATATAAAGTTCGATGTTCCTGTCACCTAATGACACCTGTAGAAAACACCAACTACATTTATTTGCCATCCCACAGAACTGTGCGACTTACTTATTGACTCGCCTTCGTGCGTCCACACGTCAAGGACGAGAAGTCAAAATTTTAGTCCAACTGTCCAGTGTAGGGGTTGAACCCCTTACCTCGGCATCAGCACACTGGAAGTTTAAGAACATGTCTTCTTATCCATTCTGCTATACTGCCTCCATGTGACCTTTTCATTTTGGCTTGTTGAGGGTTGACAATAAGCCATTGTCCTTGAAAAAGAGTTCTTGCATGTTATATAGAACCAATGTTAACATATGGCTGCGAATCCTAAACAATTAGTAAACAGGCGAAAAAATCCTAGGATGCCTTGGAGATGTCGTTTTATAAAAGAATGCTGAAGATTAATTGGACAGCCAATATGAGCAATCTGGGCGTTTTGAGGGATGCCGAACAGATTATCACAAACATCAGAAAGAAGCAATCACTGTTTTTGATCACATGAGAAGACAAAAACGGACTGGCAGATCAGAAGACGAGATCGAAAATAGGTGCAATAAGGCAAACCAACTCATTGGACAAATGGCACCAATACTAAAGAACAAACATGTATCAATAACTACTAAGAAAGCACTTTACAACACAATCTTCCTACCAACTCTGTGCTACCAATGCCAAACCTGGACAATGACAGAAAAAGAGAAAAGAAAAATCACAACAACAGAAATGAGATTCCTGAGAAGAATACTCAACGTATCAAGAAGAGATAAGATCAGAAATGAAGAAATCAGGACTAAAGTAGGGGTTAAAGCTGCTCTAGATTTTATTAGAAAGCAGCAAGTCAAATGGTTTGGCCATGCAAGTAGGCTACCAGTCAACAGCATGCCACAACAAGCAATGATGTACGGACCAGATGGAAACAGAGGAAGAGGCCGACCACGTAAACGTTGGACTGAGGGAATAACAGAATCCATGGGAATGTCGATATATGAAGCCCATAAGCGGGCACTCTCACGAAGTTTATACTTCACCTCGACACCGCAAGGTACAAGAGGAACATGATGAGATGAGATGAGAGAGAAGACAAAAACTGGAACATGTTGTGACAACCGGAAAGATTTGTGGAAAGAAAGGTAGAGGGAGACAATGTGAGAAGATTCTTGACAGTCTTGTGTCATGGTAAGGAAGGGAGTCAGCACACAAATTAATCCATGCTGTCGGAGATCGTATTTTGTGGAAAGGCATGATCGCCCAATCCAGCCGGTAAGACATTTGATGATGTTGAGGGTTGACCAGAATGTCATTTGCTATTTTCTGGTGTGGGGCCATCTTCGAAGCTGTTGTACCACTCATGTATTTGATGCTCATGACATCATCATCAAGAGTGTTGAATGTTTCCACCAGAGTATCACCAAGATTTTGGCAAATTTTGATGCTGTTCCACTGTTCAGGCCATTTCAGGGCATATAAAAATCCGATGGGCGGTCACTACACTCACTCCTGCACAGACAGTGGCTGACATTCTTTGCATGCACAAGCACGTGCACACACACACACACACACAAACAGATATAGATATTAACTAAAAGTATGTCACACATATCCCCACTCTTGCCTTCTGTACCAGTAGTAATGGTTATTAATTTCCTTAACTTAAATGTTTTGTGTTTATTATTCCAGGCATCTGGTCTAGTGCATCTCAAATTCTTGCCATTTTGTTTCAGCTTTACTGGTGATGCTTCTAATTCTCTTTTGTGTTTTGGTTTTCTGGCTTCTTTTACCTTGTGGATTCATGTTTTACTTCGTTTTTCCCTCAGTGCTAGTGTTCATTTTCATTTCATACGGAAACTTGATTAGCGCTTCTCACAATTCTGTGTGTTATGTCTTTCTATTATGCACAGCGCTTGTGTAAAGTCTGAAATTTACTGATGATTATCATTATACTCCACAAAATGAGATTAAAGATAAATTAAACACACTTGATAGGAGGTCACAAGAATTAGGCCTAAAATCTCAAAGAGAATAGACAGATATTGAGAATGAATCAGGTAAATGATAACCAGATATCCTTTGGTGAAAGCTCACTTCAAGAGATGGAATCATCCACCTATCTAGGTAGCAATGTAGATAAAGATGAAACTGATAGAGATATTAAAATAAGAATACAAAAGGCAAGGGGAGCTGTCATAGCACTATGAAATTTATGGAAGTCAAAAGACATGAAACCTAGTTCCAAACATAGTATTTAACTCTGATGTAAAATCAACTTTTTTCCCCTGCCATGCAGCTTTCTGCGCTTGTCGCGTCTTATTTTATTCACGACATCTTGCCCTGTACTGTCATACTGGAAAGTCTTGACCGTTGACTTGTGCTGCCTGGTTCTGCCTTTCTCCACCAATATGCTGCAAGGTGGTCGCTGCCGTGGTACCCTAGGACACCCCATCTACACACTGTAGTAAGTGAAGGAGAAACCAGCGCCAGGTCAATAACACTATCCTCATCACCTGGACGACTTGCTGTCCTGGTGACACAGCTACTATTGATACAAATCAAGTCAATGGATTCAAGTGCAGCCTCGAGCTTCCACCCACTCCCCCACCCCCCATGTGTGTTGGAGAGGTGGGGTGGGTCCGATGAAAGTGGTTCCTGTCTCTGGAGCGGTCTTGGTTGGCAAAGATTAGTTTTATTTTCGTGCCAAGGCATGTGGGTGTACGAGGAAATGAGCAGGCTGACAGGCTTGCAGGTGGGCTACTGTGGAAGGCGGGCGAGCCATGGACCAGACTGATATCCTGAATGCTCTACGAGAAGTAAGTCGTTTACGAGAACCAAACAGTGACTGAGTCTACAACCATGGTCAGGCTGCGAGAACAGCAAGTTAAAAGAGGTGTTACCAAACAAGAACACTACACAGGAAGTCAAAAAAGATTAATAAACCAACACAGAACTGGTGTCGTGAGCCTCTTCGCGCTGTGGGATTTACTGAGGAGGGGATGGGGATCCAAGCACTTATGGACTGAATGGTTCGATGTGCAATGAGGTTAGTCTGTCGACTAACTAACTAACTATCTGATGTAAAATCAAGACTGCCGTATGGTACAGAAACATGGAGGATGACTAAAACAATTACTGATAAACTTTAAAATATTCATTAGCTGGTGCATGCTCAAATTAGGATTAAAATGGTATGACAGAATCACTACTGGACAGATTATATAGAATCAAAAAATGATGAAAAGACAAAAGACAGTGGTGCTGGATAGGATATACACACAGTGAAAACCTATAACAAACCGTATTATAGAAAGTCCTTTTTCTGGAACCCATAGGTCATAATAAATAGAGGGAGACCTAATAATGCATCAAGAGAATTAAAGACAGGTTCATAATATGGGGTAACATGGTGGAAGCTGCAGGAGATAATACAAGACAGCTTGACATGAGTTGATTGTCTAATGGGGGAAAAGGGCAGAACAAGAATAATTATACTCCCTCTGTTTCTGAAATATACAATAAGCACAGCTTAATATTGGGGTTCATGAGATATTGTGGTTTTCACTTGACTAGAACATTTAGTATTGTTATCACAACTTGTCATGGGGATTCTGAAAAATTATTTTAAATCTTTATTTTTGGTTTTTAATACAGCTGCAGTTCATAAAGCAGCATTTGCAAAAATCAAAGGAAGGCAGCAAATATGGTGATGGAAAGCAGCATTCAAGTCCAATTCCTGGGAACCATTCTGCCTTATCCATGACTGCACCGCCAGCTTTATGTTTGCAACAGACCAAAGCCATCCACCTTTCCACGTGGCTTAGCCCAAGACAGAATATGAATCGATACCAAAGGAATAGTGTGGAAGGTCTCAATACTGTAAGTCTTAGCATGTAAATTCATTGTATTACAATATGAATAGATACCAAAGTATTAGCGTGGAAAGTCTCAATACCGTAAGTATTGACATATAATTCCTGTGTATTACAATATGAATAGATACCAAAGGATTATCGTGGAGAGTCTCAATACCGTAAGTATTAACATATAAATTCTGTGTATTACAGTATGAATAGATACCAAAGGATTAGCGTGGAAAGTCTCAATACCGTAAGTATTAACCCTTTAAAGGGCAGATGCTTGTCCGTTTTTTAGCCCTGAACGGGCAAGATTTTTTCAGGTTCGGTAAAATTTCTGGTCGCATTAGTAAAAACATCACAAATAAGGTGTTAGTCAACTGATTTTAGTTAAATAAACAACACAATGAAGGGAAAAGCATGCAGAATATGTTACTCACTTGACTGTTGTCGGTAATCCATATATGAACACAAATATTTACGAAATACAGCATGTTGTTTGTGATTTTCCGTCATCTATACGGCAATTTACAAACACATTTTCAGAATCATAATCACTTTCTTTAAAGTCCGACTCACGACTGCTAATGCAAAGTAACGCTTTGCACTAATATCTAGCTCCGATTAATAGTCAACTTCGGGCCCTTTAATGTCACTTAAATTGAACCTAGCGAAATCTCGGCTATCACTTGAAGAATCGCCGAAATCCATTTAGAAAAACAGCGTAAAAACCCCGAAAACTATCAAAAAATATCCGTAAAAGTCCGTTCAAATTCATAGTAGCACGCTTACAAATGGCAGCCACGTTGTCAAGCGATCGGCGAAAGCGAAAGTAGACGTCGGAAGTGTCGGAAAGCCGAGAGATCGCGTTTTTACAATGCATAATAGTATCGGCCATTCTGGGACGTTTTGCCCGTTTAGGGTATCGGACGTAAATGGCCGTTCTGCCTTGTAAAGGGTTAATATGTAAATTCAGTGTATTACAATATGAATAGATACCAAAGGATTAGTGGAAAATCTCAATACCATAAGTATTAACATGTAAATTCAGTGTATTACAATATGTATAGATACCAAAAGAATAGCGTGGAAGGTCTCGATACCATTGGTATTAACATAAATTCAGTGTATTACAGTGTGAATATATACCAAAGAAATAGCGTGGAAAGTCTCAATACTGTAAGTCTTAACATGTAAATTCAGTGTATTAAAATATTAATAGATACCAAAGGAATAGCGTGGAAGGTCTAAATACTGTAAGTATTAACATGTAAATTAAGTGTATTACAATATGAATAGATACCAAAGGAATAGCGGGAAGGTCTCAATACTGCAAGTCTTAACATGTAAATTCAAAGTATATTACAATATTAATAGATACCAAAGGAATAGCGGGAAGGTCTCAATACTGCAAGTCTTAACATGTAAATTCAAAGTATATTACAATATGAATAGATACCAAAGGAATAGCGGGAAGGTCTCAATACTGCAAGTCTTAACATGTAAATTCAAAGTATATTACAATATTAATAGAAACCAAAGGAATAGCGGGAAGGTCTCAATACTGCAAGTCTTAACATGTAAATTCAAAGTATATTACAATATGAATTGATACCAAAGGAATAGAGTGGAAGGTCTCAATACTTAAGTCTTAACATGTAATTTCGCTGCATTACAATATGAATAGATACCCAAAGGAATAGCGTGACGGTCTCCGTACTGTAAGTCTTAACATGTAAATTCAGTGTTTTACAATGTGAATAGATGCTAAAGGAATAGTGTGAAGGTCTCAGTACTGTTAGTCTTAACATATAAATTCAGTGTATTACAAGCCACTTGATGTCGCTAGCATTTCTATCCAAATGTACAGATGACTGGAATACACCAGTTGTCTCTCAAATCTCTGAAGTGTGGACATCATTAAAGCAAGGGGCCAAACAACAACAATTCAATTATTAGAAAATGACCAGAAAGATTTTAAAATGAAAAGGAAAATGTGCACGTCTTTTGCAGGACATTGCAATCAACCCCAGGTTGATTGTCTAGGCCAGTGGTTCTCAACCTTTTTTGGCCCATGCACCCCTTCACCATTTGTTCAGAATGTCATTCCCCCCCCCTCCCTTTTGTATTTGCATTTTAAATTTATCCCCCCCCCCCCCCTACCCCTACACAGTATACATAAAAATGGAATCTAAATTTAATAACACATACTAGAACAAGTCTAGACGTCTACATAAAACGTGATTTGCGGGTCTACTTACGTTATAAAACGAATTTCAGAAGGGCGAGAAGTTCAGAACTGTAAAGTATGAAGGAAAAAACAATACAAAGTAATATGTTCTTGTATTAACATTTCATTATTAATTAATGAAAGAGGATACAAACTTGTAGAATGGGCAAAAGAACAAGAAATGGTTGCAGGAAACACCTGGTTTAAACAGCATCCTAGAAGATTATGGACATGGAGGAGTCCAGACAGCAGGATTAAAAACCAGATAGATTACATCCTGATTAGCAAAAGGTTTCGAAATGCGTTAACAGTCGTAAAAACAGTTCCAAATGCAGACTGTTACAGTGATCACAGATTAATTACAGGCACATTGAGGGTAAAGTTAAAGAAAGTCAAGTATACAGCAGGAAACCCTAAATATGACTTGTGCAAATTGAAAACTGACAAAGAAATACAAGATAATTTTAACATAGAAGTAAAGAACAAATTTGATATATTGTCTGATCTAGAGATCCTGTTTCAAGATGTAGATGATCAATGGGAAACGATGAAGAATTCAATCAGTTGCACAGCAGAAAAAACTATTCCAAAAGTAAAGAAAGTGGGCCGTAAGACATGGATGACTGAAGAAATTTTACAACTAATGGAAACAAGAAGACAGAACAAAAATAATCCTGCCAAATATGAAGAAATTCACAGAAAAGTGAGAACCTTATTTAAGGAGGCAAAAGAAACATGGCTTGAGAAAAATTGCAGAGAAATTGAAAAACAACACAACAGTAACAATGCGAAACTAATGCACAAAAGAATTCAAGAGCTTACTAATCAAAGAACACGTACATCAGCAGACTGCCTAAAGACAAAAGATGGAAGAGTCATAATAGAAAAAGATCAGATCTTACATGAATGGTCAGATTATGTGAAAAACCTTTATGACGATAACAGAGACGAACAGTATGATGTCCAAAATAATAATGAAGGACCAGCAATTTTAAAGATGGAGGTTCAGAATGCGCTTAACCATATGAAATCTGGCAAGACCCCCCCCCGGTTCAGACAGCGTCACAACAGAAATGATTAATGCTTTAGAAGAATATGGAATAGATAAAGTTACCAGTCTGCTTAATACAATATATGATACTGGAAATATACCTCAGGAGTTATGTAATTCTGTATTTATTGCAATCCCAAAGAAATCAGGAGCCTTGGAATGTGATCAACATTGAACAATTAGTATAATGAGTCACATCACGAAGATTTTGCTAAGAATTATCATGCAAAGAGTTAGGAGGAAAATACAACCTGAAATAGGAGAAGAACAATGTGGGTTTGTGGAAGGCAAGGGTACAGTAAATGCTGTGTATATACTGAGAAACATAATCGAACGTTCTATAGAAGTAAACAAAGATCTACACCTTTGCTTTATTGACTACACAAAGGCTTTTGATAAAGTGAGACATGTCAACATGATAAGGATGCTTGAAGATCTACAAATTGATGGAAAAGATCTTAGACTTGTAAAAAACATATATTGGAAACAACAAGCTGCCATAAGAGTTGATAATGAAGTAAGCCAATATCAGCCTATTAAAAGGGGTGTGAGACAGGGATGTGTAATGTCTCCAGATCTGTTTTCCCTGTACAGTGAAAGTATTTTCAGAAATATTGAAGATATGGAAGGAATCAACTTGGGGGACGATGCATCAATAACATTAGATATGCAGATGATACAGTCTTGATTGCAGACAATGAACAGGACCTGCAAAATTTAGTAGATGCGATTGTTACACACAGTGAACAACTAGGGTTAGAATTAAATTGTAAAAAGACACAGATTATGGTCGTCACTAGGAAGGACGAAATACCACAATGTAATATACAAGTAAATGGGAATATTCTTCAACAAGTGAGCAGGTACAATTATCTCGGAACAGTAATAACATCTGATGGGAGATGCCTTGAAGAGATTAGAACAAGAATCGCCATGGCAAAAGTAGCCTTTAGCAAGATGAAAAACATATTGACCAATAAAAAGATGTCAATTGAAACGAGAAAAAGAGTGTTGAGATGCTACATTGAACCTGTACTTTTATATGGATGTGAAGCGTGGACAATGAGCAGTCAGGCTGAAAGACATCTGATGGCTGTAGAGATGTGGTTTCTGAGGAAAATGCAAAGAATACCATGGACAGCCAGAAAGACCAATGAACAAGTCCTTCAAGAAACAAATGAAGATCGTAAATTGATTAGAGAAATTAGACGTAGACAGTCAACATTTTTTGGGCATGTTATGAGAAGAAATGGATTGGAGAATTTGGTGACAACTGGTAAGATCGAGGGGAACAGACCAGGGGAAGACCTAGAAGCAAGTACCTGGATGGCTTGGCCTTGTGGCATGGTCGAGACAGAAACACGGAGCTGATCCACGACTCTGGTGATCGAGTGAGATGGCAGAACATGACCGCCCACGCTTACCAGCATGGCACATGATGGATGGATGGATTAATGTGATCTTGAAATAATCTTAATTCCCCCCCTGGAAACCCTAAAATTCCCACCTAGGGGGTTATTCCCCACCAGTTGAGAACCACTGGTCTAGGCAATTGTACGTTCAGTAGTTTGCCATTGCTTTCTGAGTGAGAAGTCAGCGAAGAAGTCCAATTTAATAATGATGTAGGGATTAATGGTCGAGACTGATTCATGACTCTGGTGATTGAATGAGATGGGGAAACATGACCATCCACGCTTATCAGCATGGCACATGATGGATGGATGATAGGGATTAAACTCCCTACCTCACCATCAGTGCACCAGAAGTTTATCAGTGAGGGCTCTTCCAGCCTCCTCGACTGCTAAAATGAAAAATGCACGCACAAAAAACCCCATCCAAAATCTGTTACAAACAGCAGTTGGGAATACGTGGAGAGAGATTTACAAACAGTACTATTTTGTCTGAGAACAGGCTGCTAGAGGCTTGCAGGTCACTTGTTTCACACATTTCTTATAGGAGGAGAATACCATGGACAGACAGAACAACCAATGAGCGGGTCCTACAAGAAGCAAATGAAAACCGTAAACTGATTAGAGAAATTAGACATAGACAGTCACAATTGTTTAGACACATTATAAGAAGAAATAAATTTGAGAACTTGGTGACAACTGGCAAGATTGAGGGGACAAGAACAAGGGGCAGACAAAGAAGTAAATATCTGGATGGCTTGGCTATGTGGCATGGTCGAGACAAGAATACGAAGCTGATCTACAACTGGTGATTGTGCAAGATGGCGAAACATGACCGCCCATGCTTATCGGCATGGTACATGATGATAATAGGAAATCACACAGAATGTAATTTGTGTAGCACTATTATATTACAATTCTTGTTGATACCTCGTGCACTTACAAGCAGTTGGATTCATAATATAATTTGTATATGATGTTAAACAAGTTGATTTTAATCAGATATGCCAGATGTATTGATTGTATAAAGTTGCCCATTTGATGTTTTATTGTAGGGTTTCATGTGATTAATAATCTCACATAGTAATTAAGTTGATGGTGTAGCACCTCAAAAGTGGGGATGCTATAGACATTTGTTATCTTGTATATTAGAACTGAAACAGACAGCATATTTGGAAACCAAACACATCTATCCAGGGGAAGCAAATATTGAGGAAGAGCTATGTGAGCTGTTAGTCAGCATACTAGACAGCCAAACTGCTCTTCATTGGGAAGTCATCAAAATTATCCTGAGTCTACACGCTCTATCCGCTTGTGGTGAATGAGAGGTCCAATATGTGAAAATGAGGCTATGCAGTCATGTGCGGGATGTAATGGTTCCTTGAGCCAAGAATCTGAGCATTGTATGTTGACTATTAATGGAAGTCTCCATTGAGGGCAATGGGCATCCCATGTTTAGCTCACGTCTTCAGTTAATGGATGAATGGTATGTAATGTCGCTGTTCTGGATAACTTGTTGGGGTATGCATTCTACAGATGTGACCTCACTGAAAATACCTGAGAGGGCTAAGTTTGTCAACATATGTGGGAAAGCCAAGTAGTTTAGTTTAGTTTAGTCGACGGATCAACATCACGGCACACGGGTGTAACCCATAAGTGCTCTGTTCTACTCCTAACTCAAGCCGAGTCCGGAGAAACTCAGCTCAGTGCACGAACTCCGTAGCACCGGCGAGGATCCTGAAATACTTTGGGTAAATTTTTAATTCAAAATTTTACCCCTCTTTTTTGATTTCCAACTGCCAAGGGATTTTTTTATGTGCACAACAATACACACGGGCGTCTGATCTCACTACCCAGAGACCAGGGGAAATTTTATTACTAGAAGTCCGCATGAAAAAATCCCGGCCCTCACCGGAGCTTGAACCTGGGACCTCCAGCACTCGAGGCAGACACCATACCTCGCGACCACTCAGCCCCATGAGAGGGAAAACTCCCTCTTATACTAATAATAAGAAGGTCACAATTTTTGGACACAGGAGAAGAAATAATTTGGAGAACATGGTGACAACTGGCAAGATTGAGGGGGAAAAAACAAGGGGAAGGCAGAAAAGTAAATACCTGGATGGCTTGGCCAGGCGATATGATCAAGACAAGAACTCTGGTGATCGTGTGAGATGGTGAAACATGACCGCCTATGCTTATCGGCATGGCACATGATGATGATGGTGAAGAAGGTGAAGATACTCTCATAGCAGATACAACCACTGGGGTCTTTACATATTCCAGGCCACAACATATGAGGTGGGATGTGTTAGTTTCCTCCCAAGACAATTCTGAAAATTGGCCAGTATCCTTGTTTGTGAGGTGCCATCGAACACAGCGCAGCATTGGTCTGAAATGTAACCCTGACTCTACTGGGGCTTGGACCATTATCTTGGCAGGCAAATACACGAACCACTATGCTTTAAGGCTCCATTAGAAGATTTAAAATATCTCTGTGAATATGACAAAAACATTCTCAATACTAGCTAATCATTCAGGAAAAGTCAAGTATCTTGGCCAAAAAGAACAAATATCAGTCTGCTGTAAACAGACACTACAAATGCCATGCATTAATTTTTAAAAAAATACACAAATGAAGTATTATGTGAAGATTTGTCTAAAAAGTATTTGCTGCTTTTTATTTTTAGGAAATTGAAAAACTAGTTTCCAGTATCCCTATGTTCAGTTTATCTGCAGCTGATGATGATGGTGATGTTTTCAAAGTAAGAGATTGTTTCACTCTACTCTCTCTCTCTCTCTCTCTCTCTCTCTCTCTCTCTCTCTCTCTCTCTCTCTCTCTCTCTCTCTCTCTCTCTCTCTCTCTCTCTCTCTCTCTCTCTCTCTCTCTCTCTCTCTCTCTCTCTCTCTCTCTTCTCTCCCTCCTGCCCTCCCTCCCCCTCCCCCTCTCCCTTTCTGGCTGACAAGCAGAATATTATTATAAATGCATTAGAAAGTTTTAATTTTTAAAACATACTTGTTATGATTTTTATAAGGAAACAGAAAAACAACATATGACAACATCTATTACTGCAGGTGATGATCTATTGATGTCTGTCTGGCAAGTGTTCAACAATATTGTTGATCTATACTGTGCATGACTATAAGTTTTCATATCAATTATTTGTAAATTGCTTATTTTAACTCCTACTTCATTCACCCTTTACATCCCACAGAGAAATAGGCGTTTAGTCCACACACTTCAAGTCCTATTCTCATGCAGCTGGGGTAAAGCTGGGGCGACCATCCCCAACCCAGCGCGTCCACAGTTGGCGGATCATGGAACGACCTCCTCTAGATATAGAGGTTAGCTGCGAATACCCAATAAGCAGCCGCGGACCAACTGTCAGTGGGCACAGAGGGCGAGGCAGGATCTCAGGGTGGGTTCTGAGTTCCTTAGAAAATGCCTCATATGCTCGGAGACGTGCCTGCCAAGCGAGCCAGGGGCGCTCTAACCCCTCCCCAGGGTAGGTGCAACCTGTTAGCTTTGGACAGCAGTCCATCTAGGAGACGGAAAACTCCAAATATAAACCCCCAAGTTCAAGGTGGACCAGCGTGCTGAGGAACTGGATGGCCATGGGTAAACTGGTCGTGAACGTTGGACGTCTGGCAGGCGTGTGGGGCGGCACCAGGCGTATGGACTCCTGCGGGACATCTCCTGCCTCTTCCCTAGCAAGCAGGCAATGCTAGGGTGACCGTTTATTTCCTGCAATATCCAAACTCTGCTTATGGAATTAATTCAACACGGGAATCGTCGCCGGAGCTACGGAGCACGTGCTCTGCGCTTGACACATCTTTCAGAGGCTAGCGAAGAGAGCGTGAGGAGGAGAAGACGAGGAAATTGTGTGAGAAGAAGACAGAAATAGGAGGGCAGGTGCCAGAAGAACAAGATGAAAAGTGGAAAGACTAGGTTTCAGCCATGTAAGAGTGGGATACTGGAATTGTCGTAGTGCCAGGCAGAGAGGTCCTGTATTTGGAGAGGCTTATATATGATTTTGATGTCCTCATGCTCCAGGAGCTAAATACAGACAAATACCATTGCCCTGGGTACACCAGTTATATAAACCCTACTGGGCAGAAGAGACATGGGCAAGGTCTGCTGGTGAAGAAAGGACTGAAGCATGTGGTACTTGACTTGAGCCAGTGGAATCATAGTGCAAGAGAGGTCCAGAGTATACAAATGGAGATTGGTGGCTTAAGTTGGAACATCATAAATGTATATGGTACAGTGGATTGTTTTGTCAGAAAGGAACACTGGGACTGGCTTAAGGGACTGGAGGAATTACCAGGTGATAGGCTACTCATATGTGGAGACTTCAATGCGAGGAGCAGAGATTGGGGCAGTAGTGGAGAAAACCGACAGGGAATTGCCCTTGCATATGCCATGATGGACTCCGATGTGGTCTGCATAAATGATGGTAGGCCGACTAGAATGGCAATGAGGCCTGGCGATGCAGACACAGCTATTGACTTGGCACTTGTCTCCCAGTCATCAGTCCTTGATGTAAAGTGGACTGTTTTGAATGACCATGGGAGTGATCACTTGCCATGCTCAGTCCTGATCTCTAAAGCCAGGAAAGTTAAGGCTGGGAGAGCGCGCAAGACCTTCCGGTATGAGTAGACCGATAGCCTTCTTGGACGCCTCAGACAGCGGGCTTGCAACAGGAATGTTAAAACTCCTTTTTTGCAGCCCCCCATGGTGGACTCCAGAAGTAGACCAGGCTTGGAAAGCAAAGAGAGCTGCAGTGAAGCAGCTAAGGAAAGTGCGACAGACACCCCGAAGCTCACGAGAGGAAGTGGACACCGCGGAAAATGTCAAGAAAGACAAGGTGGAGGTCTTGGAAAGCAAAGAGAGCTGCAGTGAAGCAGCTAAGGAAAGTGCGACAGACACCCCGAAGCTCACGAGAGGAAGTGGACACCGCGGAAAATGTCAAGAAAGACAAGGTGGAGGTCTTCAAGCGCTGTGCTGCAGAGGCCAAAAATGCAAAATGGGAATGTTTCATGAAGGAGATTGGAGGTGATAAAACACTGCGAAAATTCTGGAAACTGCACAGACAAATGCAAAGAAAAGATTGGCCTATGACAGAGATGATGGTGTGCGCATGACAACAGACAAAGAGAAAGGGGAGGCGTTTCTCCAGAGATTTTTAGATCAGACCAAACATAATGATGCGGACACCAGAGATGCAGTTAGAGAGGAATTATCTGGCACCATGAAGAATATGCATTATGAAGACATCATACAGGTTGAAGATGTTAAACATATTTTGAAAAAGGCAAACGACACAGCACCAGGGCCCAATGGGGTTAAGTATGGCCACATGAAGGCTTTGAGCGATGCAGACCTGAAGGAAATGACCGACTGCTTTAACCAGAGCGTTAGGACAACATCAGTATCGCAGGATTGGGTGCACAGCTGTCTCATCCCTCTCCCAAAACCATTCAAGGATCATTCAAAGCTTAGTGGCTTTAGGATCATCACCCTTAAAAATACATTTGGGAAGGTTCTAGAGAAGATAGTCGCTGTCAAGCTGCAAGAGTTCTTGGAAAGGGGGAAGCTTCTTCCAAGAGGCCTGGGGAGCTACAGGCCGGGAAAAGATACCTGGTCAAATGCAGCCACTTTTGCCTTTGATGTTTATGAGGGGTTCCAGAGTAGACAGGAAATGATGGCGGTAGCGCTTGATCTCGAGGATGCGTACAATAGAGTTCGATATATTTTGATGACCGCACTGATGGAGAAGGGGGTCAATCCCTGGTTGGTGAACTGGATAGCAGCCATCCTGCACTCTCGTCGGGTTGCTCTCCATCTGGGTGCATGGACCTCAGAGCCACATATGTTAACCCCGGGACTGCCACAGGGATCTGCAGTCTCACCGGTGCTCTTTAATGTGTATACGAGCAAGATTGCAAACCTAGAAGCACCAGGGGTTGGAAGGATGCTAACATTTGCAGATGATATTCTTGCATATAGGCAGGGGAGAGATAGGGAGCAAACAGCCCAGGAGCTACAGGCAACAGTAGACAATGTGATTGACTGGTGCACTGAAATGATTGCTGTCATCCACCCAGAAAAGGCAGCTGTTTTGTGGTGCTCTCTGGACAACAGGATTGTGAGAGCTGATGTCCCAAGCCTCACGATAGATGGTAGAAGCTTCAACAGAGAAAACAAACTGAAGTATCTGGGAATCACATTTGACAGGAGCCTGTCCTTCAAGGATCATGTGGAGACGGTTGTGACAAGGCCTCAAAGGGACTCATTGCACTTCAAACTATGGCTGCAATGGACACAGAGCAGAGAATGCTTTTCACACTATACCAACACTTGATCCTCTCAGTGATTGATTATGGACTAGGACTGCTCACTGTCTCAAAGAGTCAGCTGGTGAAATTAGAGCGCATACAGAACGAAGCGATGCGAGTCATTCTGGGATGCACCAGAGACACCCCAGTTGTGTGTATGCATTACATCCTTGGATTGTCGTCTGTTGCAGGTAGGCTCAAGGTGATGCACGCGAGGGCATACCTCAGAGTAGCTGCAGACACAGATCACCCGTTGCATGAGGCGCTGGACGCCGTTAAGGGTCAGCGACTGATAAGAGAGAAATCATGGATGGCGCAGGCGGAGGATACAATCAGGCAGGTGTGCCCCTTGGAGAACATTAGGAGAAGAGAAGAGTGGGTCAGAGTATCAGCGAAGCAGTCAGACTTGTGCAGAGTTATAATCACATTGAGCGGGGAGTGGCCAGCAGGGGCCACGGAAGTGGAAATCCAGCAACTAATTCAGGATAATGCTCGCTCGTGTGATGTGATTATCTACACAGATGGGTCAGTGTTGAGAGGTTGGAGAAGTGCCTGGGGGTTCTTAGCAAAAGCCAATGGTCGATGTTTGGTGCAGGAGAGCCTGGCATATGATACCACAACATCTAGCTTAAGAATGGCGGTGGAGGCGGTCAGTGCGGCTTTCCACTGGATGGAGAATACAATACACACACATATCGTGATAGTAACTGACTCAGAAAGCATGCTGAGTAGGGTGAAGACAGGCAAGCTTCGTGCAGAGTGGCTTGCTTCGCTTCGGAAGTCACGGGTGACAAGCATCGTCTGGATCTTTTCTCTGGGGCATTCTGGTGTGCTGGGGAATGAACAGGCGGACATATTGGTTGGCTCGGCAAAACTTGGTGGAGTATTGATGCATGACAAAGCAGATGTGGTTGCGACCTTGTGGGAGCATGTGTACACCTCGGAGGAGCAAATGGATCACCATGGTCTTGCAAGAATGCGACAGCGAGGGGTGACGAGGGGACCTGGCCGACGATCAACGTTTAGAGGAAAGGCGAGACGGACATATAATCAGATTGCTACTGGTACTATTAGTGTTGGAACTCTTCGCTGGCTGCTGAGGATGGGGACGGAGCGCTTATGGGAATACCCCGAATGCTGTGATGTCGGTTCCTCAATCAATCAATCAATCAATCTCATGCAGCTTTGTCCATGTCCTCCCCCATATTCATTTGTCTCTACTTATCTTCTTCATGTGTTTATCAATCAATCAGAAGCCGTCTCCATGCTTAAGGTTGGCTGTAATGGATCTCCAACACTGTCTCTCACCTTGATTGTTCATTGTCAGACTGATGTTAGTCCATCTCTTGATGTTATCGTCCGACTTGTATCGTTGTCTATCTCTTGCTCGCTTACCTTCAACCTTAACCTCTTGTAGGTTTTTTTTTTATAAGAGTGTATTGCCTTTTAACTTGGCAGTAATAGTTCACTTGCATCTTTTTTATTTCTTGTATCAACTCTTTTCATTCCCAGTTTTTCTAGACCCTTGATTGTTTTTGTTTCCATGAAATACAACATATTCTATTCGACTTTCTAATTGGTGTGTTTCCTACCCAATGCCAGCATAATTTGTCTTTACTTCTTGTCCAGTTCTCTCCATGGCAGCAATGGACATGGAGCAAAAAAATGTTATTTATACTCTATGAACTGATTTTCTCACTAATTTAGTAGTATGGATTGGGTCTGCTCGGTGTCAAAGATTCAGCTGGTGAAACAAGAGTGCATACACAATGAAGCTATGCAGTGTGTATGCAATAGAGCCTAGCTTTAGCCACGATTGCAGACAGGCTCAAGGTGCTGCAGTGTATATACCAGCAGGCGTGGCCAGGGCTCTTGGGATCGTGTGTATAGTACAGAATGGCCTGGAGAGAATGGTGCTACAGGGAGTGCCAGAGGATCTGGGCGACAGTCACATAATCAGACTGCTATAGTACCACTAGTATCGGGACTCTTTGAAGATGAGGATGGAGGACTATGGCAATGTCCATGTACTATGATGTAGGTGGTTGACTCAACTCAACTCTCTCCATGAGCTCAACGTTGGTGAATCTGTCATACCATTTTATTCCATGTCATTTGTGCAGACATTAATTAGTGAATGCTTTTATTTATTTGTGATTGCTTTAATTGTTCTTTGTGTTTCTGATCCATACAGCAGTTCTAACAATGTTAGAATGGAATATTCTAAGATTTGTGCTAAGTTTAATTTCTTTTGACTTCCACACATTTTCTAGTACTATAAAAGCTCCTTAAGCCTTCTGTATTCTTCCTCTACTTCTTTCGTTTGCTTTCTGTATTCTTATTCTATCTTTACCCGTTCCCTTCTCTTTGTCAACATTGTTACCTAAATAAGTGTATGATACTGAAAAATGAGGTTTCTTCTTCTTCTTCTTTGCGTTCATCCGCAGTGTTTTTTCAGATGTGATTGTGGTGTGTCTGTTATGCGCCCTTGGGCCGAAACCCGTAGGCCAACACAACCGGCTTTAGCGTGCTTTTTTTTTGGACCAGGTAGCATTCCTAGGAGACTCTCACTGTTTGCGGTACCGTCCACAACCCAGCTGGCCAAATTGGAACTGTCGTCCCTCAAAGGAAGGCAGGGACAGTCCATGACATTTTCCGCCATCCAGGGTGGCTTCCATAATTGCAGGGCCGGCACATAGCCCCCTGGTGCTGGGCTCACCGAGGGAATCGTCACATCCTGCTCATGGCTGCTTTAATTCTTCACTTCAATATATTGGGCATTTCGTTCGCCCCGGGCCGTTCCCGCACAGACCAGACTGGTCTGCAGTCAATATTCACTCAGCAAGTTTTTCGGACATGTGCTTGTCGTTGTGTCCGTCAGGGCTGTTCCACACACGTCGGACATTCGGAAAACTACCTAGTCAGAGCTGTTCCGAACAAGAGCGGCATTCGGAAACTAGGTAGTCAGAGCTGTTCCTAGCATGAGAGACATTTCACTCGGACGTAAATGCGTAGTGCCAATTTTTAGTTTGCACTTCCGACTTCAGCGGGCATTTTTTAATGAGGTTAGCCTTCCTCGGGTTTCGAGGCACGTTAGACTTATTGCTGTGATGTCGCCCACATCTCAGCTGGTCAAGATAGAACGATCATCGACATCACGGTTAACCCTCAAGGGAAGGCAGGGGCAGACCATGGGCCTTCCAAGGCTATCCAAGGAGGCTTCCATAATTGCAGAGCCGGCACATATTTCTCTGAGACTGGGCTCACCCAATGAGTTGCGACGTCCTGCTCATGGCTGCTTCAGTTCTTCACTTCCATGTGTTGGGCATCTTGCTTGCCACTGGTTGCTCAGGCACACACCAGGAACGGTCAGACTGCGGGCGACATCCACTCGGTAAGCTTTTGCTTTTGACTTCGGACCACGCAATGGATTTGCTAGCCGTGCATTCCATTTCGTGTTATTGAGGCGTTTTTTCACTTTTGTCTACACTCTATGAGTTAGATGCAGACAGTTTTCGTAGCCATTTCATTCGACTGGGACACTTTCTGCATTTTAGCACTCGCTCACGAGATAGGCTACATGTGCTGCCGGCTCAGCACCTTACCTCCATGCAGCAGTGAACGAGAAACGGCCTGGCCCTCTCATCCGGGAATCCCTCATATCCCCCAGCTGAGAGCCTTCGAACAAGTATCAGAACTGGGCATGTAGCGTGCTCAGTATGCCACCTCTATTTTTCGGTAGGTGGGTATCGGCCAGGCTCTCACATCCGAGGGTTTGTGGCTTAGAGGCCTTTAGCCTAAACCCTCAACAGAGAGCCTTAGAGTATTGTCCGGACCAAGAACTTCTGCCTTCGTGCGCCTGATGTAAAATTTTGACTGCTATCCTCAGGCTACCTGCAGAGCAGCAGGTTGTGTCTCTCTTAGTCTGGCCCCTATCCGATAAGCTGTCCGATATGTAGTTTTCATCCATCGGCAAGCACATGAGGTCGATGGGACACGCAAGCTCCCACACCACGGCAAGGTGGAGACACATCGGGGGAGGAAGTGAGGTTTCAGTAAGGGAGATCATGTTATCATTTGCTTGATTCTCATTATCTTTGTTTTTCTCTTATCAATTTTTAAACCCAATTGTTGTAACCTCCCATCTGATGTTAGTTTACCTTGCATTTTATTTTGTGTTAGTTAGTTAGTTAGTCGCAGTTCCAACTTCACAGCAACGGGTCGTCCCTATCATGCTCCGTTCCTGTGCCAGTGAATATCACACAAAACGCTCCCCACTGCCCAATGTGAAAAGTGGAAAAGACAGGAGTCTCGCCAAACAACAGCCTGCACAAATACACTTTGCATAATGCCGCCACCAGAATGTCAACACACCAGTCCCCCACGAAACACCCAGTTCATCTCTGATGGAATCGGCTGTCATTTTCCTATCTGAATGTTTCCCAGATGTTCACTCACACAGTCCACGAAAATAAAGTTCATCGCTGATGGCAGTGGCCGTCAACCAGAAGCCCAGCAGCCACGCATTTCTGCATAATTTTGTGTATGAGACAGGAAGGCAGCTTTATGTAATTACCTTCTCTGTATCAAACATCTGGGAGTTGCTTATATTAAATTCTCGGATATTGTCTTCTCAGATATTGTCTACAACACCATGTTTCAAAAATGTTGAATTTATAATAACCCTGTGTGTTAAGTCAGTCATTTTGATGCCATTAACCACCTTTAATCTTTAACATTTCTATAAACAGGAGATTCCTGATGGACACAGGGCACCACCACCAGAAGTGATTCCACTAAACAACACCCGAAGTGTCAACACCCAGACTCCAAGTCATATGGATAACTTATCCACTTCTTCATTAATAGCCATAATTAGATGTCCATCCATCAGTCCAGCTGTTACCCCCAGGTCAGGAAGTGCAGAAATGAATTTAACACCAAGAAGTAGATCCGACTCTGCTGACAGCAAATCTAGCAAAGGTATGTCAGCACTGGGTTGTCTTCTGTAGTAGAAAATTAATCGCAAATGTCAGAAGTAAGATTGATGGAAACTTTGTAACAACTAGTAAGATTGGTTGAAAGATTATAATTAGTAAGATGGATTGAAACATTGCAACAATAACAAGGTTTGTAGAAGTATTGTAACATCTTGTAAGATTTATGGAAGTTTTGAAACAACTAATAAAATTGATGGAAATATTGTTACAGCTATTAAGAATGACAGGGGCATAGTAACAACTAGTAAGATTTATGGGACCAGTATTTATTGTTGGGACCAATCCTTTTTTTTCTTGTGGTGGGAAGTTAGTCCTGGCACATCTGTGCCATAGACAGAGGAAACAGCAAAATTTTATAACGGCTCATCTCATCTCATGTTCCTCTTGTACCTTGCGGTGTCGAGGTGAAGTATAAACGGCAGGAGAATGCCTGCTTATGGGCTTCATATATCGATATTCCCATGGACTCTGTTATTCCCTGCGTCCATCGTTTACGTGGTCGACCTCTTCCTCTGCTTCCATTTGGTCTGTAACCCTGCTGTAACACCATAAAGATGGCAGTAACCAACCTAGAGGTCAACCCTAGGCTGCCACTCATACATACTTGAAATAGTTGATTGTATGTAACGATTATTTTGTTATTGTTGCATGTTTCTTTCAAAAGCACTGCATACCTGAGTGGAATAGATAGTAAATTGCTACCATTATGAAGCAGTACATATTTTAAACTTCATTTAAGCAGGTCATTAATAATTAAAATAAATGTCTCAAATATATTTTGGCTGTTGTTCAGTGTTCATATTTGCATTTTACATATTTGAAAGCATTATTATTATACATAATCAAATTTGCTGTAAAGATTAAATCTTTGTCTGGCATTAGTGCATGTGTGTATGATAGCCTTTAATATAATGTACTGTGACCATGTTTTTATTTTTACCTCAAAGCAGGTGATTTAGAGATGTCTCCAGAACCATCCGGATATCTGTCAAGCCCAAAGCTGGTTCAGTCTTGCCCGTTTGTGCGCGAGCCGCCTGACGGTTGTGATAAAGTTACAGTGGTTGAGGATCCAAGGTAGTTCACTGTTTTGTATTACGCACATACAAACATGGCAGAATCATTAGAAGACCGCGCTAATTTCATGTGCGAGTGTATTCCTCCATGCACCCAAACCTACAAAATGTGATGGTTCTAACATGACAAGCTCCTGCTTTTGGGGCATATTTTAGAGTGGTCGGACACGCTCGTGTAATCACTGATGTCATGATCATGGTTGGACAAGGGGGTGCCAGCATTCATTATCTGCTGAATGAGGGAAAGGCTGGCCACCTCTTCCTCCGTGCTTTCATACTGTGATGGTTGTAGTACTTCACAGACCCGTCGCAGATTCCTTCCTGCCTCTGCATTCTAGGAAGGGGGGGGGGGGGGGGTGTGTGTGTGTGTGTGTCCTTTTTTGCATGTCAAACAGAGAGAGAGAGTGATACACATTCACACTGAGTTTCCTTGACACTTCACTGGATAACAAACTTTATCATGATACCAGTCTTTTGTTGTATATAACTGTGTTGTTAGACATGTTTTATTGTCTATAACTGTGTTGTTAGACATGTTTTATTGTCTATAACTGTTGTTAGACATGTTTTATTGTCTATAAATGTGTTGTTAGACATGTTTTATTGTTTATAACTGTGTTGTTAGACATATTTTATTGTCTATAACTGTTGTTAGACATGTTTTATTGTCTATAAATGTGTTGTTAGACATGTTTTATTGTCTATAAATGTGTTGTTAGAAATGTTTTATTGTCTATAACTGTTGTTAGACATGTTTTATTGTCTATAACTGTTGTTAGACATGTTTTATTGTCTATAACTGTTGTTAGACATGTTTTATTGTCTATAAATGTGTTGTTAGACATGTTTTATTGTTTATAACTGTGTTGTTAGATATATTTTATTGTCTATAACTGTTGTTAGACATGTTTTATTGTCTATAAATGTGTTGTTAGACATGTTTTATTGTCTATAAATGTGTTGTTAGAAATGTTTTATTGTCTATAACTGTTGTTAGACATGTTTTATTGTCTATAAATGTGTTGTTAGACATGTTTTATTGTCTATAACTGTTGTTAGACATGTTTTATTGTCTATAAATGTGTTGTTAGACATGTTTTATTGTCTATAACTGTTGTTAGAAATGTTTTATTGTCTATAAATGTGTTGTTAGAAATGTTTTATTGTCTATAAATGTGTTGTTAGAAATGTTTTATTGTCTATAAATGTGTTGTTAGACATGTTTTATTGTCTATAAATGTGTTGTTAGACATGTTTTATTGTCTATAACTGTGTTGTTAGACATGTTTTATTGTTTATAACTGTGTTGTTAGACATGTTTTATTGTCTATAACTGTGTTGTTAGACATGTTTTATTGTCTATAACTGTGTTGTTAGACATGTTTTATTGTCTATAACTGTGTTGTTAGACATGTTTTATTGTCTATAACTGTGTTGTTAGACATGTTTTATTGTTTATAACTGTGTTGTTAGACATGTTTTATTGTCTATAACTGTGTTGTTAGACATGTTTTATTGTCTATAAATGTGTTGTTAGAAATGTTTTATTGTCTATAACTGTTGTTAGACATGTTTTATTGTCTATAAATGTGTTGTTAGACATGTTTTATTGTTTATAACTGTTGTTAGACATGTTTTATTTTCTATAACTGTGTTGTTAGACATGTTTTATTGTCTATAACTGTTGTTAGACATGTTGTATTGTCTATAAATGTGTTGTTAGACATGTTTTATTGTTTATAACTGTTGTTAGACATGTTTTATTTTCTATAACTGTGTTGTTAGACATGTTTTATTGTCTATAACTGTTGTTAGACATGTTTTATTGTCTATAAATGTGTTGTTAGACATGTTTTATTGTCTATAACTGTGTTGTTAGACATGTTTTATTGTTTATAACTGTGTTGTTAGACATGTTTTATTGTCTATAACTGTGTTGTTAGACATGTTTTATTGTCTATAAATGTGTTGTTAGACATGTTTTATTGTCTATAACTGTGTTGTTAGACATGTTTTATTGTTTATAACTGTGTTGTTAGACATGTTTTATTGTCTATAACTGTGTTGTTAGACATGTTTTATTGTCTATAAATGTGTTGTTAGACATGTTTTATTGTCTATAAATGTTGTTAGACATGTTTTATTGTCTATAAATGTGTTGTTAGACATGTTTTATTTTCTATAACTGTTGTTAGACATGTTTTATTGTCTATAACTGTTGTTAGACATGTTTTATTGTCTATAACTGTTGTTAGACATGTTTTATTGTCTATAACTGTTGTTAGACATGTTTTATTGTCTATAACTGTTGTTAGACATGTTTTATCTTCTATAACTGTTGTTAAACATGTTTTATTGTCTATAACTGTTGTTAGACATGTTTTATTGTCTATAAATGTGTTGTTAGACATGTTTATTCCCTGTAATGTGAATGTTTATTACCTTTATGTTGTAATGTATTTTTTTTTTCTATCCCCAGGCGGCCACAAATTAAAGAACCAATGCTTTTTGCTGTCAAACCCAATAAGTTTGTTTTCCAGCCAAGCCAGAGCTCTGCCTTTTGCCCGCTTACAAAAAGATTTGAATTCTCACTTGGCTGTAATGTTTCGGCACCACCAGCCCTGTCGTCTGCCATTGATGATTAAATCTGGAGTTTATTTTGCTGGAAAACAAATGATCTGCATGGAGATGTGTTTGCTGGACTGTCTGTTTTTACCTGTTTTGTTGAAAAACAATGTGATTTTATCCACTTCCTTTATTACAATTGGTCAGGTGTTCTTGAAAAATGTAAATGTAATTCCTACTGTGAGGTTCTTTAGAAGCAAGTTTTCTTATTTGTCTGAACCGTATTTATTATTTACCACGTTTGCTGCTCTGTTCCTGTACGTATAGGTTAAAGTGCCATACCCCTGTCTGAGCATTCATTTTGTTAGGTTTTTTTTTAGTATTTGATTTAGTTCCAAGGCTTCCTTAGCATTCATATAGTAGATTGAGAAATGACTAGGAAAGTGTTAATATTTGGCTGTATATGAAGCAAGAAAATTGTATAGTCTGGCTCCTGTTCTGTTTTGTAAATGATCATAGTAGGAGTACCAGTGCATTTGCCAAGAGTTTTGAAGATATCTGTTATATAATCAAAGTTCATGAATAAACATGCATGTATTGTTTGGTGCTCATAGAAGTAAGACGAAGGAAGTCTAGACTAGAGGATGTACTAGACAACATAGTTACTGAACTATAGTTTTACATTTTTATGTTGTCTTGTGCATCCTCTAGCCTCTACTTCCTTCTTCTATTCTATGAGCGCTAAACAACCTTTGAGGATAAGATCTGAGGCATTTGTCAAATTAAAGCATTACTGAAGCTGAGGCATTAGTCACATCAAAGCATCACTGAAGCAGAAATTTTGTGTCATTGTTTTAAAGCTAGCAGTGATATGCCAATCAAAGGATTGAATTATAGAGGTGGTTTAAAGATGGTAACAATTTAGTTATAATAAAGCTGTACTCCCAAATCAACTCTTTCAGCCCTGGAGAGTGCACAAAGTTATAACAACAAAAGAATAACAACTGAATTAAAAGAGCACAAGGCATATACACTGATAGACTTAGCCGCAGATTAACCAGCATTGTTCCAAATACAGTGGTACCTCGGGTTACGAACTTAATTAGTTCCAGAACTCGGTTTGTAACCCGAAATGTTTGTAACCCGAAACATTGAAATCAATGAAAAAAAGACAATCTGTTTCAAGATGAAAGAATCGTTCTTTTTTTTTTGTTAACATCCGGTCGTTTACCTGACAAAACCTCAGAGAATACGGGAACTTCACGTATTAAATAAAGAGAAAGAAAACAAACAAGTTAATTAAACGTAAAATTTAAAAAAAACAAGATTTAGTCTATCTTTATTACCAAGAAAACAATCATGGGAAATTTGTCACTTTTTTTGTTACTCTGAATCATTAGTTTCAGGAGTATCTTGTCGCTGTTTCTTGGCAGCCGACTGGGAATCTTTCTGCACCAAGAAACTATCAAGGGAAATTTGTCGCTTTCTTTGCTGGAGAATCTTTCTGAAGTGGGCCATCGTGTTACTGCCCTGTTAGCAACAAATTTGTTTGGATGATGGTTCACAATGAAGTCTTTACCGTCTGCCCACTTGCTGCAAATTTCTTTAATCCTGGCAGTTGAAACGGTCACTAACTCCTCATCTTCGGACGACTGCTGCTCCTTTAATGTCTTTAGTTGTTCATTCTGAAGATCCACAAGCTCATCTGTAGTACTGTTCATACTGTAAGCGATCGTTTGTCTCCAACATTACACCTTGTTCTCTCTCTCCCTCCCTCTCTCTGTCTCTCTCTCGCCTTCGTTCGTAACCCGAGGCACTGTTCGTTACCCGAGACATAAAATTTTCGAAGTTGTTGTTCATAACCTGAATTGTTCGTGATCTGAGGCGTTCGTAACCCACTGTATAACATTTACCAAATATCACTACATGTTTTCTAAATATGTGCTTCTGACTACTGCATTTTATAAATATAGGTACATCAGAATACAGAGATCTTATTGTGTTCTTCAACTACAACACAGCCATTTGCCTTTACTTTCCCACAAGCCACTCATACTTTCTGAACTTGTTATTCACATTTCTTGTGTGTTCGTCTAATCAATCTGAAGTGGTGGTCTTATGCTAAAAGACTGTAGCTCTGGGTATTTTTTCTACACATACTTATAAACTGGTACCTTTGAGTCAAAGGGTTAATATATTCCAGCTTTTCAAACACAGACGTGGAGGAATGAATGCAACCAAAACCAAAAAAAAAACTAGACTTGTATATTTCATTCCTTGAAACAGTAATTTAACTCCTTTTTTCCCCCCTGCATATCGACACCAGCATTTTACAGCTGTCGTCGATTTCTTGGCAAGATTACACTCAGTAGTTTGCCATTGCTTTCTGAGCAGCCGGCTCACTTATCCCGTAAGTTATCAACGCAGTGAGAACCGCTTCCAATTCTTGTCCACTGCGTTACTCTGCATGGATAAACGGGATTACGGAGAAAATTCGTTTAACCCCTCAGCCAGGGGGACTGGCAGTTTAACTCCTACACTTATGAATTTTGTTTCATGCTTTCATGTACATTTCTCTGGACATTCAGGTAGCATTGCATCTCACCTGTAAACTTTTACTTTGAGCATAATGTTATTTGAATATCCTCGACCACAATAGCTGATTAATTTAGGGTTTCTAATGCTTTCAGAATGTTTTCTATTCCCACAACTCACCTCCACTCGTCATTTTATTTGTGTTAAGGATGTTTCATGTTTATCATTTGACTAATCAGCTGCTTTACAATCAATCAAAATATGGAAGTTCAGAAAACTACAAAAATACGACAGATGTCTAGATAACCATATACCAATGAAAATAACCTGGCTACAATACTAATGTGCACTGGCTATCTTGCCTGTCAGCCCTTTAGTCATATGTTCAAATCCTTATAAGGGTGGGATTTGTTATTTTATTTTAAAATTGACCTCTGCTCTCTGGTAGTCCCTGCCTAAAATAAGTACTGATTGCTCCATAATAATATTGGCTTAGCACGATGTACCCAATATTTCTTAAGATGGAGAGAATGACCTTTTTACAACACAAATGCTTTCATGCTTATCTTATTTTGGTCACAGATTGAAATGGAATATATTGATTTAAACACATGAAAACTTGATATGTTGTAATAATTTCTTTCCCTGTGTTCATGATTTATTTGATAATCCAGTATGTTCAGACATTATCTTTAAATTATGTTGTTAAATATGTTTTCTTAATTTTAGCTTAACTTTGTCTAATAACATTGCTTAAGTTATTAGCATGTTGACTTTTGGTAATTGACTGGATTTGGCTGATTCAGTGGGTGCATATGAATGGAAATATTCTTAGACCCATGTCAGGTACTTATAAATGAAATCATTCTTAGTCCAGTCTCCCATTATGTGATTTATTTAGGCAGATAACATTTTATTGTAAATAATTTCAAAAATGCAGTGGTTTTGAGAATGCAACACACTAAACTTGAAGATAACATCTTTTAAACACTGTATTAATCTTTGTCTACTGATAGGACACATAAAACATATTTTTAAAGAGTTTTGCAGTGCTTGGTGAGTTGATATTCTAGCCATGGTTGAAAAAGTCATTACAGTTTGTAGCTGTGAACTCCCATCTTTGCCATCTATCATGTTTTATGTAGATTATTGTTATGGAAATAATCTTTTTATTTTGTCTCTGTTGTTTTGTAAGAATACCAAATAAGTATCTGGTATTTTTGTTGTGTGTTACTTATTACCCATATGACTTCTTCAACAATGATTTGAGATGTTCACTTAGAATTAGCATGAGATTACAAACCACTTATTTTTGTGTTAAATTCAGTCAAAATTAATGTTGTGTTGCATGAGGCCTGTGGCTCAGTGTTTACTGCTCAGTCAAGTACTGTCTTGCCTAGCGAATAGCTTTGCCCAGTACCTGCAAGGCAGTAGTAGTAGGCTTGTGTCATTGTTAGCCATATCCCTTCTATTTCACCTGACTAATCCTGTCTGCTAAACTACTACTGGCGTATCTGTTGACACACACTACCACATCAAAGTGAAGACATGGGAGTTCATTCCCTTGCATACAATTAGTGTAAATGTAGTTTGTTCTGTAATGTATCTTGTATGTGGTTTAATTTGGTACAGTTTAGAATAAGTAAGAACTGTTATGTGACAGATGCTGCAGTGAGATTTGAAGTGTTAAGTCTTTATGCATGGGGGGTCACAGGCGACCTGCTACTTTCCTTGCAGATTTATTTTTCAGAACAGTCTCGTAATTTAATTTTTTTAAATGACCTGGTACCCATTTTATGAAGAGCTGAGGTCACAAGATGGCTAGCTTGCTTGCCTGTCAGCTCAGTGGCCATGGGTTGATATTCACATCGAGGTGGGTTTTTTAATTCCCCTGGGCTGCCAGATTGATCCAGTCTAAAGTGGGTACCAGGAATTGTCTTGATAAGTTCAGACCCTCGGCGTGATATTGACTTAATTAACCACATCCCACATACCACCACTTCTCTCCCCACACTCCAAGTTGCAGAGATAAAAAGTTAGTTGCAAATCCTCTGCAGGACAACTCCAGCATTATTTGGCTGTTTGTGATTCCTGGAAAAGTTTACATTCAGTAGTTTGCCATTGCTTTCTGAACGACCGGCACTCATACCGTTGTATGGAAATCAACAAGGCAGTCTGCTTCCAAATTGCCTGCTGCTGTGTTTTGAGCGCTGTATGTAGGATTGCAAATTGCATTTGTAACCCCTTCGCAGAGTGCTAAAGTAAAATACAGACCGTGAAAGCTGATCATTATGTTTGAGAGACATGCGTTCTGAGTACATTGTCTCAATCAGGCATCCATCCATATTACTTTTGTTATCAGCAAGGGCAGTGTATATTGCACAAATCCTTTATTATATTTAAATGTTTCGCTGTTTTTTATAACAATATTGTGTTCTTTTTTTTTCATATAATGTAAATCATTCCTTCCAAAAGCCCATTCATTATGTGGCAAGTTGAGGCAGTTGCTATACTTTGCTGCACATTTGAAAGGGTCATTTGTTCATTAGCGTATAATGTGTGATATTAGTTATCGTGACACTATAATTTTTTTAAGTTGTAGACAGCCTTAACATTTACCTGTCTTGGTTTTAAATTACTCATTTTGTGTCATGCTTTTTGCATGACAGAACACCTTTACATATTGTTGCCGTCTTTTTTTTTTTTTTTAAATGATGTATATTTTTTGTTGCTGTGTTGTTATTAGTTTTCAAGTGATGTGTGCTAGCATTTGTTTCATGTTAACAGGTAGTCGTTTACGCATTTCATATTATAGGGCAGGTCTGACTTTTCAATTTTCTCACCAACTAATCTTTTTCTGCCCGTTGTTACATTAACCAGCTCTGTCTGTCTGCAGGTCTTTCATGGCTTCAGGTTTTATATATTTCATGTCTCCCGTGAGATCGATCAGAAGTGGATCACAGTTGTTTGTGTTGTTTTGTCCCTTTGAGACATCTTTCTTGCATTCAGATCAAAATTAGTGCACATTTTGTTGCTATTTGAAATGTATTGACATTTTCTGGGATTTGGAAGCAGATGTGCGTTGATTTAAATAGTTTGAGACATCAGTCATTCAGTAAGCAATGACAAACTACTGAATGTAAAAATATCTCATTAACAGTAACAAAATGCTGGGGTTGGTTTTGAAGTTCTGTAAAGGACTTGCAACTAACGTTTCTCTGAAAATGTTGCACAAAGAAGCTGATTGCCTACTATTAGATTGATGGTATGGCTGAAATCAGTAGATTACCAGCAGTGAGTTGATATTAACATCAGTTTCCAGTGTCACATTTGTTGTAATTTTTCAGAATCTCAAACCACCCTTTTTCTAGGCCCCCTTTTGCTACAGAATTGCTCCTTTTCATATGCAATAGGACAACATAAATACAATATCTCACCTTTGTGAAAGTGCTACATTATCAACTGAAAAGAGGATATTGTTTACTGTATGAACACTTGCCACAACTAAGATAGGATGAGTGGTTAGATGTTTGTGGAATATATATGCATTCTTAGGTGCTTCTTTACTCTTTGTATTGTTAAGGGGTGCATACATTTTGATTGCATGAGGTAGCTATATATTGTTACATTTACATTGCAAAACGGTTTGCCTCTTGGAGAGAGAAAAATATTTGGCAGCATTTATAGTTTAGGAATTGTTTTCTGGTTATACAGTTGAATTAATACTGCTTTCTGGGTTCATTATTGAGGTTCCCATGCGTGCTTTCTAAGTTAATAATTGAGGTTCCTTGTCTGATGGTAGAAAGCCATGGTAACAAACTGGTTAATGACTCAAACAGTCTTTGGGGTTTACTCATCAATGACAGGATTGGATTTGTCTTAGACCAGTGTTGCCGGGAAGGTTAACCCGGTCGACAAATGCCTGCAGAAGTCGGGTGTGTCGGCCTAACGGCGCAAGAACGCAGCTCTGCTGTAAACAGGCACAATGCAATCACGTCCGAAAAAAAAAAAAAACTCCGGATGAACGCAGAAGAAGAAGAAGAAGTTCAGTGTTGCTCTGAAGTGACCTGGCTCTTATTTCACAAAGTGTGCACTGAGAAATTTTAAGATTTGTTTTTTGGGAAGGACAGTTGGCGAAGGAAATTAGCTGGTCAGTTTGGTTTATTGTCATTAACTAGTATATGTAACTAAAGGCCTAGTATGTCACACCTCTACTGTTGTATCTGAACTGTGATTTCACTTACGTTTTTTTTACAGGCCCTGACAGTAATTTTCTGGATGTTTATACTTATATGTTTTAAACAGCTGATGATGTTTTCAAGTAAGATCTGGCTATGTGAAAAATATAATGTTTTGTATTTCAATTGTTTCTTATAATTTTTCTTAATGAATTATTTTAGAATCTACTTTTCTTTTGCTAGCTATTTTTATCTGTTGAAATGTATCCATAACGGGTTTGATTATTCATGTAGTTTCATCCCTGTAGTGTTTGCATTTATTCTTCTGAAATGTAACCATTAAAAACACTTGTTGGTGCTTGAATGTACTGTTCTGTCAGCATCCACTGCTGCGTCCATTCATGTATCATATAATATGATGTTTGCAGTAACATTTTCTAAATGTGACACATAAATCATAGCCTCAGAATAACATTGTGCCAGTACTTCAGGATAAGTATTGAAATCTCTGCTTTAATTTCTCTCAGAAGATTTCACAACAGATGCCCGTGGAGGACAAAAACCACAGTTAAGAACAGAAGTGTTATTGCATTCAAAGAGGCAGCCTTGTATAAAACAACTATGTTGCGTGCAAAAATGACTATCCAGATTTCTGTAGTATTCTCAAACCAAATGTAAGATATGGTAGCAAATCATATGTTGCTTGAAAAACGTTAAAACAGACCTTTCATAAAAAGATAAAAGTAGATTTGTTTTCCTCTCTTGTGATTGTTAGTCATTGAATTTATATTTAAATATGCTTATTTCAAGTTCTTTCATGAAATGTAGGACTCTTTCGTCCTTCATGAATGGCCGTCCAGTTAACACCATTTTTGTTAACACTTGTAACATTACATGTTTGTCTGACTTTCATTTCTTATCATTGTTTATCATGCACACAGAGGGAGGTGTGGTGTAGAGGGAAATGTGTTCTTCCAGGACAGGTAACAATAATCATTTGTATATCTAACAATGTTCTGTGAAGGAATGGGCAAGTAGCTAAAAGAACAGGACAGGTTGTAATCCTACAGAGATTAAATGCACACCCACTTAAACAATGAAGACATTTCACTTTGGTTGTATCTCTACAGAATTACAATCTGCACCTTGTTTGTTTTGCTACCGTAGTTGATATTTTTCAGTTGATGAAGGCAGAATTTGACTGTTGTAGTTTCATAAGATGGGGGTTCAGATGGGCAGTATGTGACTGGCTTGTTAATGTTTATATTCACTAACGTCACTTTCATTTTGACTTCATGGCATTTGTTTTATTTTAATAACTATTGAAGCATTACTGTTTGTTTGTTTGTTTTGTACATTTTCTGAAAGTCCTGTGCCATGGTGGACATTTTTACATGACCTGGCATTCATTTGAGTCTTGATGATACTCCTATGTTGACTCTTGTTAAGATTATAGCTGTTATAGCAAATCAGTATCACCTCTGACCACAGATATTTTCATAATTCTGCTGAAGCTCTTTGCTTTTTCAGTGGTTTCTGATTTCAATAGATTTCTACAGCATGGCCGAAAGGTTAAGGACCCTTGCTCTTTAACTTCCTATGCACAGCTGGTGGTGTAGTGGGTTCATTCCCTACACCGATCATTCAGACAGTGATAGCAAACTGTTGAACCTAAAATTGCCTAGATCAGCCTGGTGTTGATTGCAACATCCCGCAAAGGACATGCAACCTTTTTGTTTCTAGTTTGAAAGTTACTGTGGTGACCTTAGGCATGGGCAGGAAAGTTCAGGCCATGATGCTCTCTATAAAGGGATGACCTCTATCCTGCCAGCAGGTTGTGTGCTGGTTGTATGGGATTCCATGCAAGACTTCTAGCATATGTCCTTGATGTACACCACAGGTTTATTGCCATTACAGGCTTGAGCAAACTGGCAGAGGATTTTGGGTGGTGTAGATGGAATGGTGAAGACAATATCACCACTCTGAGGCAGTTGATTGTCCTATGAAACTAGCCTGAAAAGCTAGCACGGTTGACACAAATGCTGTGAAGTCGGATGTGTCAGTCCAGAGGTGCAAATATACACTGCTATAAGCAGACACAATGCAAGAATTTCAGATGAAAGAAAACATCAGTTACAGTAAGGAAACTATGATTGAGCACATTCCTCTACTGTCAGGAATGTCTGAACTTCAGTGCCCTGTGTGTGACACTTCACTCTCGTTGATCCAGCAAATCTGGATGTGAAAACACATGCACGGTATCCTATCCAATATTTGACAGGGGCATTTTGTTGTTCCCTTTATGGTAGCATAGAAGAAACACAAAACGTGAGAATAAAATCCTTTGCAGTGGATGTCACGTCATACTACATGATAACCATCTTTGCCGTCGGATCAAGTTTTTCCACCATTGAGTCACCAGCAGGAAAGGTGGGCACACCGTGCAGGAAGTCAAACTTTTCAAAGGTTTCTTTACATGAAACTTGTCATAATGAAGTAGCTAAGTAATTACCAAACTGATTAATCACTACAGCATTGTTGTTTATTTCCTAGTGATAAAGGAGTTCTGCTTGCTGGTATTGCTCATACAGTGTATGTCAGAGATTATGTGTGAAAGTAAAGGCAGCTGGTGTGCTTCTGGTCATATCAAACCATACGTAGTTTAATGTGGACGGTATACACACAGTACCAAAGACCTGTATAAACTAAAAAGTACTAAAGTTTAGAGAGTTTACTTCATTGCACCGGGTGTTGCCCCATTGGGCTAGGTCCTAGCCATATATTTCCGAGAGCATTGAAAAGGCACAAACTCTGTGGCTCCAGTGATATCACTCGCACACCCTTCCCGATCCCTTAGGACTCTTCTGGAAAATTGCAATCATAGTCTAAATGATGCATTCCAGGGACAGGAGCCACAGCTTTAAGAACTCGAATCAGGCGGCTTGACCACTTCGTCACATCTTCGTCACCAGTGAACAGGTTGCTGTGCTTTATTCAAATAAGATGCGGGGAGAGCTTTGATATGTTTCCAATGCAGTACCAGAATGTAATGTCATCATAGAACATCAGCCTTGTTTTCTTCTTTCCTGCCAGTTTGGCCATAGGTTTTCAGCATGTCAGTTGTAAATATTGACTTGGTTTATTATTGTTATTATTATATGTTAATATACTGTATAGCTATATTTTGTGTGCTAGTAGTCCTTAGATCTTTCATTTATTGTGTGTGTTCAACTTTTTTAAGTGATGGTGATTAAAACATTTAGTTTTCAGAAGGAGAAATAGAGCACGGAAATATTGAAGTATACAGGTTTGCTGGGGACATTCCATGTTTACCTTTCACTGACCAGACTTTTGTTTACACAAAACTAATTGTAAGAAGTCAAATAACACCTGTTTAACCTTTTCCATTGGTATATTTGTTTTCTTTGTTAATAAATTGTTACTGTTGATTGTTTCAAATCTAGTTTTAAATAAATACATAATATTCATTACTTGATGTTTTACTGTTTTTGTTGGTTATAATGTATGTGAAGTATAGAATATCTGTTACCTTTGGTGTAAATATAATATGGTCCAATGTGACCAGATTATAAAACCTCAGCATTGGTAGTAACAACTGTTGAACAGGGATCAGATCATGAAAACCAATGTAATAATCATCATGAATCTTTATGAAAAATGAGGGAATTGTGATTTAGACAAAGAGGATACCTTTAATGAACATACAAAATCATAAGTTATGTTGAACATATGAGACAGTGGTTATGATGAACATACGCAACAATGGCCATAATGAACATACGCAACAATGGCTATGATGAACATACACAATGGATATAATGAACATACAAAATAATGGCTATGGACATCTCATCTCGTCTTGTTCCTCTTGTACTTTGCAGTGTCTAGATTAAGTATAAACAGTGGGAGAGTGCCCGTTTATGGGCTTCTTGTATTGAGATTCCTATGGACTCTGCTTTCCCTTCTGTCCATCGTTTACATGGCCAGCCTCTTCTTCTACTTTCATTTCGTCTGTACATCATTGCTTGCTGTGGTATACTGTTAGTTGGTAATCTAGATACATGATCAAACCATTTAACTTGCTACCTTCTGATAAAATCTAGTTCTGCTATAACCCCCACTTAAGCCCTGATTTCTTCATTTCTGATGTTCTCTCTTCTTGATACATTGAGTATTCTTCTCAGGAATCTCATTTCTGTTGTTGTGATTTTTCTTTTCTCTTTTTCTGTCATTGTCTGTGTTTGGCATTGATAGCTTAGAGTTGGTAGGAAGATTGTGTTATAGAGTGCTTTATTAGTAGCTATTGATACCGGTTTGTTCTTTAGTATTGGTGCCCTTTGTCCAATGAGTTGGTTTGCCTTATTGCATATATTTTCGATCTCATCTTCTGATTTATGATTTAATTATGATATTATACTTCCTAAATACTTGAAGCTCATTACTTGTTTCAGGGGGTGGTCTTTTAGATGAATCTTCGTTTTTCTTCTTTGGTTGTAGTCATTACCTTGTTTTACTTGATAATGTCCATGTTATGAGGGCGAGTCAATAAGTAAGTCACACAGTTCGGTAGGGTGGCAGGTAAATGTAGTTGGTGTTTTCTACAGGTGACAGCAACATCAAACTTTATATTCCCATTCATCTGGTGGCGCTAGGTGTCTCATACGCATGGGCAGTGCATAAACAAAATGGTGACTGTACTTACAGCGTGTACAACCAAAGAGCAACGTGCTGTTGTGCGTTTTTTGTGGGCAAAAGGACTGTCTGGAAAGGACATTCATAAGGAAATGCTTTCTGTTTATGCTGACAAATGTTTGTCCCATAAAGAGGTGCATAGCTGGGTAGAAAATATTTTCTCAAGGACGCTCTAAAATTGTTGATGAAATCAGATCTGGTCATCCTGTTGAGACTGCAACAGAAGCAACCGTGCAGCGGGTGGAGATGATTAGATGTGACAGACGAGTAACGATAGACTCTGTAGCATCTGCAATAGGGTGCTTACATGGTTCAGCATACAGCATAATGCATGACCGATTGAAATTTAAGAAAGTGTGCTCAAGGTGGGTACCCAGACAATTGAAAGAGGAACACAAAATGAACCGATTTGGCCTGTCCTTGCATCATCTCTGTCGATACGAAGATGAAGGAGAAGACATGCTGAACAGGATTGTTACTGGGGACGAATCATGGGTGCATCACTACCAGCCCGAATCAAAGCATGCTTCAATGCAATGGAAACATCCTTCTTTGCCTTATGTCCAAAAATTCAAGGTTACGCCATCAGCAGGGAAGATTATGCTGACAGTGTTCTGGGATTGTCAAGGCTTGCTTTTAACCAATTTCAAGAAAAAAGGTGACAATGTGAATTCTGAATCGTACTGTGAAGTTCTATCGATGCTTTATGATGCAATTTGAAGAAAACGTCCAGGACTGCTGACTACAGGAGTGTTGCTTCTTCATGACAATGCCAGACCACATACGGCTAGATTAACTCAGGAGAAAATTAACCAAGGTGGGAAGTTCTGGAACATCCACCTTACAGCCCCGACTTAGCCCCTAGCGATTTCCACCTTTTTTGGTCCACTGAAAACCTTGGCGGGAGACATTTCGCGCATGACGCCGAAGTTGAATGTGAAGGGGAAAAAATGGTTTAGAAAACAGAGCACACAGTTAGTTCTATGCAGCCGGTTTGGGAGGACTGTTAAAACGATGGGATAAGTGCATCACTGTTGGTGGAAATTATGTTGAGAAATAAAGGGACAATGTATGTATAAAAACAAACTGGTTTTCAAGTTGTTATCATATTTAGTTATTTTTCTACAGCCATTAGTGACTTACCTATTGACTTCTCGTATTTTCCTTACACATTGTCTTTAGACTAGAGGTTCGTTCCCAAACCACAACCCGCGGGCCTCTTTTGGCCCGCCAGCTCTCACAAAAATACACTAGGAGCGCCCCGTCAGCGTTTCGCAAAGAAGCGTTATGAAGTTCCCATATCCCAGCCTTGTCGACCAATTAGAGTGTGCAAGGTGCCATGTTGTCGTCTGTTCAACTGTTTAGCAGAGTCAGTAGTATTGTGTTGAAATTAGATTTTTTTTCAAATAAAAATTTACCGTTAAAGCCTGTAAACATGAGTGTGGAAAATCTAAAATCAAACAATGGTAAAAAGCGAAAATGTGAAGACGTTGTTTGTCATGAATTCAATGACGATTGGACGGAGAAATTTATGTTTATGCCTAGCGGTTGTCGTAAACCAGTTTGCTTAATCTGCGGATTTTTGTTTCTGTTACAAAAAATGTTTAATTTGGAACGACACTTCACGACCACACATTCAGACATAAATGCCCAATAACCGATCAATTCAGAGTTAAGAAAATATTTCATAGCTAAAAAAGGAAAGTTCTCTGACCAGGGAGCAATCATTTTTTTACCCAGGCTAACGAACAAAGCAAGAGTGCTGTTGTTGCGTTGTACGAAGTCGCTCTTCTGTTGGCTAGCAAAAAGAAGCAGTTCACCGATGCAAAAGAAACAATCAAGCCTTCCTGTAAAGTTGTTGCTAGAATGTTTGGCCATAGAAAGTGTGAAACAAAATTTGATCAGATTCCTTTGTCTAATAATACAATGGCCAGGCGAGTTGAAGAATTTGCCAACGATGTTCATTGTCAAGTAGCAGCACATATAAAAAATCGTAAATATTTTTGATTGGCAATAGATGAATCTACTGACATTTCTGACAAACTGGTTCTAGCAATAAACGATAATTTTGAAGTCATTGAAGAACTTCTAGGACTTGAATCGATGCATGCAACTGTTTGAAACTCTGAAGTTGTGTGTAGAGAAAAACAAAGTAGAATGGACCAAATTTGACAGTGTATGCACCGACGGTGCTCCGGCTTTGACGGGTAAAAATTCTGGATGTCTAGCATTATTGGAACAGTTTCTTCAATGGAAGTGTCTATTCATAGGGCCCTGCGAATAAACAAAGCGTCTATTCGCAGGGCCCTGCGAATAAACAAAGAGTCTATTCGCAGGGCCCTGCGAATAAACAAAGAGTCTATTCGCAGGGCACGGCTGGTCACGTGTTTTAACGTAAGTTTGCGGCTATATTATACATTTTCGTTGATTGGAAAACGTGTCGTCAGTGGCATAGTTGATAGTGACCCCGCCAGATGGGCGGGAGCTCGAGGTTCATTTCGTTGCCGGACATTTTTTTAAAAATTGTTCAGCAATTAATTGGATGAAAGTCAAATGTCAATCGTTCGTTTCCTTGCCGGACAATGTTTTTTTTTAATTTTTCAGCAATTCATTGGGTGAAAGTCAATCCTTCATCTCTTTGGGTATTTAGAATTGTGTTGTTTAAAGTGAGTGTAATTTAGTTAGTACCAGTTTCTCGAGTATTGATCCTCGTTGCTTTTCACTACGGCAATTCCAATACCTCTTCTCCTCCGCTTCATTCTCTCCCCGCTGGCTGTTGTCAAAAGTATCGAGCACAAAGCACGTACTCCGTTGCTTCGGCGATAATTCTTTGTAATATTCATAGTTGGTTAGGTAGGTGGGTAGTTAGACACGAAAGTGGTTAAGTAGGCAGGTAGGCAGGCATACAGACAGGCGGACATATAGAGAGGCATACAGACATCTCTCTCTCTTCTTCTTCTCTATCTCCCTCTCCCTCTCTCTCTTTCTTGTCTTTATCACTTTTTTATGTCTTTCAACACATCTTTCTCATATCTCTGTCTCGCACATTATCTTCATTATCTATCTCTCTCTCTTCTCTCTTTTCAACCCGCTTCACATATACCAGGTTTTCCTGCACTTTATATGCGTAGCATTTCCTTGTTTATTTGTTAATTCATGAGGCCAGTCAGTCAAAAATCGAATAAACAAAGCGTCTATTCGCAGGGCCCTATGTGCTGGTCACGTGATTATTCCCGGTGTAGGGCCCTGCGAATAAACAAAGCGTCTATTCGCAGGGCCCTGCGAATAAACTCTCCCTTCTTCAATCAATCAATCATGTGCCATGCCGTAAAGCGTGGGCGGTCATTACTCGCCATTTCACTCGCGCTATATTAAAATATCATTGTATCATTCACCAAGAAGCTCTGTGTGGAAAGACATTAAATCTGAAACATGTCATGGATGTTGTTCTGAGATGTGTGAACAAAATTCGAAGTAAGACGCTGAACAGGCGTGGGTTCAGACAGTTTCTATCAGACCTAAACGAGGAATACGGTAAGCTATTGTTACTTACACTGTGATGTCAGGTGGCTATCTAAAGGGAAAGTTCTGTCACGTTTCTGGGCACTGAAAAATAGTTTCTATCTGTTTCTGTTTGAAATAAATGAATTGCCTACAGAACGGGAATGTCTGCTGAACGATGAGTGGCTTAATGACCTAGCATTTTTGGTGGACATCACGTCTCATTTAAACTCTTTAAATGCGAGGATCCAGTGGAAAATAAAATATTCACAAATTTGTGCGATATTTCTTCATTTAAAATGAGACCACGGTTGTTTATCGGACAGCTGACTGAAAGGACTTTAGAGGTGTTTCCAACTCTGAAGACGCCTGTGGTGGAAAAGAAATGTGACTTGTTACAGTAAAAAGTAAAAGTTGAAAGTCTTCTGGATATCTTTCAGTCAAGATTTCAAGAGTTCACAACAGAGGAGGATAATGTTGCCCTCTTCATAAATCCGTTCGTATTTCCTGATGCCAAACTCTGTCAGTTACAGCAATTCTGCGCGAAGTAATTTATTTGAAATGCAATTCTGCACTGAGGTGTAAATTTATGGAGCTGCCTGCTTCACCTTCAGCTGGTCATATGATTTGATTCTGGCGACTATTGCCTGTAGAACAATTTGAACACTTGCGTTCATTCGCCCAGAGATACATTTGTCGTTTTGGTTCGACTTATAGATGCGAGCAGTCATTTTCCCCAATGACCGTTATAAAAAAACAAGCAACGTTCCAGACTCACAGACAGTAACCTAGCTGAGCTTATGACTTTGGACACGACAGATTTGTGCCCAGACATTGATAAACTGGCATCTGAACTTAAGTAACTGGTTATGAAGAACAGTTAAAATTGTAAATTAAATGCATTAATAGCGATTTTCGAAAATGATTAAAAATTTGTTGTTAAATGAACTTTTGATTTTAAACCAAAATATGACCGCAATGTAGCACTGACACTGGCTGCCTTAAAGTTTTAGAATTTTGTTGAGGAAAGTTAAGAAAGGTAATAATGATATTGCACAACTTTTATAATTTTATAACGTTGTGGCCCACTTAACTACCCAAAATAGTAGACATGGTCCTTTGCTTAAAAAGCTTGGGAAACGCTGCTTTAGACTATTCATGTGGTCTTTTGATTCTGTTTCTGATTTTGTTACTAGTGCTTGATCATCCGCAAATAGGTTCTTTAATGGTGCGATTTATCATTGGTTCTTCTTCTGTGCTTTGTTCGCCAAGCTCTGTTCTTGCGGTCTTTGTTAGGCTGGTTTCTTTATATATACTGTCTATATAGGTTATGAACAGGAGGGGGCGGGGGCAGGATACAATCTTATCATACTCCGGATCTTATGGTTAAGGATTCTGAGTGTCCTCCATTTGTTCACTCCATATCGTTTAAGGATTTCCCACAGCTTGTTTCTATCTACTCTATCAAATGTCTTTTCTTGGTCGACAAATGCCTATTGTGAACATACAAAACAATGGCTATGGCGAACATACAAAATAATGGTTATGATGAACATTCAAGACAATGGTTATGATGAACATACAAGACAATGGTTATGATGAACATACAAAACAAAGGTCATGATGAACATGCAACATAACGATTGTGATGAACATTCAAGACAACGGCTATGATAAAGAAATATGACAATGGTTATATTGACGTATTGAAAAGCGAAATGTACAAGATGATAAATCATTTATTCATATTGAATTTGTGTAAGGAAATTAACATAAGACAGTTCATAATTAATGTGTTGAACTATTGGGAAAGAGAAAGCTGAAACCTCTGTCTTCCCTTGCTCGATTTCAGTTTTAAATTGTCTGTTAGAATGTTTTCCAGAATACTTGTGTGGATTGTTTATTGCTGCTATGAGCAATGACTCCATCGTGAGCTCATTTCTCTCCACATGTCACCATATGCCTTTTTATCTGCCAAAGATGATTTTGAGCGCTCTACTATAGAGCCTCGTCTCTGCAGCCAGTAATGCATTACTTGCCCGTGATTGACTTTCATACCAAGCGGTTGATTAAAATATATACGCAAAAAAGACTTGATCCAAATCCATTACTCCAAAGGCCATATGAAACCATCCTCTTTTACCTAAGAACTGGCCGTAGGCAAGAGATTTCAAGACATTAATGACTGGCCTGAGCTGGTTGTGAGCCTATGCTTAGTATAAATAGCATACGAATAAAAAGACACACCTAAAAGGCTTGGCTGAATGGTATAATAGGGAAGACTGCAGACGTAATCTGTGAGTGATATTTATATGGGATAGAAAACCATTACTGCCTATTTTTACTAGAATAACACATAACAATGAGTCATTATATCATATTAACGTGCGTTTGTTCCTGTCATAGTCTAGCAGAGAGTCGTATGACCATTCATCGTACCACCGACAACTGCCACTGTTGTACTCGTCACAACTAACCATTGCTTGGTCGGGTTCTCTTTCTGGTAACTGAGGAGGCGGTGGCCGTCGACCAAGAGAATAAAATGTCTTGTAATAATACCTGAAAGAAGCGTGTAAGAAAAGATATCACTTTCACTAATTTATCATAGGCGATATTTTCACCTTTAGACTATAGATTTGTTAATCGTTTCACGGCTTTGTTCTTAGATACAAAATCACCATCATCATGTGTCATGCCGATAAGCGTGGGCGGTCATGTTTCGCCATCTCACACGACCACCAGTTGCGGATCATACCTGGATGTCTTGGCCACGTTGTATGGTCAAGACAAGAACACTGAGCTGATCCACGATTCTGGTGATCGAGTGAGATGGCAAAACATGACCGCCCACGCTTACCGGTATGGCACATGATGAAGTGGATCAGCTCCATGTTCTTATCTCAGCCATAGTGCTTTTTAATCACACACATCATGAACACAATAAACATGAGAGGGGTGTGAATATAATCTTGGACAAAGAGCGAAGACGGTAAAAGATATCCTGAAATAAGTTAGCTCAGAAAGAGAACCAGTTACTCACATCAGAAAAAGACAGTTCACATTCTTTGCGCCTGTCATGAGAAGAGGATAACTGGAGGGGAGGGGAAGCAAGGGGAGGCGAAAAGATTAACAATTTGACATCGTAACATGAAGTAACAGCAGTATCAGAAATGATTAGCAGCACACGAGACAGCAGGCTGGAGACAAACATGATCACCAACGCCACATTACATGGACCACAAGAAGAAGAATTGCACTCATTATGTTTATTTCAATGATTATAAAAATTATCATAAGAAATCTTTTATTCTCTTCCTGCAACTAACTAACACACAGCGACCATCACTGCACACTGTACTTGTTGAGTGGTCGTGTATATGCATTGACGATAAACGTGTCTAAGTTGCATGCTCTTTCAGTCATCTATTATTGATTAACATGATAACATTTCATCTCTCTCTCTCTCTCTCTCTCTCTTCTCTCCCCCCCCCCCCCCCCTCAATTGTCTATCTCTCAGAGCGCACCAGTTTTCACCTTGCAAGCTTACACTTATGACTGCTTCCTTGCTTCCTCACATCATGACTAAGATCTGTTAGTGTGTCCCCACTTCATGGCTATGATCTATGATATCCTCATGATTAAGATCTATGATTTCTTCCTCCCTCATGGCTAAGATCAAAGTGTTTCTCCTCCACATGGCTAAAATCAAATTGCTACTCTGCCCCATGGCTAAGAGCTATGATTGCTTTTCCGCTTCATAGCTAAGGTCATAGTGCTACCCCCCGCCATGCCTAAGATCAACATCATATCCGGCCTCCGGGAAGGTTAACCCGGTCAAAAAATGCCCGCAGAAGTCGGATGTGTCGGCCTAACGGCTCAAAAACGCAGCTCTGCTGTAAACAGGCACAACGCAATCACATCCGAAAAAAAAACAAAAAAACTCCGGATGAACGAAGAAGAAGAAGATATCCGGCCTTATGGCTAAAATGAAATTGCATCCCCTCCGAGAAACATAATTCTCCCCAACCTCATGACTAAAACATAATTCTCCCCGGCCTCATGGCTAAAACATAATTCTCCCCGGCCTCATGGCTAAAACATAATTCTCCCCGGCATCATGGATAAAACATAATTCTCCCGGCACATGAATAAGACCCACACTTCACAGCAACCAATGAAGATCATCTTTAGTAGCCTAGAAGCATTTTTAAAGACGGATTTAGGGGTGGGGGAAGACTCTTCAATTTCACCTCATTCCATAATTTTCTTTTTGTTTGAAAATGTTTAAAGAATACTACTACGCTGTCATAGTAATCGCAATTCTAGTCTCATTTCTATCTTTGTTGCTGTTTTTGTGTTCGGTTGCGGATGAAAGCATATCGCCGCAATGTCCTCTGTGTTTTTAAATCGTTAATGCGGACGCAGCTTCCCAAACTTCATGTTCTGGTTTCTATTACTGAGTGCATACTTGTGTAGTATAAGTATATATATTTTCGTAATAAGCGCTCGCGGTTTCCCTGGGCCAGAGCCACGCCATGAGGTCCCGCGTCTCTGTGTGTCATTCATATGACCGCCTCTGCTGTGGCCTTAGTAAGATCAAGTGCAGTTACTACACTCTGATCATAGCCAAAAGGCCGAGAAGCGACAGATACTACACTTTGATCTTAGCCAAAAGGCAGAGCACCGGTAGTATTTGTTTAGGGCCACATAGTCCCACTATGATCACTATGGGCCCTTCGGCGCATTGTGGTCCACCAAGGCCCGCCTGCCAATGTTAGTGGTCAGCGATTTGGTGATTCGAGTTTGCAGTTTGGATGACCGCCTCTGCACCCTGTCCAGATCAAGTGCAGAGATATGAGATACTACACTGTGATCTTAGGATAGTCCGGTAACGATAGTAAAAGAAAAAGGCCGTTAGTTATGAACATCTCGCAAACAGCTGACGCTTAACCTTTATCGCTGTATGAAGACTTAAAGACAGAACATTACTGCATCAAACATGGGTAAGTCGACATGCACGTTAAGCGTAAAACAAACTAATGTAAATATCAATTACCATCGAATAAGAATGTATTTTGAGCCCTTCTTGACCACAGAAGCAACGTGTTTAGAATGCTCTTCGCAGACTCCGTCTGGACTCATGTTGTTCCACACTAGTGCTCTCCCTTTCTTAGGCTTCGCCCAGATGCCCAGCTCTGAAATGTAGGAGTGCAATATGACTTAATAAAGTCCGTAGAAGGATCCAGCTATGGGTAAGGGAAGTGTTAGGACCGTCAACTTTGTGCTTGCCTGATTGCACGAACCGAGACGTGAACATTATAGCCAGATTCCAGATTGAATACGCCTGGAAACCTCGTTTCGAAACGGATTCTGTGTGTCTCTCTCGCATTCTCTGTCTGTCTGTCTGTCTGTCTGTCTGTCTGTCTGTCTGTCTGTCTGTCTGTCTGTCTGTTTGCCCTCAAAGCCAGACAAATACTAACAATGATACTAGTAATATACTAATAATGATAATAAGAACAAGGAAATATAGTTTGCAACTCTTTCAAGAACATTTGCGCTTCTAGATAATATGTGGCTATTCTTCTTCTTCTTCTTCTTCTTCTTCTTCTTCTTCTTCTTCTTCTTCTTCTTCTTCTTCTTCTTCTTCTTCTGCGTTCATCCGGAGTTTTTTTTCCGGATGTGATTGCGATGTGCCTGTTTACAGCAGAGCTGCGTTCTTGCGCCGTTAGGCCGACTTCTGCGGGCATTTGTTGACCGGGTTAACCTTCCCGGATATGTGGCTATTCGAGCACTTGCCTTCATCCAGTGGCCTAGACACCTCTTGGAGGTCCGCGTGAAGGGCCGGCTCCTGGACATGACCGACAGGTCTCTCTCAGGTCCGCGCCATAAACTCAACCTGATGGGGTTGCCAATCAATCAGTTGTCTAGTGAATCCATATCAATTGAGGATTGACTTCGAGAAAAGGATCCCGCCGATCGTGAAGCCGTAGTACATGGAGCGATCCGCCTGGATGACGTGGATCTTAATTGCACTTGAAACCGGGCCGATCCCATGACTGTTTCTTCTGATCGGGGATTCTTCTCACAACGTCAATGTCAGTTGAGGTGGACATTTTGATCATCTATTTAATATTATCATCAGTTTAGCAATCTTCCTGAATGCACAAGAGATCGCTATGTGTCTTGTCTGTCTTTGCTTGAGACTGAGCACTTGGGGTTTGTTCGGATGAGCCTCTTTCTCTCTCTTGTAATTTACGTCCCCAAGTTGAGCCCGCTTCTTCGGCATCAGCGCGCAAGATGCTTAAAAGCAAAAGCTTTTATCCATTCGGCATGCTACATTCAGCGAATTATTCTTAGCCTCGTTATTATCTCGAAGTTTTCAACGATACGCATTTGAACCGGTTAGAGCAGGGGTGGGCAAACTTTTCGTGCCGAGGGCCGCACTGACAAATGTAAAGCTCTTGGCGGGCCGCATATATATATATATATAATATCCATTTTGTTTTGTAGCAACCTATCACAATAAGTAATTATTAATTATTTATATGTTATTAAGCAGTATAAATAACTAATTATTGCAATTTTATTTTACTTATAGAGTTTATACATTATATTTGACAAATGGACAAAAACCTTTACTAATTTGTTAACTCGATTTTACAACTTGTTATTATAACAAATATTCTTTATTATCTATCAATGGCTTTAATTTAGACACACAGCGACTACATTGTCACTACAGTTGTTGATTTCTAATGAGATGTATGCAATTTTTGACAATATTCTTGAAATCTGGAGCAAGTTTACTTGTTGAAATTCGCATGACAGCATGCAAGTTGCAGTCCGACAATAAAGACCTATTCTTAGATTTGTTGATCTTCAAGCAAGAGAATGCTTGTTCGCAAATGTATGTTGATCCAACTAATGATAAAAGTTTAGCTGCAAAGTTTTTCAAGTTGGGAAATGATTCTTGGGATAAAGATCCTTAGAAATTCAGCAAACCATCTGTCTTTAATCTCTCTTTCAGGTCATGATCTGATTGTAAGTCAAGCAGCTCCAACTGTATGTCCCCTGTGGCTGTATCAGCTTCTGCACTAAAAGGTGAACTGAGAATATTGAACTATGGCTCTAATTTCTTGAAATCTTGGAATCTCCATTCAAATTCTTCAATCAATGCATCTAATTGGGCTTTGTATTTTTCAGTCATTTCACCAGAAATGGTTTCTTGTTTCAGCAAAGGGAAGTGATAAAATATTTTTTCACTTGCTTGTCTGGAGAACAGTGAGAGTTTTGCCTGAAATAATTTTACATATACATAGAATTCATGTGCAAACACACCAGTACCCTGAAGTTTGACATTCAGTTCATTTAACTTTTCCATAATTTCAAAGGCAAACATAAAGTCTAACTGCCACTCTTTATTGACAATGTTAGTATTAAAGTCACATGCAATGCCCTTCATCTCTATGAACATCACTATATCTTCTCTGAGTTCCCACACTCGCCTCAACATCTTGCCGAGACTCAGCCATCGAACATTGGTGTGGTTCAGGACATCGGAATGTTCAGTTTCCAAATCGTCAAGTAATGACTTGAACTGTCTGTGATTAAGTCCTCTTGATCTGATGAGGTCGATGACACAAACAACTGGGTCAATTAAAATCCTTGATATTCAAAACAGTTTTACACAGACTTTCTTGATGAATCACACAGTGAAGTGGTAATAATGTGTGGTCTGGATATTCTTCTTTAATCTTATCACTTATCAACTTTACAAGACCTACATTTTTTCCAGTCAAAGTACGAGCTCCATCAGTTGTAACACTTGCCATCTTGTTCCAAACCAACCCAGTTCTGTCAATACAGTTAAGTAACAGCATTGAATATACCATGGCCTGTGGTTGTGTCTTTGAGTGACTCAACACTCAGTAACTCTTCAGTGAGTTTGAAAGAAGTGTTTATTCCATGTATAAATATCAATAATTGGGCAGTATCATGTACATCAGTACTCTCATCCAATGCAAGAGAGTACCACAAAAAATTGATTACTTGCATCTTGAAGTTTATGCATCAGATTGTCACTGATCTTGTCAACACGTCTGACCACAGTTCTCCTTGATAAAGTAATGTTGTCAAATCTGTTTTCTTTTGTTCTGGACACATAATGCTTGCTGCATCTAGCAAACATTCCTTGATGAACTCGTCATCAGAAAATGGCTTGTTCTGTTTTACAATCCTGTGTGACAGCACAAGACTAGCTTCAGTTGCAGCATCTTGAATTGAAGACCGTTTAGTGAAAACAGTTTGCTGTTTCTCCATATTGTTCACCAGTTGAGTTGAGTTGAGTTAAGAACCGACATCACTGCACTCAGGACATTCCCATACGTGCTCCATCCCCTCGTTCAACAGCCAGCGAAGAGTCATACTACTAATCGTTCCCACCACTATCTGATTAAAAGTTCTCCTGGTCTTCCCTCTCAGTTTTGAGATTCTACCAGAACCCCTGCCCATCCCCAGCAATCTCATTCTTTCCACATATGGGTTCTCAATCTGTTCCTCCGCCTTCTCCACCTGGTCCCACAAGTGCACGACCACCCCCCCCCCCTTGTCCATAGGCAAAATACCACCAAGAGATGCCCTTCCTGCTAGCCTGTCAGCCTGTTAATTCCCTCCAACTCAGGGCAATTCCTTTTCTTCTCTTTGGTCGTTAAATTGTATCCGAAATCGGAATGTGTTGTTTAATAATGTCTTTTTAAATTGTACTCCTTGAAGACAGCCACTGACTCACGACACAACAAGCAAACTGATTTGCTACCAACTTTTATAAAACAGTACTTAGTTGTCCATTCATCATTAAAAACACGGCATTCATCTTCAATCTTACGTTTGTTATTGACACTCATCATAATGGTACATGAAATTATGTAAAATTTAACCAAAAAAAACTTAAAAACGAAATAAAACGTGTTATTTATAAATGCCCTCGCGGGCCGCATAAAATCACTTGACGGGCCGTAGATTGCCCACCCCTGGGTTAGAGAATACTGGTAAATATACACAAGTAGCAGGATTTCCTCTTATAGTGACATTTGTACCGATTCATCTGTTTAAGAATTTTCCAATTTACTTGGATGTTGCAATGTGGCATATCTTTCTTCTTAGAGATAATCATTATGTATGTGTTCTTGCAGTTTAATGTTTAAACCTCACTGAGTATATAAACAGCATGCACTAATTTCTTCAGATCCTGTTCGTTGTCTGCAGTAAATTATGTATCATCTGTATAGCTTATATTATTGATGTTATGACTTCCGACTGCCATTCCAGTAGCTGTTGCTAATTTTCTCCTAATACTTTCACTATATAAAGAAAACATGTTTGGAGACATTACACATCCTTATGTCACAACTCTCGTGATTGGCTGATTAATACCCTTTTACGTTTTATGGCAGCTTGTTTCCATCATATGTTCTTTACAGGTCTAAGGTTGTTCTCGACAATTTAGAGATTTTCAAGCATCTTACTAATGTTAAATGTCGATGTATCTTATTATATTGAAAACCCTTGTGTAATCATTAAAACAAAGACTAAGTCATTATGTATTTGTATCGAACACCATTGTAAAGAACGGCATTTATGTAACCTTACCTTCTACAAATGTACATTGTTCTTCTCATAGTAAATCAATATCTGAGGGGTGTGATATATGCTAATTGTTCGATATTGATCACATTCTAAGGTTTCTGATTTATTCGGGATTTTCAATAACCAAAGATTTGCATAAGTTGGGAGATATGTCTCCAGTACCATATAGTTTGTTTAAAAGCCCTGTATCCTAGCCTATTGAGTATATTTCTAAGGTAATGGTAATTTCAATTGTGATTTTGTCTTGACACGGAGTTTTTTCGGACTGCATATGGTTAAGAACATTCTGAATACCTATCTTTGAAATTGAAGGTCCCGAATTATCATAATAATATATGGAACATCACACTGTTCCTCGTGTACATCGTTGTAAAGATCTTTCACGTGCTCTGGCCGTGTATCTAAACACTGGGGATTGGCATTTATCTTGGTGTGAATAAGTTGACAAGGCTTCACTGCCCTAAAGAAGAGTACTAAAGGACACAGGCTTGATAGATAAGAACTTTTGATTTGGCAGTAAGCTTCCTGTTCTCCCAGACTCTTTTTCTTAACCTGTTCATTGTTGTTGCTGCTTTACCAACCCTGATGTTGATTTCCTGATCTAGGGATGATTTGCTATTTACCCATGATCCTAGATATGTAAAATGGTCTACTATCTCTAGTTCGGCGTCGTAAATAAAGATTGATGGTACCCCATGTGCACATTGCGACATAATCTGTCTTCTTTTTGCTATCTGTTAAACCAAATTCAGCACAAGCATTGGAGAATGCAGATAGTAGACATTGTAATTCTTCCTCAGAGTGGGTCGTAACTGCAGCATCATCTGCAAAAAGCAACTCTCTGATCAGTTCCTTCCTAATTTTGGTAATGGTCTTCAATCTCTGAGCATTGTAGAGGTCGCTATCTGAGCGTGAGTGAATGTATATACCACCATCCTGTTCACGAAAGGCATATTTCCGTAGAAGTGAAAAGTATATTCCAAAGAGGGTGGGAGCTAGTACACAACCTTGCTTAACTCCACTCTTGATTTCAAACTCTTTTGAAGTTGCACCATCAAACTTGATTATGCCCTTCATGCCTGTGTGGAACGATTTCACAATGGACAGAAGAGTTGGTGGGCAGCCAATCTTCTTTAGTGCCTTGAACAGACCCTCACGACTGACCAGATCAAATGCCTTTGTGAGGTCGATGAAGGCAATAAACAGTGGCTGATTCTGTTCACGGCATTTTTCTTGCATTTGTCGCAATGAGAATATCATATCAATGGTAGACCGGTACTGTCGAAAGCCACACTGTGATTCAGGGTAGACTTGATCTCCTAGGACTTGAAGTCTGCGCAGAACAATTCTGGCAAATACTTTCCCAACAATACACAGAAGTGAGATACCCCTATAGTTGCTACAGACGCTCCGATCGCCCTTGCTCTTGTACAATGTTATGATGCTTGAGTCTTCGACATCCTGTGGGACTTGTTCTTCTCGCTAGCATAGCTCTATTAGCTGGTGGATCTGTAGAGTAGTGTGTCTTGCCCCCTCCTGATAACATCTATTGGAATCCCATCCTTACCTGGAGCCTTGCCAGATGCAAGTTCATTTATAGCACACTTAACTTCTGTTATGGTGGGAAGTGTGTTCATGTGACTAAGAGTTGGCAGGGCCTCTATGGCGTTGAGGGCATCATCCGCTAGTTTGGTTTCACTCGAGTAAAGCTCCATATAGTGCTCTACACATCTATCCATCTGCTGTTTCTTATCAGTGATGATTTCTCCAGTCAAGGTTTAAAGTGTTGTACTTCTTTTGATCATTGGACCACGGGCTTTCTTTATCCCTTCATACATGCTTCTGATGTTTCCCTTATCACTTGCAGTTTGAATGGACTCACATAACTTGATTAAATAGTCATTTGCACACTGTCTGGCAGTCTTTTGCACATCCTTCCTAGCTTGCTTCAGCTCACTGAGAGTGTTACGCTTTGTTCTTTCCTTGTTTCTTAAGAGAGCTATCTTATTTGTATCAGTCAAAGGCTGCAGTGTCTGGCTGTTTGAAGCAAGCAGGCTGTAGCGGATCAGCACCCAACTGGCCGAGGGCTGCCCAGCTTGAGGCGGGCGGTAGCTGATCAGTGACACCTGTAGGTGTCTCCCACCACCAGAGGCAACCTATGGCGCCTCATGTCTACGCCAGTTGACAAGGACTTATAACCCGTAACTGCTACCTCTCGCTTTGATTCCGAGGCCGGTTAAGACCAGGGATGGAGTTATACCTCTCCATAGCACAAAGCCTGGGCTAAAATATAGAGTCCATGTGTTGCCAGTGCAGCATGACCCCTCTGTTGTCGTCTTACTATCTAGGTGACTGGTTGGGTTCACACAGGTATTAATAACACAAGCAATCAAACTACTTTGCTGTAATATAGCCTATTTATTGTGGCTATACAGTTAACATCATATCACATTGTTCATTGACATTAAACCATTATACATTTATAATCATGTCACATCCTAGCACACTATCTAGTCTATAATATGAAGATCTACAGAGTCCCTCTCAGGCAGACCCTTGTTGCCTGTCGCGAGTCCAATCGCCCTCTGTTGGTCTACCGCGTGTCGCTATTCGACGGGCGGTAACTCTGCCCGAGTTCCTCGTGGACCCCGCTTTAGGCGGGTCATCTCAATGTCCACGGAACCCTGGACTCGGTGACTCTTGTTCTAGAAAGCTCTGGACGTTTCTTGTCCAGAGCGACTCAATTATCTTTCTTGGGCTGGAGTTGCAGCCCTCTAATTATTTCTGGTGATTAGCTTTAGGTGAGAAGTTGACAGGATTCCCTCCCCCCTTCCTGAAATGGTTTGTTATAGGGTAATTAGATTTGTTCTAATTCTGTCATCGACTCACCTAAAGTTGGGGTTTATAGTTTGGTGGACAGTAACCTGGTAACCCACATAATGGCATTATCAACTCATGTATTCTTCGATACACCACTTCTCTGATTTGCTAAGAGAGATCACCCTGTCTCCCGTGTATCTAACCATGCTTATCAGACCGAAGTTACGTGGCATTTTAATAGTTGCATTAGCAACTTGCCCTTCTCACGCACCCTATTGGTGCCCAGACAATTAATCTCTGGTTACAGAGAGTTAACAGGACCGAAGTCCTGGCTAGTTAAGTACACCTTCAAATCTTGATTCGTGTGTGTATTTCAATACACTTTTACTCTCGTATGTCATCTAATGCTAAATGTGTAGTTACGATGTTCTTTTATCTCCCTCAAACTACATGTGTCCCTGTTGGCTTGTTAGTGTGTCTGAATAATCAGTTGATACTCCTAATAAAGTGATTGTATTTTAAATTGAAAGTGTTGAGTTATGAGGTGTGTGTGTGCTAAATGGGTGGTGTATTTCCAAGCGTCACGAGTTGGGATAACCTCAATCATGAGTTCTGCACTACATGATCGGCCATTCCAAGTAGTGGTGCTTAGATTATTTCCTAATGCTAACCTAAGTATATTAAATAATTCCTACGCTAAGCTGACTCCTAAACTAAGTTCTATACATGCACTCTCAAATTAGACAAGTCACATAGTTTTACATCAAAGACGCAGACAAATTAAAATAATACGTGTTGCGTACAATTTGTCCGCCAAGTGTATCGTTCTCTTATTTAATACTTCCATACACTGATTCATTCGTCTTTCATACACAATAGTATTTTGTAAAAATATATTTCTTTTAAGTTAAGGTAATTATTATTGCCCTTGGAAAAAGTGGGCTAGGCGATATTTGCCCTTTAAGAAAATACGTACTTTTTGTGCGATGAACGAAACTTAGGTTACAATTTAACTAGAGACAATTGTATAGGACGGGTTTTCTTGGCCTATGAATGGCCCCGCCTGTATTATTAAAGTAGACTATGTACAAGTTACAGGTTAACATTATATATATACATAAGAAATGGAAATATAATACATATTAAACTAATTAACTAATTAAATTAACTCCAACGATGATGTTTGCGTTGCCGTCCCGTTGTTCCTGTGTTTTGCCATAAATGTTAAAGTTCGTATGGCTGTCTGTTACGTGTTGTCGTTCTATAGTGATGTTGTCGCATTTCGGATGTTTGGAATGTTTTGCAGTAACAGCAAGTATGAGTTCATTTCCGTGTCTTGTATGAAATCTTACAGTGTTTATCGTTCGTTCACTGGTTGATCTTATTGGTTGAAATCACCAATTACTGTTTCTAGCTGGTATAGTACTAGAGCTTAGGCACTTGGTGGTGTAGTGATTAAAGTACCGTGTTAAATAGGTGTAGTAATTAACTAAGCACAAAGTACTTTAGCAGGTGTAGAGGTACACATATGAAACGGTGTAAAACTTGTCACAGGTTTATCACAGTATATAACATGGCTACTGGTCGAATGATAAGAGTCATTCTGCTGGCGCATGTGCCTGCCGTGATAAAATGTCAGCCATCGTATTGTCGGTGCCTTTGATGTGGCGTATTTCGAAATCGAAGTCCTGCAGAAGGAGCCGCCATCTTTGCAACCGGTGGTTCTTGGGCGATCCTTGGTTTAGGACTAACAATGGTGAACTGTCGCTCAGGACCACAAAGTGCCTGCCCAAGAGGTACTTGGACAGTTTCAAAATGCAGAATAACAGACTCAAACACTCCCGTTCCACTGTGGCATAGCGTATCTCAGCTTTCTTCAGTTTCCTACTCACGTAGAGGATAGGGTGTCTGACCCCATCGAATTCCTGCATCAAGCACCCTCCTATAGCGACGCCGCTAGCATCTGTGGTTAAAATAAATGGTAATGTTATGTCGGGTAATCGTAAGACTGGAGGATTTGCAAAAATATGTTTCAATTTACTCATTGCGTCATCTAAGCTGTTACTTTTACAAATTTTCGATGGATGATCTTTTGTTAACATGTCGGAAAAAACTGTGGTGAGTTCTGCCCAATGTGGGATAAATTTGGCATAATAATTAATAAGGCCTAATAAACTCCTAATCTGCTTCTTTGTGGTAGGTACTTCTAGATTAAGAATTTTGGAGACTATTTTCTCATCAGTGAGTAATTTACCGTGAGAAATTTTATGACCAAGAAAGTCTATTTCTGTATAACCTATTTCAACCTTGGAAGGTTTGATAGTAAGTCCGAAAAGAGAAATTTGGTTGAAGACTTGTTTTAGGGTAAGTAGATGAGAAGTGAAGTTAGATATCATACAATGCAATAAGTGGTTTAATACCAGGATAATACAAGGTTTGTTAGAAAGGATAGGGTTTGTAGTTATCCAGGATAGGCAAATTGTATTGCCGTTGTCGCTGTGTTAATGTGTCACTGATATGAATGTCGTCAATGCTCCCGTCGTTAGTCATGATTGGTATAGGGACTTCAGTATCGTCTATGTCCGTCTGATTTATCACAGGTGCTACTGTTTGTAAATTGTCTTCAATGTCATTGTCGTCGTCGTCAAGGTCAACAGTCAATATGTCGTTCAGTTTTGTCGTCGTTGTAGCTAACACAGAACGTCGGTAATGTCCATATGTCTTCGTTGTTTATGTCGTCAAATTTGTTGTCGTTGTCGATATCACAGAATGTCGGTAATGTCCATATCTCTTCGTCGTTTTTGTTGTCGTGAGAGTGCGTCGTTAACGATGCTTCGTTTGTCAAAGTGTCATTCTGTCGGGACATTGTCGTTTTGTCTTTGTCAACAGTTTGTTGCGTCTGTTCATTTGTCTCATTGTCATGTCTGGCATAGGACGGACTGTCATTCAGTTGGGTGATTGTTCTTTTGTTTTTGTCATCAGTTCGTTTCATTTGTCTACTCGTTTCCGTCTCTTGTTTAGCATAGTCTAGTTTCAACCCATTTAAATTGAATATGTCCACTTTTCCATGTACTGAAATTTTGTACTCAAGTCCAGAAATTGTTCTGATACTTTCAAGAGATCCGTGCCAAGAGGTTTCAATACAATTGTTACATAAAATATACAATAATAATACAAGCACTTTCAATCTGTGACATAGTTTTGATACAAATGTTTTTGAACATTTCTGTTCTTTTCCAACATTGATGTTAGTTGAGTTGGGTGCGAATGTTTCTAATGGTTGTTGTAGTTGGTCCGTGTTGGTTTTGTGGGTTGTCTGTCGTGTAATGGCGTTTGTGTCGTGTGTGTTTTGTAAGCACATTGTACAGGTTTGGTACTTTGTAGCATGGGAGTGACCTCAATTCGAGGTTTTAATTCGGTCGTCTCGTTAAAAGATTCGACCGCCCCTGCGTTGTACACCTCGGTGAATTCTTTTTGAATAACCTCAGTGTTTGTCTCCCTTGGTATTTTGGCAGTTTGAGACAAATTAACATGGTGTTTCTCTCTAGTATCGGTATTTCTGTGGTAAATACCGTGTTTTCGTTCCCAGTTCTTGATTTCCTTGTCCGAACATGGGTGGATGTTGGGTAAATTCCCAAGTATGATATCTGCGATTGGGTCTTCAAGGACAGCGCACAAAAGTTGTCCTGATATATATGGTGTTTGAATTTCGACCATCGCAAGGGGATATCTTTCTATTGTACCTGAAAATGTGCGACAGTTAACGTGTTTGTCTGTGTAGTCTGTGGTGTTGACTAATGTTTTCTTTACCCCACACAGAGTTGCTCCGGAGTCGCGAATTAACGAGCACTTTTTCTTGTTTATGAAACCTGTCAAAAATGTTAACTTCCCTGTGGCTGACAACGCAGCGTTGGCTGTCTCATTTGCAATTGGTATACTGTGGCCGCATGGTAATGATGGATCTAATTGAAACTTTGTACAAGCATTGCATGTATCATCTATAATGGTGTTAATTATATTCACCGCATTTCCAAGCTCACTTTCACTGTCCTGCTGATTATTATATTCAATCAGTGATTCAGTCTCATCATCAGAAGACGTTGCTACTAATGCTGCATTAGCTTGCTTCAGTAACTTACGACCTTCACAGTATCGTGAATAATGTCCCCAGCTTCTGCAAAAGTAACATTTTACAGCTTTTTGGTAAGCGTTACGTTTTGCTTTCTGTTTATCCACCATCATTTTTAGGTGGTGGGGATAGTTCGGAGACTTGTCGCACATCTCGTAAATGTCGTGCGTCAGACTGCAATACTGGCATTTTGCTACTTTCCCACTGTTGGAGCGCGGTTTAAATTTGCCTTGTGTTTGTTTGGAGTACTTAGTATTTATTACTGCAGCTGCTGTGTCATTGTTGGTAATGTTGAGTTGAAATATATCCCTGTTTGCTGTGTAGAATGCATTGCCTTTGGATTCAATTTCTTGGATGGTTTTGCAATCCATCTGTTTTAAAAATTTTGCGAAAGGTGTGGGGATGGTGCTCACTATTTTATCTATGATGATTAGTTCTTTCAGTTTATCGTGGCTATTGTTGGTTTTCGCTGAATTTATCCACTTAGTGCATATATCTTGTACTGAACTAACGTAGTCTATGAATGTTTGGTTAGGTTTGGGTGCTAATTTTGCAAACTGTTGTTGGTACCCTGCTGTGTCTAAAGAGAAATGTTGGAGTATGCGTTGTTTAAGATAATCGTAGTCCTTGCGCATCTCCTGTGGTACTGTTTCTATTACTTTCAGTGGCTCTAGAGCCAGATTTCTCATGAGAATATATGCCCAGTCTGTCTTACTAATTTTGTGGTAGGCCATGAGACATTCGAAATTTTCTAAATAGGCGGAGATGGAGTCACCTGAACAGAAAGCTTTTATGAGGCCTTTATATTTACTATATTTCTGTTCCTCTTCTTTATTTCTTAATTTGTTTATTGATATCTCTGTGTTGGACTCTATTTCCATCTGTTTCAATTTCAACTGTGTATCAGCGTTTAACTGGGCTAGCTTGGCTGCTGCGTCGAGCTCCATTTGCAATTTCTTCTCCGCTGCTTCTCTTTCTTCTCGTAGTTTTCTTTCCTCTCTTTCTTCTCGTACTTTTCTTTCCTCAGCTTCTCTTTCTTCTCGTACTTTTCTTTCCTCAGCATCTTGTTGCAATTTTCTTTCTTCTCTTTCTCTTGCTTTTTCTTCTCTATCTATTGCTCTTTCTTCACGGGCAATATTTTCTGCGTGCGTTTTCTCTGCCCATTCTGTCAGTTTTTCTTCTTTATAGCCTAATTTTATTCCCTGCTCAATGCATTGATCTAAGGTTGACATTTTGGATTTTATTTATTTATGATGTTTGTAAAGTTAAATCCCTTAGATAAATTTGGTATGGGCTAAAAAAAAAATGGTTAATTCCCTTGAATATTAATGTGTTACGCACAATGTAGATTTATATTGGTGGCACAATTATGAATATACACATCAATCAATATTCAACAAAATGATACATGATGGAAGATGGTAAGTAATAGCTTAGAATCTGCAATGAATATGAAACGAAACTTAGCTCTGATCCTTCGGAATGATGTTTCTCTGCACTTTCGTTACTGCTGGAACCGTTACAATGCGTAGTACGCGGTCTTCTCTATCATACACTTTTGGATGGAACACTCACACGGGTTTCTGCACTCACACGGTACGCTCTGCGGCACAATCTGCTCGTAGAGTACGAAACATTAGTCACGGTCAAAAAAAAAATAAAACAAAAATGTCATAGTTATATCAAACAGTAACTATTGGATACCAAAAAGCGGTATACTGTGGTCTGGACTCTGCTTTTGGCTGCTGAGGGACTCTGCCTATTTTGATAATATTACTTTAATTACTAGATAGCTACTAAATATGTTGAACTTTTTAAGGTTAACAAATTTATCTGACATTTTGAAGAAAAAATCAATATGATATGACTAAATGATTTTACATGGCATTTTCCCGTTGTTTAATAAACATATAATGCTCAAAACCGGTACGAGCCCCCAAAAATACCTGTTGTCGTCTTACTAGTCTAGGTGACTGGTTGGGTTCACACAGGTATTAATAACACAAGCAATCAAACTACTTTGCTGTAATATAGCCTATTTATTGTGGCTATACAGTTAACATCATATCACATTGTTCATTGACATTAAACCATTATACATTTATAATCATGTCACATCCTAGCACACTATCTAGTCTATAATATGAAGATCTACAGAGTCCCTCTCAGGCAGACCCTTGTTGCCTGTCGCGAGTCCAATCGCCCTCTGTTGGTCTACCGCGTGTCGCTATTCGACGGGCGGTAACTCTGCCCGAGTTCCTCGTGGACCCCGCTTTAGGCGGGTCATCTCAATGTCCACGGAACCCTGGACTCGGTGACTCTTGTTCTAGAAAGCTCCGGACGTTTCTTGTCCAGAGCGACTCAATTATCTTTCTTGGGCTGGAGTTGCAGCCCTCTAATTATTTCTGGTGATTAGCTTTAGGTGAGAAGTTGACACCCTCTCTCGGCCTGCCTAGTTCACTCCACAGGAATGGTAACACCAATACATCTGGAACAAGACAAGCTGCAGAAGCTGCCGAATCAGCAAAGTCTGCCTGTCGGAGCTTCGATCCTAGACCAGCTGCCAACCAAGGCTTAGGGCCTGGTCTGCCCTGCCATGACATTTTGCCTTAGGGTTGCATTTCCTCGCACCAGAATAAGACTTGTACTCTCCCAACTGCGCTCTTCCGCTCGAAGCCGTTGGCACAATATGGGGTGTCGGGTTTGGTTGGTAAACGCCGCCCAACAGCCGGCGCTAACATTAACATAAAGCAGGTAGTATCGTATATAATCGTCTACTGTCGTACGGTAGCTCAGTCATATCTGACTAAGACCTGACTATTTACTAAAGTACAAATAGTTTTATTTCATTTTGCAATGTCCACAAACAATGTATTAATTGTTTACTACGATTTATGTGAATCTAACTTAGTAATTAAATAATCGAATACTACATGCTAGGAACTAGGAAGTAAATTTATTTTGGGGGTGTGTCTATTTATGTATGCTTATAATATGAAACAAAATTTAAATAATCTTTATATATCATAAATTAATAAGCACCTCATAAAGTATTAAAATACATAAGGATCTTAAGTTGAGATGTAAATCTACATTATAACACTATATACAGTTTTAAGTAGCATTAAAAGACTTATGTGAATAATTATTTCGTTAGTGTGTTCATTAAAATTGGTAATCTGCACGACAAGTCACATGACCAAACCCAAACAAATGGTGCCGCAAGCTGTCATGGTTTTCTCAGAGCAGACAGAGACACCGGAACAGAGTGACTCGAGCGACAAAGTTATTGTTACTGAAAACATACTTGATGAACATTATCAGTACTTAAAAGATCCTTCGACGTACAAGGTTTACAAAAGAAGATGGTTTCTTCTGTTTGTTATTGTTACCATCAATTTTACCAATGCTTTGGTAAGTGAGATATTCGCCGGGCACTCTTCGCCTTCCGAATGCCGGGACTAAATTACAGGGCCCCATTAGTTGACGTAATAAAAAATACGAGAAAATCGAAATATGTACCAATAATAATATTTGCGAATTGTATGTTGGAATGGTGGCACAAAAGTTGTAAAATACTGTCGGAAAACATGTTGATGTTTATGACTGTGGCGTGGCGCCACTGAAACTCTGCTAAATATAATTGAGTATGGTGGACTGCTAGACCTATCGATGGATGCAATAAAAGTTTATGGGCCCGGAGGGCCCTCACTGCCGTTGGTACTACAAGATATGGATATACACTCCGACTGCAATGAGGCCCCCCCCCCCCCCCCCCCCCCCCCCCCCCCCCCCCCCCGGTCCCGTAAACTTTTATTGTATCCATCGATCGGTCTAGCAGTCAACCATGCTCAATTATATGATTCTTTGTTTCACTAATAAGTGATTATGCTCGTTCCGATGATAGTCTCAAACGTCAATCGGTCTAGCAGACGATGATACTCTCAAACGTAAGCGATTGACAACACATCGCCCTGGAAATAACCTCATGAGGCCCTGTAAGGGATGCAGTTTACACTGAATAATTTAGTCCCAGTATTCGGAAGAGTGCTGAGATTCGTTCTATTTAATTAAATTCATTGCTTACTTTATTTATATGTTATATTTACATAGTTAAATACTAACTAAAATACTTATTAGGTAATTTAGTTAGGGAACTGCGGTGGCATAGTTGTTAGTGCACTTGCCTGCCAAGACAGGATTACTTTCTTCAACCAGTAGGTTTCTGAGGTCGACCCAGCCTTCTAAACAACATGGGTAGTACCATCAGACAATTTTAGAATTGATAATGTTCTGGGTAGGAAAGCGAGGAGGAAAGGAACTGGTCATCCCACTTCATATGTCAAGGCCTAGGTTATGTGATGGCCTAACAGTCCACACCCAGCAACAGTATATTTTATGGGACCACCTTTAGTTTAGTGGCATTTTTAAAGCTTTTTTATTTTTATTTTTTTATTTTTTAATTATGAAAGCTGCAATTCAGTGATGCCTCATTCAAATCTGCACGTCAATTGTAAGTCAGGATATTAATTTTCTTCTTTTGCCCTTCATCCACACCATTGGGACATAGGCCCTCAAGTAACTTTCCCCAAACAATTCTATTTTCTGTTTCTTGTAGCTCCATCCATGACCTTCCATTTTATTTGTTCGAAGTGACTATTCATAGTCGACTATGAATAAAGCTCAGTTTTATTCATAGTCGAATTGTCCCGGCTGGGCACGTGATTATTCCCGGCCCCGGAAACCTTCCTTCGTTCGAAGTGACTATTCATAGTCGATTATGAATAAAGCTCAGTTTTATTCATAGTCAAATTTTCCTGGCTGAGCACGTGATTATTCCCGGCCCCGGAAACCCCGGCTGGCACGTGACGTCATCGGGTCATGCATATGACTATATTATAAATTTTCATTGATACATCATTGTGTCCTCATTAGCAAAGTGGTAAGTGTCTCTGCCTGTCACGCGCAAGCTCGAGGTTCGATTCCCCAACGGGGAGGCAATATTTTTTTTTCATTTTTCAGCAATTAGTTAGGTGAAAGCGACTTTTTAATAAAAAATATTAAACATTAGGAACTAAAATATAGAACTAAGAAACTCGACGCTTGTGAATAAAGTATGCTCTATGGATCTGCGGAAACTGCCGGGGGGGCGCAGCCCCCAAGGCAGCGACGGATTGATAGAGTCTTTGTTTAACGTGAATTTTATTTGCCAAATGAAATATCACCCCAAATTAACCACCTTCTTACTGGCTCAAACTAAAATTGACTAATGAGCAGATGCTGTGACATCTTTGTTAACTCCCGCAACTCGATTGCAAATAAACGAAGTGTCTATTACTTTTTAATGTCTTTCAACACATCGTTCTCATATCGCTGTCTCTCACACTACCTTCGTTATCTATCTCTCTCCTCTCTCTTTTCCACCTGCTTCACATATACCAGGTTTTCCTGTACTTTATATGCGTAGCATTTCCTTGTTTATTTATTAATTCATGAGGCCAGTCAGTCAAAAGCCTGGTGTTTGAATTGCCTAATCATTTTGTATTTTTTCTTCGGTCTTCCTTTATTTCATTTGACCTATTGGTTTCAGAAGAAAACACTTTCTAGTTATACTGTTCTCAGGCTTTCTCAATGTATGTCCCATCCAAGGCCAGTATATCTTCCTGACCTCTTGATTAATTTGTATTTATTTAGTTTCCTCCGTGAACTCCACATTGGTGATTTTGTCATACTATTTTAGTCGTAGTCTGTGCAGGCACCAATTAATGAATGCTTGCAGTTATCTTGCAGGTTAGCAAGCTGTAAAATAAAAACAGCTAGTCCTGTGGTGAATTTACATTTTTTAAATCACATTTTAAATTCAATGCAGGACTAGTTCTGTTATTTTTTTATTAGTCTTTCCTCTTGAGCCTAAGGCGGCGCATAGGGCAGAAGTCCTGTCTCTCCATGCTTGGCGGTTCGCTGCTACCTGTTGTAGATCTTGGATATTTACTTGGCCATTGAATGAGCCTTCTCTAATGATGGTTCTCCGCAGGGTCTCTCTTGGTCTTCCCCGTTTTCTTTTCCCTACTGGTGACCATATGAGGGCTTGGTAGGGGAGTCTTGTCTTGTCCATTCTGAGTACATGGCCGATGTAGTTCCAACGGCGTCTTCTTATGAAATTGGATACTGTATCTTGCTTAGTCTCTTGTCTTATTTGCGTATTGGTTCTGAAGTCTGTCCAGTGGATGTTTAGAAGTCTTCTAAGACATTTGTTCTCAAAATTATCTGATTTTTTTATCTAAAGCTACCGTTGATTTCCAACTTTCACATCCATACGTTAATACTGGAATCACACAAAAGTTGAAGATTTTAAGTTTTGTGTGTTTGCTGAGTGTCTTTGACTTCCAGATGTTTGACAGTTTATTGAAGGCGCCAGATGCCAGTGCGATTCTAGATGATATTTCTGGTGTTGAGTCCCCTGTAGATGTCATTTTGCTTCCTAGGTAAGTGAAGCTGTTGACTTTTTCAAGAACGTAGCTGTTCAATTTGGTGTCATCTGAACTGTTGGTAAGATCAATAGTCTTTGTTTTTGTGGTGTTAATTTGGAGACCAATTTGCCCTGAAACATTTTGGAGGTGGTTTATTTTCTCTTGGGCATCCGGGTGTGTTGAACTCAAAAGCACTATATCGTCGGCAAAGTCCAGGTCTTCTAGAATTTTGTCAACCCAATGGATACCCATATTTGTGTTGTTTGTGCATTTGCGCATGACCCAATCGATAGTTATTCCAAAGAGCATCGGTGATAAGACACAACCCTGTTTCACTCCTGTTTCGACTGAGAACCAGTCAGAGTTGCCTGTTTCTGTTCTTACGCAGCAACGTGTCTCTTTGTAGAAAGATTTTATGACGTTGGTATATTTGGTAGGAAAACCATAGATGTTAAGTAGATTCCAAAGTGATGATGATATTTTTATTGCTTGCTAATATTATTTTATTCTATCTTTGAAAAGCCTGTCCTGTTTGAAGCATGAGATGGCCAGAATGAAAAACTTTGAGCCAGTCAAAACAGCTAAATCACAACCTTTTGGCCATGTACAGTCTGTCATGCTGCGAAAAGGGATATTACCTACTCTGAAGTAGATGCAGGTCTCTCCTTCCACAAGGGAGAGTAGCCTTGACATCAGGGTGTCTGCCTGCCCTTCTTGTAGCTTATAAAGCTTAGCCATTTATGACCACATGTCAAACAACATGTCTAATAGTGCTTCCTAAACATAATTAGTGACAAAGCTGTTTGCTGTGACTCAGTTTGTTCACTTTTGAGGGTATTCCAAGGACTTCTAGGACTAAACATTACAGGTCTGGGCAATTTGTCCATGGTTAAAGTTTGTAGGTGTCACAAGTCACAGCATATTTCTAGTATATATGCATATTGTATGCCGGTTTCTCAAGTTTCTTCTAGTTAATATGCATGAAAATAAGTCACAAGAGTACTAAAAGCATGAGACCCTATACTCTAACTAAATTTAACAACAGTCTAAACAATATTTGATAAAGAGCAGTGTTAATGGCATGTGCTTGCATCTCACCTTGTGGAGAAAACTAATGACACTGTAATATGAGGGTAAGTAAACACTAGATTCTTTATTTTAAAATTTCTACCTACTAATACCGGTCTCCCTGGCGTAGGTGTTAAGGACGTTGTTCGTAATCCTGTATACTCTCATATGAAACGCTGCTGCACGAGATTCAGCAGCGGATCGCGTCGTGTTGGTTACTTATGGGGGTATGTCAGCCGGTCATTCGGAAAGCAATGGCAAACTGCTGAACGTAAAACTTGCCAAGACATCAACATCAGCTGAAAAATGCTGGTGTTGGCTGCGATGTCCTGTAAAGGATATGCAAAACAAAACCAAAAAACTAATATGTAGTATGAATTAGGTGCATTAAAAAAAACTAAAGCACTGTCAATATAGATAATAGTTGCAACTGTTTCACATCTGGTTACTGGTTTTGCTAGTCACAGATAAAACGTACAAATATTAAATTATCCCCTTAATGAAAGTAAATTGATTAGTTCTTTCCCATCTCAAAGTTGCCAGTCAATACTATTTTAATTAATTTATATGGTGATGTTTTGCTTATTGCTATCTGGTTTCAGGATCTTTACCTTTCTTGTTCTCAGATATGGATCATGTTTTCACCAGTCACAGACAAATCAGCAAGTTATTACAATATTTCCTTCATGGAGGTCAACTGGCTGTCACTTGTGTATCTCGTGGCCTCTGTTCCAAGTGGAATCGTTGCCTCCTGGGTGCTAGACACTGTGGGGTTGAGAGCTAGTGAAATTGCAGGTGTTGACTGCAACGTCCTGTAAGAGATGTGCAACACACACACACACACACACACACACACACACACACATATATATATATATATATATATATATATATATATATATATATATATATATATATATATATATATATATATATATATATATATATTATACATACAGCAAGTCAGAAGTTATAGAGGAGCTGAGTGCCACAGTGACCACTTCCTTGTTGGAGCAAAATTTAAAATAAAACTTAAGAGAGCTTTCTATACTAAATTACAAAGATTACACCCAACATATAACAGAGAAAAACTACAAGACATTACAGTCAAAGAGAAATTTACAGATGAAATAAAATGTAATCTTGAAACTCTGCAAACCCCTTCGGAGGAAAGCGTTGACCAAACTTGGTTGAACATCAAGAATACAATTCAATCTACCGCAGAAGAATGTCTCGGTGTGTTAACCACGCATAGAAAGAACAGATGGTTCAATCAAATATGTGAAGAAGCAGTCATGAGGAAGAAGAATGCCAGACATGTATGGTTAAATGACATCAATAACATCCAAAAGGAAGAGCATTATAGAAATGAATGTAAAGAGGCTACAAAAATAGTCAGACAGCAGAAGCGAGAATATATGAGTAATATAATCAAAGATATGGAAACTAATCACCAGAAAAATGAATCCAGAAAATTTTTTAAAGAACTGAAGTCAATGAAACGAGGGCACCATCAAAACACATATGGTTTAAAAGACAAAAATGGGAATATGATAAATACCAATGAGGAAATGTGCAACACATGGAAGGAATATTTTATTGAATTACTAAATTGTGAAGCTCCAAGTAACATTTTCCCACAGGAAGAGGTTCTAACATGCGAACCACAAATTGAAGAACCTACATTTGAAGAAATCCTATATGTAATCACACGACTTAAAACCAATAAGGCAACTGGGACTGATGGAATTGCTGCTGAATTTATAAAGGCAGGTGGCCATGCATTACATCTAAAGCTATACGAACTAATAATAAAAATCTGGAGGACAGAAGAATTACCCCATGACTGGAAAGAGTCATTATTGATACCTATCTTTAAGAAAGGAGACAAGTTCCAATGTGGAAATTATAGAGGAATATCACTACTGTCCACAAGCTATAAGATACTATCCGCAGTATTACTAAATAGACTAAAACCATATTCAGAAGACATATTAGGTGACTACCAGGCGGGTTTTAGACAAAACAGATCAACAATAGATCAGATATTTATCTTACGACAAATAGCCGAGAAACATTGGGAATATAAAAGAGATCTACATAACATTTTTGTGGATTTTAAAAAGGCTTATGATAGTGTCCATAGGAATAGTCTATGGAATGCTATGCAGGAATTTTAAATACAAAGGAAGTTAATCAACATGACCAGACTATGCATGGAAGATACTTATAATATAGTAACATATAAAGGCAGGAAATCAGACCCCTTCCAAATAACATCTGGCTTGAAACAGGGTAATGCACTATCGCCGCTACTCTTCAATCTGGCTCTAGAGAAAGTTGTAAGGAAGATAAAGGAGGAATGTGATATTGGAGGAACATCCAAGCTGCTTGGTTATGCAGATGATATAGATATTATAGGGCAAAGTGAACAAAAGACATTGGAAATATTGACTCACTTAAAGGAAAAAGCCCAACAGATGGGGCTGGTTATCAACCAAGATAAGACAGAATATATGGTAATTTCAAGAGACGGAATGGCTAAAAACTCTGGCCACATACAAATAGGTAATATGACCATTAAAAGAACGGAAACATACAAATACCTGGGTACAATCTTCAACTGCTCCAACATCATAAGGGAAGAAATACAAACTAGAATCAACTCTGGAAATAAGATATACTATGCACTACAACATCTACTAAAATCAAAGGCGCTATCTCGTAACACCAAAATCACAATATACAAAACACTGATCAGACCAGTTGTGCTGTATGGCTCTGAAACCTGGAGTACAACGAAAGGAGACGAAGCCTTGTTACAAACCTTTGAGAACAAAATTTTAAGAGCATCTTTGGACCCATTAGGGATACACAAAGTGGAGAGTGGAAAAGAAGAAGTAACAAAGACATTTATGATCTATTTAAGTCCCCGCTAATCACTGGTATCATGAAGGCTAATATACTACAATGGCTGGGGCATATAGAAAGAATGGAAGATAATAGGGAAACAAAACTCGCTTACACTCAGGAAATAAATGACCGTAGACCCCGAGGTAGACCAAGAAGACGGTGGAGAGATAATACATATACAGACCTACAAGCACTTGGAATCAACGGCTGGCAAGAGAAGGTCCACCAGAGAGACGAATGGAGACGGATTGTATTTGTAGCAAAGAACCTCAATGGCTCGGAAAGCTGAAGAAGAAGATATATATATATATATATATATATATATATATATTGGCACCTTGCCGTCTTGACAGACGATAGTTTGTGCTTTAAACAGGCATAATAACATAAATGGCGGTAGCGAATGTGACTAATAAGGCCAATTTCCGCGGTAAATGTCCGTTCACAGTGGGTGCATGTGAACACGTGGTATATATATATATATATATATATATATATATATATATATATATATATATATATATATATATATATATATACGAATATATATATATATTCGTATATATATAAGTAAACACGCCCACATCACCTAATTAATACATACTCCATTTGCTTCAGCCCTTGAGACTCTCAGTGAAGTATAATCGCACAAGCACGCATGCCGACCCCTTTCTATGCCAGCTCGCCAAGGCACATAGCTTCGTATGCCGTTCATGGTTGATTGGGTGTTGGCTGGTTTTTGTCTATGTTGTGAGATCCGGTCTCGGACCAACCCTCTTCAGCCGCCTTTTACGACATGTTCAGGAGGTTTACATTGTTACTATTCTTTTTTTTATTTCCCCCATGGGGTCACGGTAACACGCAAGATAATTATCACATAGATTCGTACGTATCAAGAAGCATCATTTGTAAAATTGCAACAAACAAAACTTAACAAAACAGTTACTACCGAAGATTCAACGAACAATATTAACAAATGAAACCCTTCACTATCTAATTTAAAAAAAAAGTGAGAACATCTTGTAGCATACGAGCTATTTAAAAATATAATTCAGTTAATTATATTATTTCATGTACTTTTGTTTGCCAAGTATTTAGCTAATCAGAAATCATGTTCAATGTGTCCTTGTTTCTCAACGAGTTTTTCAAAGCGTCGACGCCACTCGTTTATGCTACTGTCAATAAAGAGCTGCCCCGGATTTCTCCATTCTTCAATTATTGTCGACTTGAGCTGCTCAACTGTGGTAAATTTTCGAGGATTCCAAATTCCAATTTTCAAAACAAAAATTCCAAATTCGGTCTCGTCCAGCCTGCCTCCTCAGCGTCGTTATTGTTGAGATCCGTGTTTGTGTGGATTGTTAGTCCTAATTCATACTGGTTTTATTGGTTCCGTTCTGTTTGTCGGATAAAGTTCTTTTATGCTGTCTGGTTATTTTCTTCTGTCTTATGCTGTGTTGTTCTCATCGGGGCTGGTTCCAGTCAAGTTCAGTCCTCATAAGGGCTCGATATTGGCAAAGGCAGAGAATTTAAGTGAAGTCTCAAGTTGTTCGCCCGGTCAGCTGCCCGTCCTCCTCTACGTTCGCTTTCTTGTTTTCGTCATCGGTGTATGGGTTGGTGCGACAACAAGACGACCAGGTCACTCTGTCATCCCCGTTCAGGAGCCCTTCCGTAAGAGCCAACTCACCGTCCTGTCACTCACGACGCCACTCAGCATTAAAAAAAAATAAGTTAGGGTATATAAGTATATATACGCACATACTTTTCTTTTAAATAAATAAAATAAACATATAAATATATACAATGTAGGGATGTTATGTGGCCTTCCCTGTTCTGCAGATGAACTGTCTGACCAGCCGCTGTATTTCTGTGTTGCTGTGTGTGTGTGTGTGTGCGCGCGCGTGTGTGTGTAGGCACTCTTTCATTGTCATTGGAGTCCCAGTTTTGATGAAGTGATCTCTTAGCTCCCTTCGTTCACTATTGTACTTGTCGCATGCTAGTAAATAGTGTTCAATGGTGTTGTTTTCTAGACATGCTCTGCAGAATGGGTTTTCTCTTGTGTCTTTCCAGTTACCTAGTCTGATTCTCCACAGCTGTCTATTTGCCGGTGCTTTCATGTTGGCCTCGACTTTTGGCTTGCAGCTGGGTTCACCCACTACTTGACATGCATGACGACCTTTAGCGCTGTCTCACGCCTTGTGGTATACTCTCTTTTTTTCCGCGTTTCCCTCCTGTTTTAGGATATTGCGGTCAACACCAGCATCTTTCAGCTGTATGTTGATTCCTAGGCTAGATTACGCTCATCAGCACGCCACGACTTTCTGAGCGACCGGCTCCGTACTCTCATAAGTCACTGGCGCGAATCGAGTCACTTCTAATTCTCGTGCGCTCACGTCAACCACGAGAGTATTCGGGGTTAACGGAGAAAGCTGCTAACACCTCGGCCAGGGAGCGGGCCATATGGTATACTCTGCTGGGTTTAAATCAGGACTGTTCGGTGGCCACACGTCTGGCTCGATGAAGTTAAAATTCTTCTGACGAAGAAAGTTGATCGTATTTCTGGCTGTGTGAGATGGAGCTCCGTCTTGCTGTAATGTCCAGTTCAGTTATGGCGATCACATGTGGCTTGAATTACAGGCAGCAAACTATGTCTCAGAACATGTTCACAATATTATTCACTGTTTACTTTGGCACCTGGTTCAACGAACACAATACTAGTTTTCCCCATTATAGACACACCAACTGATACCATGATACCGCGGCTGAAATGGTCACGTTCTCGTAAACGTCGACTTTCCTGAACATGTATTTTCTTTGTTTCAACGGAATAAACACGTAATTTTGAGAATTAACTGGAGTGGCAACCGTGAATGTCTTTTCGTCTGTAAACCAGATGCTTCGTACACTTCTCACATTAGGAAACCGCTCAAGTAGCTGCCGACTGCGTTGCAAGCGTTTCACTTTGACATTTTCATTGAGCTTCTGCCCGATCACACGCTTGCACGTTTTGAGTTGTAAATCTTGCTTAACAAATCGTCGAACCGACGGCCGTGGTATACCAGTTTCTCTTTCTATTTCCCGCGGACCTTTGTGATTGTGAGGATCATCATCTTGACTGCAGATCAGCCCACTCACCCGCTCAATATTCTGTTGTGTTCTGGCAGATTTTGGTCTACCACTTCCGGGTTTACGTTCTGTTGTACCGTCGTTGTCAATTTTATTGATAACCCGACTGACACTAGCTATGCTCCAGGCTTTGTTTGGAAACTCATTGGTCATTCTCCTAGCACCCCACTGTTTTTCAATTCGCAAATGTTTAATCAGAATACGGTCTTCCGCGGTAATTTTTGTCATTCTTGGTAAAAAAAATTTAAACCTGCTGATGTAAACAATTGGCATATTAAAAACCAAAGATAGCGCCCGGAAATTGTCGAAATAAAGACATCGATATAGCTAAATAGGTAAGTAAGTAAATGAGTAAACAATTTAAGCTATTATGGATACAGTTAAACAAATTTTGATGTAATTATATTACTTTTTACGCGTTGTTCTCACTTTGTTTTTCCCACCCTGTAAACTAATTTAAACTCTTAGTTCCGAACATGCAAGTAACAATTTAAACTAACGACAACTTTTACTATCGAAGATAGCAATACAACGGTGACAACTTACGTGGAAATGTTGTTTCTCCTCCGTCCTGTACGTCACTGAGGTACATGAGGACACTGACAACACGGTCTCTCTTATCCGTACCTCCCAAAGTGCAATCGGTGTGTTCCTTATAAGCTGGGAGAGATATATAGTATATCTATATAGGTACATATCACAACATTTAACACACCATTATATCAAATTGGGACAGATGTATAATATATTTATATAGGTACATACCAGAACAGATAACACACGATGAGGGGCAACATGGCTGAATGGGTAAGAGCGCTCGTTCTTAAACATCCGGTGTGCTGATGCCGGGTTAGCGGGTTTAACGCCTAAACCGGTCAGTTTGGACTAATATGTTGACTTCGCGTCCTTGACTTGCTGGTGTAAATTACAAATACCTCTGCAGTCGGTGTGGGTTCGCCTGATGCTGAGGGACACTGGTAATAGGGAAAACTAATCCACACGCAAAAATCAGTTCAGTGAATTAGAAGTAGTAGTAGAACGTGTATGGATTACGCTTGAGTTCAAAGCAAGCCAACGCAACATCCCCCCCCCCCCACCCCACACCCACACACAGCGGTTATATCCACCTAGCCTACATTTGTAACAAGGCTCCACACTGCCCAAAACGAAAAGCAGAACAGACAGAAATCGGTAGTCTGTTTCACTTTTCAAATAGAGCAGTGAGGAACATTTTGTGTGATATTCACTGGCACAGGAACGGAGCATAATCCTTTGCTGTGAAGTTGGAACCGCTACTAACTAAGTAACTAACTAACTAACTAACTAACTAACTAACTAACTAACTAACCCTGAGATGATCCGGAAATTTGGTTTGTGAACTGACATCGTACTTTGCTCCTCGTCAGCCAAGCAGCTAGCGCTAATTGAGCTGACCGTCGCATGCGAGTCAAGTATAGAGGAGCTGCATACCTACGAGATAGAGAAGTAGGGTGACATGGTTGCTAGTCTTAAGCTGGAAGGGTTCACTGTCAGGCTATTCGTAGTAGAGGTAGACGCAAGAGGCCTGGTCTCCCACTCCGTGTATGATGTGTTAAAGCAATTGGGCATTAAAGGACAAGCGAGAATTCGAGCACAAAAACAAATGTGTGAGGCAGCCGAAAAGGCCTCGTGCTGTCTTTGGAATTGTCGGAGCCTGAAGTGGGACGAGACTCGAAACTAATATGGTTAGACGTGGTAACTGCAGAACACCTAATAATTTCTCAACCAAGACCTCGAACTTGCAACGCCTCGTGTCAGATCTTTAGCCTTTCCTCCGAGCGAGGATGGTGAATCTGAGTGCAGTAAAATCATGCAAATATCGGTCGAAGTCCAACCTCCTTAACATAGCGGCAATCGTCCGTAAGACGTACTCACTCAGCTGCAGAGACCAAGAGGTGGGTCTAGAACCTTAGGGGAAGAACCGGCTTCCTAGTAAAGTATGGCGCCGTGAACGGGGCACGAGGAAGGACACGGCAACGGAGACGAATGGAGGCGATAGAGGCCGTGGCTGGGGGAAGTAGCTGGCTCTCTACGACCACGCGTGCTAAAGGGCAAGCACAGGCTGCGCGGATTCTCCTTACTGAGGGAGGGGAGGCTTGAGAGTGGACCTCGTAACAGCGAAGGGACAAGCACAACAACAGGGACAACGAATTTGACCGAACATCTCCACGGCAGGGGAAAGACGCCGGAGTCATGAGCCGGACGGGACGGCCCCCCAGAGAGTGTCAAGAGTACAATGGTCCGAAACACTTGGGGAAGGCGGTATTCTATCTGACGATCAGAAGCCCCCTGTCGTGTTTGCTCCGCGGCGGAGTTTTTACTAACTAACTAACTAACTAACCAATCAACCAACCAACCAACCAACCAACCAACTAACCAACCAACCAACCAACTAACCAACCAACCAACCAACCAACTAACCAACCAACCAACCAACCAACCAACTAACTAACTAACTAACTAACTAACAAACATGATATTGCTTCATCTAATGTGAAAGAGTAATAAAAATGATCTCCTAGTAATCATAAATTGAAGACACGGTAATGCCGTGGCTTGCCTGCTTGTCTGTCGGCCGGCTGGACATGGGTTTGAATCCGCACAGACGCGGATTGGTACAATCAACTGGTATCCCAGGTGGACCCAGTCCAAAATAGATACTAGGAACTGTCTTGGGAAGTAAAGGTGGCCGGCGTGATAATGCCCTCACCATCCATCTAGAATGTCAGACAGACCTGCGTGTCCAGTTCTTAACCCTTTGATAATAAAGTTTCTTCGTTCGTTCGTTCTAGTGCATTTTAGTCTATCATCACTTACCCAGTACGCCTCAAGGCGTGTCAAACAGGTACTTTACTTACTTACATGGTATTGTTGGCGTGTTTCTGCATAGGTCGAAGCAATGTATTTAACCTTGTGAGGGCGAAAGTGATGTCTGTGTACCGCAGGATCGTATCCGCGTGTATCGTTAACAATGTCTTGACAGTTAGAAAGAATATACCCTACATTCGCCGCTCTGGCAAAATTACTTAGATGTAAAACCTACTCACGGTTAGAAAGAGCCCGTTATTTTAGACTGGATATATCTAGAGGAAGTAAACCTCTTACAAATTCATACCACATTCGGACACACAGACCTCAGGGATGCCTAACTAGCGAAACACATCATCTCCAAAAGAGGGACAAAGAAAAGAGGTATTATATCCATGTGTACAATTGTTGTAATCTGCAATAAAGCTGCTATTTTTTTGTCTTCCTCTTATGTCGTTAGACTTGGTGTGGAGGGGTAATTGGAGTTGTAGCGCCTGTGACTAGCGTCTGTCCTTCAATTCTTTCCATGATTCGTGAGCAGATTGACTGTAATCGAGTAAATCTATATCAGATTGCTAGTCAACAGAGTAAAAACATAAAAACACAAATTCCCAGTAAGGGAATAATGTACCTTTTCCTTCAGGATAGGAGGTTATCTGAAATTTGCCTCCGCTGGCAGGATCAAGTCCCATTGCCTCTTTAATACGGTAAGAAATTACCTGGAAAAACAAAATAAGATAGTGCTGAATTCTTAGAATATCATGGAGGTGTATTTTTTACATACATTACTAGCGTTTGTGCTACAAAGAAAACAAAGCAACGTATGGAAATTTCTGTTTCAGCAGCCTTCTTATTTTTCATCAATATCCAGTTCAACTTACTGAACAAAAGCAACTTTCATGTATTAAGAGAGATCAGCATGGCCGAATAGATAAGAGCGCATGATCTTAAAAATCCGGTGTGTTGATGTCGAGGTAGCGGGTTCGACCCTTAAATCGGTCAGCTGGACAAAAATGTTGACTTCTCGTCCTTGACCTTGGGACGTAAATTCCAACTACCTCAGAAGCTGGGCTGGGTTCACCTGACGGCGGATGACACTGGTAATAGGGAAAGCTAATCCACAAGCAAAAATCAGTCCAGTTTCACTAGAAGTATTAGCACGTTTATGGGCTACACTTGAGTTCAATGCGAGCGAGCGCCACAACACAAAATGAAACCTTTGAAACATGTGTTTAAAAACTGTATGTAGTTTATATAATAGCCATTGAGGGTACGAGGGTAAGTTAATAAGTAAGTCACAAATGGTTGTAGAAAGATAACTAAATATAATAAGAACTTGAAACAGTTTATTTTTATACATGCAATATCCCTTTATTTCTCAACATAATTTCCACCAACATTGATGTACTTATCCAATCGTTTTGTCAGCTCTCCCAAACCGGCTGCATAGAGCTACGTGCTTTATTTTCATTTACCGGCCATCCCACAGAACTGTGTGACTTACTTATTGACTCGCCCGCGTAACTTTTTCTACCCAGCTATGCACCGCTTTACGGCACAAACATTTGTCAGTATAAACACTGACAACCCACCTTGGCGGGAGACATTTCGCGAATGACGCCGAAGTTACATGTGAAGTGAAAACGTGGTTTAGAAAACTGAGCATGCAGTTCTTTGCAGCGGGTTTGGGAGGACTGATAAAACGATGGGATAAATGCATCAATGTTGGTGGAAATTATTTTGAGAAATAAAGGGACAATGTATGTATAGAAATAAACTGGTTTCAAGTTGTCATCATATTTAGTTATTTTTCTACAGCCATTTGTGACTTACTTATTAACTTCCCCTCGTACTTTGTGTGAAAAACAAAAGGAAACCGTTGCGGCCACAGTTTCAACCATTTATCCGACTTATACTGAATTTGTAGACTTCTTTGGAATGACATCTGTGGCTAAGGGCTTGCGAACGCGGTTTGTGAGCCCGTATACCAGGGTTAGAAACGCAGCGGTGCTGGTTTTTTCGAAAAAGGTATAGGGGCCGGTCGTTCAGAAAGCAATGGCAAACTACTGAACGTAACACTTGCCTAGTACATCAACAGCAGATGAAAATGCTGGTGTTGACTGCAACGTCCCGTAAGGGATACGCAACAAATCCCCCCCCCCCCCCCCCTCTGGAATGAGAGTGACAGAGGCAGGAGACATGGCTAGAGATCAGGAGTCGTTTCGGCTCTCCGTAATGAGAGCCCCGTTCTGTAAAGTACCTCTACATGATGATGATGACTGAATTACTGGCACCTTCTAACGGCTGATGACTGAATTGCTGGGTATTGAAGCTTCAGCTCGGCATCTCGTTGCGTTTACCGTCTTGATTGTGCGTCTCTCCTATGTTTAATGTTGGGGAGAGGGGGGCAGGCAATTTTAAACGTCTTAAGTATATGGTGCTAGACTCATATTTTTACAGACCAATCGGCATTCGGTGGGTGACGTGGTCAGTACCTCGCCGACTGCCTTTTACTTCTTAAGACATTTCTATACCCATTTTAGGATGGGTCGACCTGGATCCCAGGTCAATTTCTAAAAAAAATCCAAATTCGTCCAGCTGCGGATCGAACCCATGACTACCGTGTCGGCAGAACAGTGCCTAGCCATGACACTTTTTTTGCATATCCTTTTACTGCTGTTGTTGATGGTTTGGCACGTTTACGTTCAGTGATTGCCATTGCTTTCCGAACGACCGGCTCCCATGTCAACTCGTTAAAACCCAGCACAACGCGGTCTGCTGCCAAATCGGTCGCAGCTGTGTTTCGAACGCGGATAAGCGGGCTTACGAATAGCGTCCTAACCCCTTCGCCACGGAGATTGGCAGCCATTACACTACTGTAGTATTATTTTTGCAGTCAACTCCATAATTGGTTGTTTGTGACTTATTACGCAAGCTTACGTTCAGTATTTTGGCCAATGCTTTCTGGACAACCGACGCTCATATCACAGTTAAAACTCAACACAGGGACGCTCATATCACAGTTAAAACTCAACACAGGGACGCTCATATCACAGTTAAAACTCAACACAGGGACACTCATATCACAGTTAAAACTCAACACAGGGGACTGCTTCCAAATCTCTTGCAGCCGATTTCGAACTCATTATCCTGGAACGCAAAATCGCGTTGGCTACCCCTTTGTTACTGTCATTCTGTCATCTACTGATTATATAGTACCTTGCAGTGAAGGGTATGACGGGTATTGAACCTGAGGACTTAAGGCCGCCAACCAGTCCTAGCTAGTGCAGTCGCCGTGAACTCTGCAGGTTAGGGGTTTCTTTTTGACCCCGACAGAAAAAGATCCCACAATACCGATGATTCGAACCCGGGTCTCCCGAAACAGAATCCGGAATTCTAGCCACTCGGCCAGCCTCCCCTTTGTTACAGACGTGTGTATATTGTCATAAAGTCTAAGTTAATCTGGTGATCTAACAAGGCAGATTTTATTGACAGATTGTATTAACAGTGCGAAGGCCTACCTTCGAGAAGGTACTCTCCCCTGGATAAAATGCCGTACTGTAGCTCCAGTTACTGTTCAGCCATGCTTGAAGTTGTAAGGAAAAGCTGGCGTTCACACATTTTGTGCCTTCAAAAAGTAGACGAATTTCAGGGGTTTAATCACAAATAATAGGAAACACAAGTTAAGAACACAGGTACACATAAATCGCACACCTATCGAGTAAAAGTGTCATTATGTGAATAGTCTTGGCAGCTACACGTCACCTCACACTATTCAAGTAAATTGTAGCTTATTTGAAAAATCTTGACACACTGATCTAGTTAGTATTTAATTATTTGGCCAATATTTGCACCCACAAATCGCACACTGACCTAGTAAATGTTTGACTATAGGAACAAACTTCAATCGCTTCTGTGGAGGTTTCTTCTTCCTCTTCTTCTGCGTTCATCCGGAGTGTTTTTTCAGACGTAATTGCGGTGTGTCTCGTTATACACTCCTGTGCCAAAACTCTTAGGCCAACACATCCGACTTTTGCGTGCGTTTTTTTTTCTAACCAGGTTAGCATTCCTGGGTGACCCTCACTTTTGTGGTGCCGTCCACATCCCAGCTGGTCAAGTTAGAACGGTCAAAGACTTCACGGTCAGCCCTCAAGGGAAGGCAGGGGCAGTCCATGGGCATTATCCGCCATCCAAGGAGGCTTCCATATTTGCAGAGCCGACGCATATTGCTCTGGTACTGGGTTCACCCAAGGAATCGCCACGTGCTGCACAAGGCTGCTTTAATTCTTCACTTCCATATATTGGGCATTTCGTTCGCTACGGGCCCTCCCCGCACGAACGGCAGATCTGCAGACGCATCCACTCAGTGAGCTTTCGGTTCGGACATGTGCTGGTCGCTGTGCCCGGAAGACAAAATAGTCAGAGCTGTTCCATTCGGAACATCATTCAAGGACATTCGGAAGACTAGATAGTCAGAGCTGTTCCGGACACGAAGGACGTTCGGAAGACTAGATTGGTGAGCTGTTCCGGGCACGAAGGACAATTCACTCAGACGTTTTTGCGTTGTGTCTGTTTTATTTGCACCCTTAGGCCGTCACATCCAACTTCAACGGGCGTTTGGTAAACGTGGTTTCGAGGGGCATTCGACTCTTACTGCTTTGGTGTCGTCTAAATCTCTCTGGTCAAGTTAGAATGGCCAAAGACTTTACGGTCAGCCCTCAAGGGAAGGCAGGGGCAGTCCATACGAGTGGGGGTTGAGCTTATATAGTGAGAAGTTCTTTACGGAGTACCATAGCACGTCCTGAAGTTCTGTTTCAGATTGATGATGATGCACCCGTGATTCGCCGTCTGTAACAATCCTATTGCGCATGTCTTTTCCTTCATCTGCATACTGGGTCAGATGTTCCAATGAAGGGCTAATTCGGCTCATTTTGTATCATTCGGTCAAATATCTGGGCACATTATATAGCACTTTAACACTATTATTCTCACTGGCTTTTAAAAAAAGTTTCATATCCCTTACAGGACGTTGCAGTCAACACCAGCATTTGTCAGCTGTTGTTGATGTTCTTGGCAAGATTACGCTGAGTAGTTTGCCTTTGCTTTAAGAGAGACCTGCTCACATACCCCGTAAGTAACCAACGCGACGCGATCCGCTGCGGAATCTCGCACAGCTGTGTTCCTCACGTGGATATACAAGATTGCGGAGAAAGTCGTTAACACCTTCGCCAGGGAGATTTATTTTCTGACACATTTTGTGTCATGTTGCATTAAGCTATTCTCATCATGGTAAGTACGCTTTTGTACAATACATTTTTAAAAGGGTAAGAGTTTTAAAGAAGAAACAGTAAAATGATAATGTGTTCATTATGTACGGTATTATATCTAGCATATTAAATAATAATAATAATAATAATAATAATAATAATAATAATAATAATAATAATAATAATAATAGCATAATTGTCAAAATATGTACTATACACTGGGTTATCATAAACACACAAAATATAATCTATATAGTGATTTTTGCAAACCTTTGGTAAAGTCATTGGGGGTCACGGTGATGTTTTGTTTAACGTCGCGGATGTGGCTCCTCAATGTGGCAATACTGTCGAAGCATAAAATTGGCGGTTTACTCAGGGCCTTCACGTGACTGTCATGTGCTTTGATGAGCCCGTCACACTCCTGTTTGGACAGGAAGTCGTCGAACAAGAACACCCTGTGGATGTAATGTTTATCTGCAGCAAGTTAGCACATCAGGCTGCAACTTTTTTTTTAATAGCACATGCCATATGACGTTGGTTGTCATGCATATCTATAGTCACACTACTGTTAGGATAAATTATGAGACCTATGGTGCTATCTCAATGGTTTGATACGAATTCTGTCCGTATTCCATAGTTGTGGGTTTATGTGGATGATAGAAATGACTAATGAAGGCAGTTTTTTTGGAGTGTCTAGTTGGTCATGCGTCGTAGTACACGTGTTCCTGCAGTGAGGCACTGTCGCCATTTGGAGGTGACAGGTTAGAATCCCGGTCGGTAAGTGTAGCTTTAAAATTGTATGTTGTCTAGTGCGTCCTCTAGTCTCTACTTCTTTTTTCTCCTTCTGTGAGCACCAAACAATACTACATGTGTTTATTTATGTAACTGTTTCAGTGGCGTCAACTGGTTCCCAAATTGATTTACTGTTAGGATGGGAAGTCGAACAAGAACACTCTGTGGGTGTAATCATCTCGGGCTTTATACTATGATCAATTCAGTGCACAAACCGTAACATTTATCTGCAACGAGTTAGTAGTTAATACACCAGGCTGTCACTTCTTCTTATAGCACATGCCATGTGACGTTGGTTGTTATGCATGTCTACAGTCTCCTCTCTAGCAATCATTTTTGATCCAGATATTTCTCAGTGACTCGATGTAAAACTGCCTAGCATCTTCACTCTGTCTTCTCTCGTCTCTCTTTTCCTCCAACTTTCCAGTTGTCACCAGGTATCCCAGTTACCTCCTCTTTATGGCGTGCCCAAAGAAAGTGTGTTGTCTCTTTCAGAAGCGTTTAACCAGTTCTCTTTGCACGTTGTGTGTTGTCCATTACTAGTTTTATTTGTCCATGATGCTCTCAGTTTTCTTCTGCATAAAATATCTCAAAAACATGTAGGTAAACTGTGTCCCTCTGAGCACTGAATCGGAGCTTGTTGATAATGAAATACCCGAAACTGGTGGAGTGAACATGACCAACCTAGTCCTAACTCTAGCCAGGCTGTATGCGTTGTTGAGTGATGACCTGGCTACATCCTAATATGCCTCTCCACAGATGTGAAGTTTCAGTGTCGGCCTTCACACCCCGCTAGTTTCTGAGCTTTAAAGGGAGAGAAGAACTTTCTAACAGTACCTGTGGAGATTGTGCTCCGGTACGGAGTCGGAGGCAAGTCTCTACACCAACACTCCGATATATGCAAGCCCTTTCCCGGGCTGAAAAACTCGAGAACCAGTGCACCGGCATTAAAGAGTTAAAACCCAGTCTTCATGGGGATTCACCAAACAACCAACCAACCAAGTAAATTGTCATACATTTATTTTTTATCATTTACAATTCAGATTAACATTCCTGGGTGGGCCCTAATGAACTCATAAAAAATCCCTTACCATTTAATTTACAAAGGGCTATTACCGACAAGACATTCGCCAGTTTTAGTCACATTATCATAACAGACAGACATACAGAGGGACAGACAGACAGACAGACAGACAGATAGACAGACAGACAGACAGACAGACAGACAGGAGGCAGGCAGGCAGGCAGGCAGACAGACAGACAGACAATATATTAGATGAATGAATGGATGGGTGGGTGGGTGGATGGATGGATGGATGTAAGGATAAATGTATGGGTCGGTGGATGGATTGGTGGATAGAGAGAGAGAGAGAGAGAGAGAGAGAGAGAGAGAGAGAGAGAGAGAGAGAGAGAGAGAGAGAGAGAGAGAGAGAGAATACTGGAAAGAAATCATTGTGACGATCGTGAAGATTCATGACGTGAACGCGACAGCAATAGACATGAAATTGAAAGCTTTTGGAAGCAAGCTGTTTACGAGTTACATAACAGGACTGCGCCTCTCGCCATGTCACACAAAAATGGGGTTGACACCATATATCTAATACACATCAATGCGTGGATATGTGATTTGTTTACTTTACTAATTAACAAATAAACAGACGCTATTTCAGATGTCAAGCCAAGGGTTTACTCTTCGTTCATTAATGTTGAAGATGAGGGTGGGGCATGTATGGGAATGTCCTGAGTGCAGTGATTTCAGTTCTGGACTCAATTCAACTCATTAAATTAAAAATGTAAACTTACCTAACACTGCTGTTGCTAGCTTTCTGGTGAAGTAGCTCAATTGGCGGTATCCTTCTGCCGTCTGCGAATATCTTTTTCGGTGTAAATGTTTTCTGAAAGGTTGAATTGAACTTTCTGGCTTTATCTAAGATGTCGACATCAGTATCAGTGTTCTGATCCCCATGTTTATTATTGGACATTTCGGAGTCAGATTTCTTTTTTGGCTTCTTTTGAGTTTTCGTTTCTGCTTTAACTTGCGTCTGCTTCTCGGTCTTGACTTTTTCATGTGACTTATTATTGTTCTTTTGGCTGGTTTGGGTTTCAGAAGCACTTTGGCGATTTTTCACTTTGGTGTCTTTATCCACCGCGGAATCAATAATTTTCATTTGTGTTTGATCCAAGACAACGTGTCTGTTTTGAGCATTTAGAATTATAGGGCCTCCTTTCTTACCATTTTGATCTGTCTGCGATTTTCTGGTTGTTCCTTGCTTGGTGTGCTCGTCAACTGACAGTATTTTGTCTTTAGTTTGATCTAAGACATTGTTATCATTTTCAGTGTTCTGTCCCCCATGTTCATTATTAGACATTTCGGCGTCAGATTCCTTTATTGGCTTCTTTTGAGTTTTCGTTTCTGCTTTAACTTGCGTCTGCTTTTCTGTCTTGACTTTTTCATTTGACTTATTATTGTTCTTTTGGCTGGTTTGGGTTTTGGATGCACTTTGTCGATTTTTCACGTCGGCGTTTTTATCTGGCGAGGAGTCAATAATTTTAATTTGTGTTGGGTCCAAAACAACGTGTCTGTTTTGAGCATTTAGAATTATAGGGCCTCTTTTCTTACTATTTTGATCTGTCTGCGGTTTTCCTGTTGTTTCTTGTATGGTGTGCTCGTCAACTGACAGTATTTTGTCTTTAGTTTGTTTGTTTGTTGTCTTTGCGAGTTTATTTGCTGCTCCTGCGTGTAATGTTGGATTATGTTTATGGTTTGTTTCCCCTGGTTTCTTCTCTAATTTTAAACTTTGCGATCGCCCAGATGTAATGGTTTTCAACTGTTTATCTTCTTCTTCATCCTCCATCAAATCTTCATGATCAGCTTGATCATAAACGAGCAATACTGCATCATCTTCATCCAATGGCACCAGACTTTCATCTTGCTCATTACTATTCTTTTGATGGATATATATTTCATCCTGTGTATACTCCTGTTTCTCCGAATGCTCAGACAGACCGGCATTGTCATGATCGGTTTCTTCGTCAAGGGTCACGGCATAATAATCTTCATCAGGTGTCAGGTTTTCATCTCGTTCCATGCCTTTCCCTTGATGAATAAATATTTCCTCCTTTTGAAGTTCTTGTTTTTTCGTCCGCCCAGAGAGACCGGTATTTTCTTGAACTGTTTTCAAAACATTCACAATGTCTGGATACAGCAAAAACCCAACAAGACCCAAAACTAAAAGGATCAAGATGGAGAGTCTCAGGTAGATTGTTAGATCGCCGCCACTTATTCTGCCTGTACTCGTCCTTGGTGGCTTGCTGTTGCCTCCTGCAGCAGATGAGCCATTTACAGACGGACTGGCAAATGACTTTTGTTTGACTGGAGCTCTCTTTCTCGCGGCCATTCTTGTAAACGAAAAGAAAATTTAGTAAATAATCAAAACAAATAATTGTTGTCTCTGTGAACTTATACTTTGTATTTATGTCACGGACATACACACACAGGCACGGACTCATTACTACGCCATAAAAGTTATTTTAGGTATATGGTGAGAAAGTCAAATGCAGTAGGGTTATGAAGTGTTAGACACTCAAATATTCTAGGTCAACGATACGCTGAAGTGGGATGTCTAGTTACTTTCCTTCCCATATAATTTTCACAAAATTCTGAAATGTATCCAGCACCTGTTTTATGAGACTGGGTCGCTCACAGTAGTAACCGGGAAAACGAATCCAGCCACTTCTGGTAATGGAACCAGGACCACTGCCTTGGTAAGCAAGCGACAGGAAAGATGAAACCACGTCGGTCATAAAGTTGCACCTAGAATATGTGAAGTGTTAGAATTCCACACGCGTATAGTAGCGTGTCATGCGCAGTTGTAGTTCGCTAGTGACGTCAGCACATTAACTTAATGTAAGCAGTGTATAAATATCAAAAGATATGAAGCAAAAAAGTCGTTACCTAAAATGATAATGGTCGCTCTCTCTCTCTCTCTCTCTCTCTCTCTCTCTCTCTCTCTATATATATATATATATATATATATATATATATATATATATAGGCCTATATATATATATATATATATATATATATATATATATATATATATATATATATATAGGCCTATATATATATATATATATATATATATATATATATATATATAGCGATTAAAATGCAATAGGGTTGAACAGGAGATTTGGATTACGTAATCGCAGCACAAAAGATATATTCAGCTTTTATGTTTGAAAAAAAAACAACATACACACACGTACACGCACGCACACACACATATATGCCCAACCTCCCTCCTCCCCGGGGGTCGGGAGGGGTATTATCCTTATATCTTTATGTTCACACCCATCCATACATCTTTTTGTCTATATGTCTGTACCCTACTTTCTCACCACACACACATTCGTAATGACGAACACACTGACCTGCAATTGCGCCTGTCATATACACACAGCAATGGTTAGCGCGAATAAACTTGCTCACAGACAACAATAAAGCTGTCCAACACTTCACAAACGAAACACTTACTCGAGATTGTCAAGAATGATATTCCTAGGTCATCAACGACAGCCGCAAACAACACGTTATCACGGCCACAGTCAAAGAAGTTTTATGTTTTATAGCGAGGCGTAGTTATCAAGTACTGGGAGAGATATCACGATTTATCTGTCTAAAGGGAGCCACAGATTGGCTGTAGATTAAGTTCATGCGGACGTGTCTGCACAGGGTGGTCACATCACAGCTCGCGATAGTTCTATTACAAATCTCACTAAAGATATTTGCATATCCTCTACGGGTCTTCGCAATCAACCCCAACATGTATTGGCTGTTTGTGATTTACTAGGTAAATTTAGTTCAGTATCTGGCCGGCGATGTGGATAACGGGCAGCGAACGCGTTTCACAACTCCCCAATATGCGGAGTCTAGCGTTCGTATTCAGCTGCTGACGATTTGGACGCAACCGCCATGCATTGATTTACTTTGGAAATTGCGAACTGCTGAACGTTAAATTGCCTAGTAAATCACAAACAACTCAAAAAATTAAGGGGTTGACTGCGACGTCCTGAAAAGGGTATGTAGCGAATTCCTTTTAGCTTTCCATTGCTTTCTGAGCGCCCGACGTCTCTTTATATGGCTATGAAAACAGAGAGGTCTGCTTCCAAATCTCCCGCGGCTGATGTCCAGCCCTCGACTCGGCATGTCGGGGAATTATGGAACAATGTGTCTCACTATGTCCCAAGACTCAGACGCCTAGCCCTTACTTTTTTTTGCGTATATCCTTTTTACATGACATCGCTGTCATCACCAGCATTTTACAGCTGTTGTAGATGTCTTAGCAAGTTTAAAATTCAGTAGTTTGCCATTGCTTTCTGAATTACCGACACTCATACCATTTTATGAATACAAACGCAAGACGGCCTGCTTCCACCGGCAGCTTTGTTTCGAACGCGGTATGCGGGATTACGATTTGCGTTCGTAACACCATCGCCACAGAGCCGGTATGCTGGAATAGACGCATAGCAAATGTGATTCAACACTGTGTAATTGCCGCTCTCCCTGGCCAAGAGGTTAAACGACTTTCTCCGTAATCCCGTTTATTCACGTAGTGTAACGCAGCGCGCGAGAATTGGAAGCGGTTCTCGCCGCGTTGGTAACTTACGGGTTAAGTGAGCCGGCCGCTCAGAAATCAATGGCAAACTACTGAGCGTAATCTTGCCAAGAAATCAACGATCGGCTGAAAGATGCTGATTTTGGCAGCGATGTCATGTAAAGGATATGCGGGGGGAAATAAAACAACTGATAATTCCTTTATTGAAACAGAACTACTGACATTGGAATTTGCATTTGGGTTCCTTCGTCTACGATTGATGGGACAAAGTAAGGGAGCAAACAAAATTTACTGATGGAGCTCATAAACCCTGGAAGGAAATCTAGCTACGCGAAAGACACGTCGAATGCCAAACCACCACTGCCTTGTGGAAGTTCTTGTATGAACAAAGACTAGGGCAACAATGCCCGAAAGGAAAATGTGGGCAGGCAGAGCCCACAAACCCAGGAAGGCAATCTGCCAATGGGAGGTTTCCAGATAAGAAACCTCAACCGTCAAAATCGGAGGTGTAAGGCTAAGAGGCACGGGAATATAAAGCTGACATCAAAGCACTACAATGGATGCTGTGAAAGAATGCCCCCCCCCCCCCCCAAAAAAAAAAAAACCGAGACAGAATTAGTAACTTCTACTATAACATGACCTGTTACGCAGTTCGTAATCGCGCATACCGCGTTCGAAACACAGTTGCGTTGGTTTTTATGAAATGGTATGGATGCCGGTAGTTCAGAAAGTATTCGCAAACTGCTGAACGTAAACTTGCACAGGAATCACGAACAGCCAAAATATGCGTGGGTTGACTGCTAGTCCGTAAAGGATATGCAACTAACTTAACTAGAACATGACGGCAAGTGACAAACTGGACGTTGCGGCTAAAACCTTCTTTAATACATAAATAAACAGCAAACAAACACTGACACAACTAATGAAAATGGACTTGCCACGGGTGTGGTTGAATACCGCGTGTATAGATGCTATGCACCACATACAGCAAACGTTGATCGCAGACGTAAAAACACCTAAAGTTCCATACATTGGTATTCATGCTGTCTAAGCCCAGATAAAGGCTTGCATCTTTCAGAGTTGATGTAGAGACGTTTCATCCGACCATGTACCAGAGTATTTATTACCTTCACCGGATACTTTGTTCTCCTCTTCAAGGCCAGAATTCCCACAGGAGCGTGAAATATCGAAACTAGAACTTCACATCTGACAAGAGATATATTAGTGTAACAAAGTCATGTTTAGGTATAGGACATGCGAACCTGTACTAGTTTGGTAATGTTTTCTGTACTCAGAGTGAACAAAAATACCATCGCTATATCTGCCGTGCCGTAGACCCCAGAGAGACCGCGTCAAACATTCCATGTAGAAATTGAAATTGAAAAAGACTGAAACAAAGCTAAGACACTACACAAGAGAGCAGCCCCGACCCCCAGCGAAGTGGCGGGGTTTAATGTTGTCCTACAAAACGTTATCAGACGTTGCTTGCTGGTGTTCGCTGGCTGTGAACTCCAGCGCTAAGTCCTGTCGGATAAAGACATCCTGTTGTCCAACATCAGTGTGATGTCATACAGAACCTGAGGTTTGCGTGAGTATCCGTTATCCCATGTCTGGCTTATTGGTGTGCAGACTGGTGGTTCCTCGTCGTGCAGGCAGACACTCTCCGACTTCGGAGGAATCAACGATCCTACTGACTTTAGCCAGGACCCCAAAGGGACCTGTTGCCCAGGACGCTCGGCGAGGACGCGTCAATAGGTCTTGGCCAGTATAGAACCCAGCCCTGGTGCCTTGGAAACACCAATGCGTCCCGTTATCAGACGTTATTGGTTGTATAACGAAGACACAAACAATATATTGCACGATTTATTGCCTCGGCATATTTTGCTGCATCTCGTCAGGTACATACTGCAGAAATCACACAACGTAAATTGACTAGATAAGTCCTTCAAGCTGAAATATACGGATGTTCGCACAATAATGTCAATTGTATACCACGGTAATTTCAAACGCATTAAAACTGGTTATTGATTGCCACGCCACTCTGAACAATGGATGAAGGAAGAGGAAAAACACAAACACTAATACAAAGGCGGCCCATGCCCTTGTTCACAGACTGTCTAATACAATACTTACCTAAACACGGTGAATACTCATCTCATCATGTTCCTCTTGTACCTTGCGGTGTTGAGGTGAAGTATAAACAGCGGGAGAGTGTCTGCTTATGGGCTTTAACATGGACTCTGTTATTCCCTGCGTCCATCGTTTACATGTTCGGCCTCTTCCTCTGCTCTGTACATCGTTGCTTGCCTCTGGTATACTGTTGGTAACCTACTTGCATGGCCAAACCATTTGACTTGCTGCCTTCTTATAAAATCTAGTGGAGCTATAACCCCCCCCCCCCCCCCTCCCCACCCGACACACACAATTTAGTCATGATTTCTTCATTTCTGATCGTCTCACTTCTTGATATATTGAGTACTCTCTCAGGAATCTTTTCTGTTGTGATGTTTCTGTTCTCTTTTTCTGTCATTGTCCAGGTTTGGCATTGGTAACATAGAGTTGGTAGGAAGATTGTGTTATAAAGTGCTTTCTTAGTAGTTATTGATATATGTTTGTTCTTTAGTATTGGTGCCATCTGTCCAATGAGTTGGTTTGCCTCATTGCATCTATTTTCGATCTCGTCTTCTGATTTGCCATTTGATATTATACTTCCTAGGTCAGTGGATCTCAACCTTTTGTGGCCCGTGCCCCCCTTCACCATATTTTCAGAACGTCATTCCCCTACTTTCGTATTTTCTAACTAAAAATTTGGCCCGTGCCCCCCTTCACCATATTTTCAGAACGTTATTTCCCTCTTTCGTATTTCCTACCTAAATATCCCGCCCCACCTCTACACAGTATACGTAATAATGGAAGCTAAATTTATTAGCACATACTAAAACAAGTCTACACATCCACATAAAGCATGATTTGTGGGTCTACATACTTTATAAATTGAATTTTAGAAGGGTGAGCCGTACAGTATGAAGGAAAAAACAATATCAAGTAATCGGTTCTTGTATTAACACGATCTTGAAATAGTCTTAATTCCCCCCCTGGAAACCCTAAAATTCCCCCCTGGGGGGAATTCCCCACCGGTTGAGAACCACTGTCCTAGGTACTTGAAACTCTTTACTTGTTTCAAGGGATGTTCATTGAGGTGAATCGTTGTTGCTTTGTCTTCTTTAGTTACAGTCATTACCTCTGTTTTACTTGTGCTAATTCACTGTCGCGAAAGTTTGGAGAAAACAATAATGGAGGGGCATATACCTGGGAAGAGAGGAAGGCCAAAGAGAAGATGGGTGCAGGATGTGGCGGATGATCTCCAGATGGGTGTATCGGACGCAGGACATCTTGCTTATGATCAAGAGGTGTTCCGGAAGGTTGTTATGGGTGTGAGATTCTGCAAAGGACAGGTACTTGAAGGAATGACCTTGCCTTCTAGGAAAGCACGTAAAAAAGGAAAAACTTCTCGGCCGTAAGCAAGATGTCCCGCTTCCGATACAACTGTCTGCCACATCCTGCACACATCTTCCCTTTGGCCTTCCTCTCTTCCCGGGCATATACCTCTCCATGACTGTTCTCTTCAAACTTTGACGTGACCAACATATTTCAAGTTTCTTTGCTTTATCGTCTTTAGTAGCCAACCTTCTCTCCATATTCAGATCTTGTCACTTTTTTCTTTTCTGTATCCAAGATATTCTTAGAACTCGTCTATAACATTTATATTCAAAGGCATTTATATGCGCTGTTCAGCTTGTTTAGCAAGTGTTCAAGTCTCACGGGCGTATGTTGCAATGGGAAAGAAGCACGCTCTTAAAAATCTAATGTTTGTAGTTTTTTCTTCTGCGTTCGTCCAGAATGTTTTAGATATAATTGCGTTGTGCCTGTTTACAACAGAGCTGCGATAATAATATTAATATATGTCCCAAAACACAACTTATTCAGTTGTTTAAGATCCCCCAGGCTAACAAAATACAAAACTTTCTCATAGGAAACCAGCATCAGTTCAGTTATCAATTGGGGTATCTTCATTGCACTCCGGACATGTCCATAGGTGCTCAGACCCCCCCCCCCCCCCCAGAATATGCATCAGCGTCCGGTGGCTAATAGTGCCAGTTCTGTGTTGGTTGACGAGGCGCCTTGTTTTCCCGATGTACCTCTCGCGTCGTGCTGTGCCGATTCTTACTCCGAAGTCTTTCATCCTGGACAGCGATGTGGAATCACTGACGTCAAAGTCCTCGTCATATCTTTGAGGACGTTAATAACATCGGCATGATCCATGGGCTGGCCATCTACAGGGGGTGCAGAGCCAGCCAGTTTATCAGCTCGTTCATTTCCCTCGACTCCCGCATGTCACGGGACGAAGATGGTTATTTTACGGACAACAGACTTCCGTAGCGACTCAGTCCGCGGACACGCGTACTCAGTTCCGCAACGGCTGAGAAACCAGCATGAATATCCCAATATGCACCTAAACGATGCATCGAAATATGCTAGACAGTAAATTGTGCAACCTGTTATTTGTATCTTCATTATTCAAATATCTGGCCGGACAACTGTTGATTCATCAAATTTTTGAACATGGACAAATTAGGAAGAGCTTGGTGGCAATAGAGATGTATTTCTGAGATGAACGTTGAGAATACATTTAACTGCCAGAGTAACTAACATGTGCCTGGAAGAGGCTGATGAAAGTAGAGCATTATATAACTATAAGAAAGAGACAATGTTCGATTGATCATACTAAGATAAGAGACGCACTGGAGAACATCGAGACAACTGGAAAGATCAGCCGTACAAAAGGCAAGGCAGACCAAGAGAAATAGTTGTCAATGCGTAAAGATAAAATATCATTAATAGAAATGTCCCAGAACACCATGGTCTGAGATCTGTGGAGACAACTGTGCCACTTGGCAAGGCATATTACAACAATGATGATGATTTGGTACAATGGCTACTGAGTCTATATGTCTTGTTCTTTGCACGATTAAAACTTTCTTGACCAAATACATTGCTCTGATTTGTCGGGCTTCCCGTGATTATTGGCCATTCTCAAAACACCACGAGAAAACTGTGGAACCTCACCGCCATAGTGTGAAAAATCTTACTCAAAAGCTTGTGTCAATGTTGGGACCGGGGAAAGAGAGAATAGGGGAGATGTATGAGGTGGCATGCGCATACTCCACAGAAGAGCATTTTGATAGTGATTTGAGTTCCAATCTGTTTTACAACACACACCATTATCATGTTGCTGGTCAGTTGCAGAATTTCACTCTTATCACACCTTATCGCAAGGATTCTTGATCCTTTATCAGTACACCTGCCTCATGCATTCCCATGTCCAAGGTCTTCAGTGTTCAGCGTTAATCTCTGAGCACTTCAAACAAATTTTACACTATACACGTGTCAAATCCATTGAACAGTGAGGCAATAAGTAGCCATAAATTTATAGGCCAGAGTAAAATATTTATTGTTTGATTATCTATAGAAACTACCCACTATAGTTTCATTATATACACACAAATGTTGGTTGATGACTTACATACAAAGATTCCAATGAATCATAATGAAAACCAGAGAGAATTATTCAATACTTCACGCTCTCATTAGCAAACACGGTAGCAAAGTTGCTAGGTAACTGCGCCGCTAATGTCACAAGTGTGATCAGATGATGGTTCAGTGCCTACTAATAGCGGGAAAGACTGATCACAGATTCTTCTGTACCTTCAGACCTACATAAATGTGAAATGTGTATCACATCACAGATCCAGAAGCAAGAAACTACAGCGGGACGAAGTTTTGAATATTTTTGTTATTGTTGTCAGGTTCTCATTTTCAAATAAGGGAAATTATACAGCAAAGCATTCACACAAGATGTAAGCAAAAAAACAGACCACTGAAGTTACATGTTTATTCCAGCTTCAATATAGCTAACTACAAGTTCAAGAGCCCCGACAGTTGGGAATTGAAATAACATGTCAGTGTGCTAATGAACAGAATATGCAAAATATAAACATAAAACTACAATAAACAGTTAGTTTAAAAACACAAACTGTATATCAATAACTATTTCACTGTTATGTAAATACAATATTTCACAACAGTGGTTACATCATCACAAACACTTGTCAGGTTATCATTGAGTGACAAGCTGTTTTCAGCACCACCTTTCTTGTTTGTCTAGCATAGTAGAAGACATGTGTGTGTATGACACCAATAACAAGACTATCCTTTATGAGTGCACACAAAACATTTACACGCTGCTTCAACAAAATAAAAATCTAGACAGTTTATGCTGATTATGACTGCTCTTCAGCCAGTCTTGCTGCCTTTTCAACAACCTCTTCAATGTTGCCAACCATGTAGAAGGCTACTTCAGGCAAGTGGTCCAGTTCACCTGAAAGATCAAGAACATATTATACATATATATATATTATTACTTTTGGAGAAAATCACAATCATAAATCTTCTATGTTACTGCTTATAAATTCTACCCTGCTAAATTAATGTGGTGACTTCTCCTTGACTTCAATATCGATGAGGGAGATGAATGCACTATATTCTAATGTGAGCACTCAAATTCATTCTAAGAAGAAAAAAAAACCTTTTTGAGTGCCCAACCATGTCTCCAGGAACTGGTTTCTTAATCAATCTCCACAAATGGTAGTAATTCTGCCGTTGTCCTAATATTTTTTTTGTGGTTGGGTGTAATTACATTATGCGTGTTTACAACAGAGGTACAATATACATGCCATGTGGCTGAAACATTTGACTTTTCCTAGCATTTGTTTACACCAATTTTCCCAAGTGTTTTGTAGGACATCCCGCTGCTTCAAAGTACGTATATATTTTCACTGTTTCAGGTACAATCCAACTGGCCCAAATAGAATTGCCACAAGCAGGCTGTTTGATATACACTTTCCAAGGAAGTGTCAATAAATGCAGTGCCAACATAATGCTCTGACACAGGACTCACTGTTAAGCCTCACTTCTGTATGTTGTTAATCACTGGCGGTGCCTTCAGGGACAAGTAAGATGTAGCCCACAGACATGACACAATGAAGGTCTGACACAATGAGCTGTTCCACCCATTAGGATGGCACCATCAGCTCTCTTGGTATAAAGTGATGGTTTTTCTAAGATCCTGGCCTTGGTTAGTGACTTCTGCAATGTTTTTGTTTTCTTATAGAAAGAATAGTGTGTATTGAGCTGAAGGCCAACACTGGAACGACATGTAGAGTAGACACCCCCCCCCCCCCTCCCTCGAAAGGTGTGCCAGCTTTGTAGGTGCGCCCCATGAACCAACTATACCATAGTCAAATCAAACTTTCCTTCACATGAAATGTAGTGACAATTTTCAATTTTTGCCACATAATGACTTTGGGCACGTTGTGACAGAGTCAGGACAGTCAAGTTTACAATTTTGAGGCTTGCATGTGCAACCATGTTAGCACATAAAACCGATTCACTACTCAGCAAGACTTCATTACTTGCTAAACTCTTGATGAATGTACAGTAAAAATGATTTGCCTTTCAGTAGAAATTGCACCAGATGGAAACTCCATGACATTGGACATTTGAGTCTATTTCCCCCGGGAAGGTTAACCCGGTCAACAAATGCCCGCAGAAGTCGGATGTGTCGGCCTAACGGCGCAAGAACGCAGCTCTGCTGTAAACAGGCACAACGCAATCACATCCGAAAAAAAAACTCCGGATGAACGAAGAAGAAGAGTCTATTTCTTTATTAGTAGGACACACATTCAGTGAACATAATTAACAAATGAGTTTCTGGTCACTTCAATTCAGGGGTTCTACTAACTCAAAGACATACACCAGTAATTGGAAAACTAAGAATAAAGAAATATCAAGCTAAATTTGGCAATACTTGCATCGAAGCAAGAAACAAGTGATAACTATGCCATATTTTAGAACAGGTACAACGCTATCGAGAAAAAACAAAAAAACAGAACAATGGCAAATGCAAAGAGTCAAAGTGATATACATAGTTAATAATACTAGAAGTAAAGAAGATTGCAAAAAAGAAATGGATGACAGAGGTAATTCTACAATTGATGAAAATTAGAAGAAAAAGCAAAATCATGATGAATGTAAAAGAAGATATACAGAAATGGCACTAACTCAAAGATTCTCTGCTTGTCCAGTTCAGGCCTGTAATGGCTAAATACATGTGGTGTGCGACAAAGATGATGGCAGAAGTTTTGCATAGAGTTCTGTTAAACCAGCACAGAACCTGCTGGCACCTGAGTTAAGTTACATGGTATCCCTTTATATGCAGCACACTCACCATATCTGTCACCATGCTGGCAATCAGCCAGCACACCACAACCAAACTATTTAACGACTAACATAATCGAAGTATGAAAGCACTGACCATTGATCAACATCTTGAAGCCCTTGATGGTCTCCTTCAGTGGAACATATTTGCCCTCTGAGCCAGTGAAGACTTCTGCAACCTGGAACGGCTGAGACAAGAACTTCATCATCTTGCGGGCTCTGGCTACTGTCAGCTTGTCTTCTTCTGACAACTCATCCATACCCAAGATGGCAATAATATCCTGAAGGGATTTGTAGTCCTGCAAATTAACAAAAACAAATATATAATAATAGGTACACCGGAGAGGTTTAAATTAGTACAAACAAGCATGTTTAACATTATCACCTATATATTATCATAAACAATCAGAACATACCCAGGAGACAAAATGCTTTGAAATATTAAAACCGTTTAATGCCTGAAAAGAGATTAAACTAAGCCTATAACAATGGAAATTAAACTGGGTCTACAAGCAACTGATCATAATTTGAGCTCTGATTATGAGCAAATGATTTTACTGAATCATTTATGCCATCCGTTGGTAGACAATTTGGGAGCATATAGCTTTACGTTCATTTTCATAATGATATGAATGTTAGCTGTTCAGAAAACAATGGAAACTACTTAATTTCAAACTGCCTAGAAAATCAGAAACAGTAAAAAAAAAAGAAGCTTGGGTTGATTGTGATGACCTGCACAAAACATGCAACTAACATTAACATGCCAAGATATTCACTAAACATTCATGAATTTCTCTATTCATTACACTATTTTCTAACACACTTTGGCCTTGTAAAGAGTAACTAATCATGAATGATGCCTTGATAAAACAAATTCATGACTAATAATAAGTTGAGATTTAGTGTACCTGGAGGATTTTCTGTACAGCTCTAGCTGTTGCATAGTGCTCCTCTCCTACAACATTAGGGTCCAGGATACGAGAATTGGAATCAAGAGGATCCACAGCAGGGTAAATGCCCAACTCAGCTATTCCTCGAGACAACACAGTTGTGGCGTCAAGATGGGCAAATGTGGTGGCTGGAGCAGGATCTGTCAGATCGTCAGCAGGTACGAAAATTGCCTAGTTAAAATAAAAGTAAAGCCAGTTATGAAAAGCAGAAATAATAGATTATATGCAATAAAACTGCGGTAGACTACATACAATAATTGCAACTACAGTAGAGTCCACTTAAGTCGGATTCGGATAAGTAGAATTTCGCTTAAGTCGACGTTACTGGCTTAGTCCCGGGCATTATCCTTCTTTATCATTGTTTAAAAAGTCCTGATAAGTCGAATTCTGGTAACTCGAATTTTCGGATTAGTCGAACATAAAAATGAATACCGACTATATAAGTGTTCATGTTTAAGTCGATCTGTTCATTTCACACCAAAAACAAAAAGAAAAGAATTATTTTTAGTCAGCACGGAGAACAACAATCTTGCACATACAATATCTCGCTATATGTCAACAATGGCAGCTAGTGAACGAAAGCTTTCTTCAACTTTAAAAAGAAAGATTGAGCTGTTGGAAGAGGTTGAACATAGTGGGAAGAAGAAAGTGAATATAGCTAGAGAATTTGGTATTCCAACATTAACACTTTCCAGCATTTTAAAGCATAAAGACCGCTAGAGAAAATTGTTTTTCGAATGTCAAACTGACAGTGATAGACATCGAGCTAGAACTGCAGCGTGTGATTTTGTTGATGCTGCCCTTTTAAAATGGTTCACACTGTGATTAGATTTGCTAAATGTACCAGTAAATGGGCCTTTACTTATTGTGAAAGCAGAAGAATTTGCACGTCTTGGAGGTCAGACAGACTGGAATTGTAGTGCTGGCTGGTTGAATCGTTTCAAACAACGACATTGCATCACGTACAAGAATGTGTGTGGAGAGAAACAGTCAGAGCAATGTTACTGACATTTCAGTGAAGCCATTACTTGCTAGATTGTATAAAGAGCTGAACACTGAACCAGAGGAGTTTGTGAACATTGACAATGATGTTTCTACTAATGCCACTCTTTCAAGCACTGATATTTTTTCCAATTTTCATTTTCTCTTCATTGCTTTAATTTTTTCATCTTTTTATTCTTCTCGTCCTGTCATCACGTTTTAATGTAGTCACAGGAGATCTTCATGACTATATGTTGTGTGAATGTGTTTGCTGATGAAGGCTAATCACCGCAACGTCCTGTATGTGTCGTAATTCTGGTATGTAAAGCTGCACTACTTTGTGCCATTTTATATTCTTTACATTTTCACAGCTTTACCGCAATTCCGCCAAATTTTATCGATATTATAGGGCTATGTATGCCAGTCATTCAGCCAGCCGACCCTTCCAGCCCTGACTCTGATGAGGATGACTCTGGGCTACAAGCACAAACTGTATCGCAGTCAGATATTTTGGCATGGGTTGACAAAATTTACATTTACATGAGCAGACTGGATGTTCAGATGATGCAGTCTCACCATTTTGTGCCTTTAAACAGGCCATGGGAAGACATTTTTCACAAGTTAAGAAGCAAAGCAAAATCAGACCTTTTCTTTAATTAATTTGGACATTTTCATATGACTTTAATGTTCCGCTTTCTAAAATAATTAAACATTTCAACATTTCTGATATTGTATTGTATTTATTTGTTCATTAACTGTGTTTCCTAAGTGGTACAATCACTTTACTCAATGCTACTGCATGGTATTAGTGTAAATGTGTGCAGTCTAGATAAGTAGAATTTCTGATACAGATACAGATTGCTGCATTTTAATGGAAATATATTTGCGGTTTTGTTTGGCAACTACTTCTTGTGTCTCCAATTTAAGGAGGTTTAGAGTACTCGTGATGTTAAATTTCCCGATTATTTCAAGATCGTTTAAAAAAGGACCGATTACTTTATATAGTTTCTCCCTCTTCGGTTTATGTGTGTACATCTCGTGTTTCTGAAATTCGTTTCCTACACAGAGTGACTTTTTCCAGGCGTAAGTAGACCCGCAAATCACATTTTATGTAGATGTATTTGTTTGTTCTTGTATGTGTTATTAGATCTATCGTCCATTTTTACGTAAATCTTGTCATTTTCGCCTATTAAAGTCGGGAGGGTCATCTCAAACTAAAATGAAGAAGATTGCATGCTCTGGTGTGATATTTCAATGGCCGGAAATAGCTGTTTCCTTGTCAGCGATGACTAATATTGCTATGGAATATTCACAGCGATTTGCATGCCAACGAATGCATGTTTGCATTCAACATAATTTGAGTATGTATCTGTACATTTTCATCACTCTAAACGGACCAGATCATTGATAATTAGTCATCTTTCCAACAGGACTTCTTTTCCTTTGTCAAAATGCATCTACGCTGGCAGCCTCATGTTGACAATATTGCGCGAGCAGTTAGCGCACGGTCTGACGTCACCACAACATGATGTGCAGATGTATATATCTCTGTATGTGTGTAAATATATAAACTGGCCGCTGTGTTAATCTCCCTTGGCATGAGTGCAACCAACAAGTGTGAGTGTGAAGATAGGGTCACAAAAAGTGAAAAGTTGAAACCGTTTTCTACTATATGTTCCAATTAAATGATAAACTGACACAAACAATATCTCGGCTTAAAATTGACCTACAGACTTGAATAAGGTACCGTTGGATTTGTTTTTTCGAGAGGTATCCAACTATGCAAGTTAAATATAAATAATTAAAAAGCAAATTGAGGAAATGTTACTAAAGTGGCTAGATAAGTAGAACACATTCCTACGGCCCCTGTGACTTCTATTTATCCAGACTCCACTTATTACTTCAAATGGATGGCCCTCGGTCACATGGTGATGATAGTCATGTACTGCCTTGGTTCGGTTCCATCTGAGGTTTATTATCAAATTCCTTGGCATGTCACTAGATGTTTTAATACATAATAATTTTGAAGATTTGCAATGACAGAAGTTATGTTATGGTACTAGATGTCTGATCATACAGCATCTCCACAGGGTGCACCAGCACAATGTGCACTCACCCACAGGGATACTGTGGTTTCCAGTGCGCCTTCTGCACCTCTTCAGTGGGATAAACAGCCCATCCCTGTCCCATTTGGCTGAGGAAAAAAGATTTCACCGTAACCTTGTCTGCTGTATCATCCAGACTCAGAATGGGCAGAGAAAGCACAAAAAAAATATGAATCCTACTTAAGCCAGCTTATTTTGTAATTATATGGTTGATTTTGAGACTTCTTACGGTTGCATGTGCTCACTAATGCTGATTTTATAAACTTCAGAGGTAGCAGCAACGACATCCATTTGACAATTTCTGATACAGTTTAGGTTATAAGGTGTGGCTTTAAAATTAAGCAAAGAATTAGCAAATTCATTTCAAATTGAAAGTGTGTGTGTGTGAGAGAGAGAGAGAGAGAGAGAGAGAGAGAGAGAGAGAGAGAGAGAGAGAGAGAGAGAGAGAGAGAGAGAGAGAGAGAGAGAGAGAGAGAGAGAGAGAGAGAGAGAGAGAGAGAGAGAGAGAGAGAGAGAGAGAGAGAGAGAGAGAGAGAGAGAGAGAGAGAGAGATAGAGGCAGGCTGACTAGCAAATTGCATAGAATTTCAAATGATGTGTAATTAACATGTTCACTTATAAAGGCAATAAACTAGAAATTACCTGCACAGATGTAATGGATCCTTTCTTGGTTGTGGTGATTCTTTCCTGCATACTACCCATGTCTGTGGCTAAAGTGGGTTGGTAACCCACAGCTGATGGAATACGACCCAACAAGGCAGATACCTTTTGACAAGATAAAACCCACAATAAATACATTAATTAAAAAATTTCTTCAGTTCAAAAAATGTATCTTTTTTGGTGGTGTTGGGTAAGGAGGGAGAGATCTACACAAGTAGCAACATACCATTACAGAAATGTGAAGTGATCGACCTTTGTGTATACTCGGTGTTATGAGGTGGGCTGACCCTCTAATTTTCTTCCCAGAGAAATTTCTGGAACCCATTTCACAAGACTGGGTTGATGAAGCCCAGACCCATGTGAAGATAAAGGAAAAATATCCCCAACTTGATAGTAAATACTCACACCTGTTACCCACGACATTACTGGTGGTTAATTAGATAACTTGAATAAAACATTACACAATGAAACCCTGACCTACCACACTGAACATCAGCAGCAATTAATTCAAAGACTATCATGTTCCACAGAATGTAAGATGACGAATGCATGAATTAAATAACACTTCATGTAACTTGGTAATGTGTGATAAGATGGAAACAGCAACTATAATCTTATTAGTGCCAATGGACATCTCTCTGGTACTGTGTGATCTGTTTCTGCATAAACCCTGTGCTAAGTATATTTTATTCCTTTTTACATAACCAAACTCATCCCCTCCCCCTGATGTGTCTCCACCTTGTCGTGGTGAGGGTTGGGTTGCGTATCCCAATGACCCCCAAGAGCTATGCTGACGGAAGCACAACTATGTGTCAGACAGCACTTGGGGTTAGGGGGCCAGACAGAGAGAGAGAGAGAGAACCTGCTGTTCTGCAGGTAGACAGGATAGCAGACAAAAGTTCAAAGGCAGAAATTCTTGGTCCGGACACATACTCTAAGGCTCTCAGTTGAGGGATATGGCTGAACGCCTCTAAGCTATAAACCTTCGGATGTGAGAGCCTGGCCGATTCTCACCTACTGCAAAAATGGAGATGATATACTGAGCACACTACATGCTTAGTTCAGATACTTGTTGGAAGACTCTCAAGCTGGGGGATATGAGGGATCCCCGGCCGTCACTCGCTCTCAGATGCATGGAGGTAGTGTGCTGAGCCGGCAGCATATGTAGCCTACCCCGTGAGCAATACTTAAGGAGGAAAAGCGGTTCAGCCATACGAAATGGTTCTGATGAAAAACTGCATCTACACACATGGAGAGAGAAGTGAAAGGTGGAAAAACGTCTCAAAAACACGAAATGGGCACGCTTGGCTTAGCGTGCCCATAACATGGAAGTCTGAAGCGAAAGCTTGATGAGTGGATGTCGCCCGCAGACTGTCCGTCCCTGGTCTGTCTGTGTGGGGAGCGACCAGTGGCAAGACAAAATGCCCAAGTGAGGAATGAAAGCAGCCATGAGCAGGAAGTGGCGATTCTCGGTTGAACCCATTCTCAGAGCACTATGTGCCGGCTCTACAATTATGGAAGCCTCCTTGGATAGCATGAAATGCCCATTGTCTGCCCCTGCCTTCCCTTGAGGGTTGACCGTGATGTCTTTGACTGTTCTACCTTGACCAGCTGAGATGTGGGCGACACCACAACAGTAAGAGTCTAACGTCCCCTGAAACCCGAGGAAGGCTAACCACATTAAAAATGCCACCCGAAGTCGTCTGTGCCAGGCCTAAGGGTGGCAAATAAAAACTGGCACTAGCAATTATGTCCAAGTGAAATGTCTTTCATGGTCGAACAGCTCTGACTAACTAGTCTTGTGAATGTCCTTGAATATCGGAAAAGCTCTGACTAGCTAGTTTCCGATTGTCCCTTTGCTAGGAAAAGCTCTGACTAACTAGTTTTCCGAATGTCCCGCCGTGCCCGGAACAGCTCTGACTATATTGTCCCCGGGCACAGCGACAAGCACATGTCCGAATTGAAAACTCGCTGAGTGGATACCATCTGCAGACCGGTCTGCAGGAACGGCCCGTGGCAAACAAAATGCCCAATATATTGAAGTGAGGAATTAAAGCAGCCATGAGCAGGATGTGACGATTCCCTCGGTGAGCCCAGCACCAGGGCGCTATGTGTCGGCTCTGCTACTAAGGAAACCATCCTGGATGCGCGGAAAATGCCATGGACTGTCCCTGCCTTCCCTTGAGGGCCGATTGTGAAGTATTCGACCGTTCCAACTTGACCAGCTGGGATGTAGACGGCACCACAAAAGTGAGAGTTCCACAGGAATGCTAACCTGACAAAAATGCACGCTAAAAGTCGGATGTGTTGGCCCAAGGGTGCCTAACCAGACACACCACAATCACATCTGAAGAAAAAAAAAAAACTCCGGATGAACGCAAAAAAGATGATTCCCCCATGTTGCTCTTCTGCTTAGGAAAGCAAAACAATGTCACCAAGAGCTCATCTGGCAGTGGTATAAATGACAGAAAACAATGCTTGGTAAACAAACTGAAACTGGTACAAAAGTATTATTCATAATGAAATCTCAGTTCTTGACTAAAGGTTGAGAAAATATTCTCAAGAGGCGATTAAATCTGCTGGCTTAGATCATTTAACTTCAAATGTTAAAGCTATAACATCATGCATGAGTAAAAATGCAAATTAAAATTTACCTCAGAGCCAGCTTGAGTAAATCTGAAAATGTTGTCAATGAAGAGTAGCACATCCTGTCCTTCCTGATCACGGAAAAACTCAGCCACAGTCAATCCACTAAGTGCAACACGGGCGCGGGCACCTGGAGGCTCATTCATTTGTCCGTACACAAGAGATACCTTATAGAAACAATTACAGACAACAAACACAATCATCATATTCAATTGAATGAAATAGTGAAGCATACACATATATGAAATGCAAAATAGTTGTATCTTTTTTATTATCACAATCTGTTTTCTGCTCTTTAGCAAAGCCTTAACCCTTTTAGGGCGGGACGGGCGAAATTTGGGCCATGTCACGAGCCAGAAAGATGACGGGGCCGATTAAATTGGCCCCGTTGTAAGAACTGCTTTGATTGGTTTGCTTTTAATAGTACAGACCAATCAAATGCTGCCTTGTAATCTCCAGCCATTCTAGTTTGCTAATGGCTACTTGTTGAGCGGAATTCAAACGGATATTATTTTGTGAGTTTTTAACACAGTAACCCAGTTTTTGGTTAATTTTTTATGTTTAATAATGGCCAGCTTTGAACCCGAAGACGTGCTAGCAATGACTAGCTATGATAGTAGTGATTTTTGACAGTTCAGGACTGTAGTGATACAGAAAATGCCCATGAAGATTTCGACCTTGAAGTGTTGGGAAGAAAGAGGATCGTGTTGATCTATATCTATTCATGGAGATGTCCGGACCAAAACACATGCCACCAGATGATAGCCCACCTATTACAAATGTCAAAAGGGACTTCATGGTTGTTTTTTTTTAAACCATAAGTGTTTAAAATTATTCTAAAGTGGTGTAGGTATTCAAATAGGAAATCTTAGGCGAGTACCATTTTAACAAAATATTTAATACCAATTCATACAGTGGTATGAAATATTTTATTTTTCGGAAAAATGCAAACAAGGTCACCAAATTTGCATAAACATGAACAAAACAACTTCAATCACAGAAATAAACTTTACAATATCCTCTTTAAGAATATATATACTTTTATATACCTATATAGGTTTCTAACATTTTTTTTTTGAATTTTCAAAATTGTCACTTCAGTCATTTCTGTACTCCAAAAAAATGACTCCGTCTTCTTCAGAGGGAAAGCTAAATTTGGCCCAATGTTGTTCCGTCCTAAAAGGGTTAAAAAGGATTTAAAATAAGAATAGACAATGTACCACCCAAGCCACACTGTAAGAGAAACATATACACAAGGCAGTGATTATACCTTGGAGGTGTCATCTGTAAGACTGATAACCTTGGTTGTGATCATCTCATGGTACAGATCGTTGCCTTCACGGGTCCTCTCTCCAACTCCAGCAAACACGGAGTAGCCACCATGAGCTTTGGCCACGTTGTTAATCAGCTCCATGATCAGTACAGTCTTGCCCACACCAGCACCACCAAACAGACCTGGAAGCACCGATGTCATGACAAGTCTCAGTACAGGTTATGCGTGATATCAGTCTCACACAGCTGCCTCTAAGCTAACAGATAAACAGTCCAATTGCATACTGGAGACATGGTTTATGACCGAATGGCATTTATGGCATGTACATTTACTTTCTACAAGCTTTTTTTTTTTATATATCTTGGTCAACCACAGAAATAATTTAAACCCTGTCACTAATGGGAATCACAACCAGGACCAACATGTGATTTAGTGCCCCAGACAGCAGATCACATACCCCAATCAAGACTGTTCCAAATATGACATTTCATGGCAAACTTTACCTAGAGAAATTGTAAAAGCTAAACTTTACAAACTAAAGCAGACAGTGAAGCATATACAAGACAAAACTGCAGATATAGACAATAGAAACAAAATGAATGAAAGAAGAACAGCTAAAACCACTGTATGGACAGATGGGTGCCCTTACTATAGCGTCCTCTAGACAAGAGGATATATAAAATTTAATCTGTAGTACAACAAATAAGCAAACAAAAGAAGTTAACTATGACCGATCTGACAACCTAAGTTTCAAGGATCACCATCGATGGTTTGTGTTACTATCTGTTAATGCTCAGGAAAGACCTGAAGGACTTCAACCCAGTGTACACAATTGTTAGGCAAATAACTTGTGTATACGTGGGGCCCCCCCACACTACTACAAATATTCTTTTGTCTATAGATTTTCTAACTAAAAAATTTGCAAGGCAGTACAGTTGAAAGACTATAAAAATGCCCAAATACTGAAAGCCTTAATGTTCTCAACATGTACATGCAGCTTTCATTTTTGGGACTCATTCAAGCGGGCATCCAATCCATTGCATAGTGCATACCACACAAACTTGTCTTGAAAAGACTGTCCTCAGCCACATTCAGATCTAGCACTTTCTTAAAAAAGTCGCTTAAAAGTCGACTTCATTGCACCGGGTTTTATCCCATATGGCTCGGTCTCTTTCCGCAGCACGGAAAGCGTCGCACAAAGCACGAACTCCGTAGCTTTTAGCGACAACCCACAGGAGTCTCAGAAACATTTAACTCATAAACTGAAGGGCGCGGCCTGGAATCGAACCCACAACCTTCGGAGCACGAGTCAAACGGCTTGACCACTTTGCCACAGAGGCTCCCAAGCACTTTCTTGCACCAGAGAAAACCTCCAACCCAGCTGAACTGTAATCAAGGCTGGACACCTATAAGTCTAGTTAGTACCCATGTAAAATTAACATTTTACAAAATTTCATTTGTAATTCTTCTGACAAACATACCAATTTTGCCTCCTCTGGCATATGGTGCCAAAAGGTCCACAACTTTAATGCCTGTTTCCAAGATCTCTTGCTGGACACTCATATCAGCAAATGCTGGGGCTTCTTGGTGGATGGCAGCGTAGCTGAAGGAAAAGTGAAACAGTTTACACTTCTTAATATTAACATAAAGCCCAATCAAATTATTCTTGCTAAGTCAAGCATGCCAGTCTCCCTGGCGAAGGGTGTTAAGGACGTTGTTCATAATCCCGTATACACAGATGCGCGAGATTCAGCAGTGGATCGCGTCATGTAGGTTACTTACGGCGGTATGTGAGCCGGTCGCTCAGAAAGCAATGGCAAACTACTGAACATAAAACTTGGCATAAAAAAAAAAAAAAGAAAGATTCAATTAAAACATTTATGCTATTACAATAAGACCATTCTCAAACAAAAACCTGTAAATGAAAAAAAAAAAGAAAAAAGAAAATGAGTTAATTTTCAATATCTGTAGTACATAAGTAACCTTGGTAGTGTAGTTATTAGTACACTTGCCTACTAATCAGTTGGTTCTAGGTTCAAATCCTTAAGATTTGATTTCTTCATGACTACATGGCCCCTAGGTTGACTCAACCTTGTGAAATGGATAGCAATACATTTTCTGGGAAGACAATTTTCTAACCAACACCAATGTCAGAGCCCTATGAGCATGAGCTTATATGCTCCACCTTCATTAGAAGTTGATGAAGAATATGGACATGCAGTTCCATTGGTTACACAAACATCTACCCTGTCCAGCTACTGCCAAACTGGAACCTCAATTCCACCAGTCATGAGGCAATTGATTTGTTTCCTCGTGCAACAGATGACCGTTCAGACAATAGTATGTCATGCATGCTGAACCGCAGTGTTCTGGGAGATAAGATAGCTGAAATTATACTTTATCCCCTGTGAAATGCTGTTTGCTCAAGTAAAAATGCACTTAGTACCAGTCTGTGTGTTAACGGGATCCTAAAGGAAAGCAAAGAATAGCATCATATGGCTACCTACCATACAGGTTATAAGATGTGATGAAGGAGGGTTTGGAACGAGGCAGGCTTACCGTCTGTACAAAACTAGCAGCAAAATCCAACCAACCATAAACAAGTCCAAGATGAAAGAAGAATAACCAAGCCAAGGAAGAGGAAAGGTGGTCCTAGAAGAGGTGTGCAATGTGGAGAAAGCAACATACAAATTAGGATAGGATCACAGATTTTCTTCCTTTTACCTAAACATGGAGAAGAGAAGTAGAAATAGAAATGAATAATGTGGAATGAATGTGGAGTGGAGCAGCATGGGATAGCTAAAGAAATGAGGGCTTGGAGGGAGTGGGATGAGGGACTATGCCCCAATGAGGAATACAATGTGAAAGAAGAAGACCATACCCGTTCTATCAAATATAAAATAATAAACGTACTGTTCAGAATTGATGGGGCCTCTTTCATCAATTGGTTCTCCAATGACATTGATGATTCTGCCTAAAGTTTTAGGTCCGACTGGGATCCTGATTGGGGAACCAATATCAACACAACGTTCACCACGTACAAGTCCTTCAGTACCATCCATAGCAATTGTACGAACGACGTTATCACCTGGAAAAATAAAGAGTGTAATTAGTTTAACAATTTTAGTCACTAATAGATTAACACAAATATAACTCCTATGCCAAGTAACTCATGGGTTAGATAATGACTGCAATCACTCATTCACTTTGTACCAAGCAAATGACCATAACATGCACGCGTATATGCCAAATTCCAGGACCTAGATGATGTGATGGCCTAATTCTTCACACCAGAATGGCAGCATGTCATAAAACGTGATAGCTCCATTTAGCAGTAAACACAATTTTAAACAGTTCTGGGCACAATAGATTATGTGACAAATTAAGAAGGAAAAAAAAACCAATGCAACAGTTAAACACATGCACGCATGTATGAAAATATGGATATAAGTGATATATACATCTACTATTGCCAGTTACATTAAACTGATAACTTTCAAATATTTCCGCCATTTCAGAATACTACATCAGCTGAAAAAGCTTAAAAGTCGCTTACATCAATTGAATGAAGCATGAGAGCAAATATAATGAGAAAGCAAATATGATGGTTAAACAATGAATGTCAGTTGACAATGAACTATTCACTTGAGATAAATTATTTAAAACAAGATGCTGATGTCAGGAGGATCTAGTATGAAATGACATTTGCAATAAGATTCCATAAAGACATTAATAAAATTGTAAATGTTAATCTCAGAAATGATTAAATGAAGTAAAGTTAATATCTGTACAAACCTAAGTGAGAAGCAACTTCTAGGATCAACCTGGGTGATCTATTCTGGACTTCCAAGGCATTCAGGATGGATGGCAGCTCATCATCAAACTGAACATCAACAACAGCACCAATGACAGCGACAACGCGTCCAGGGGTAACATTACTTTTGGGCTGTGCAGCCTCCTTGGCATATTTGCGATCTAAACATACAATGTTAAAATATTATTTAAACAAAAGCATCTAAAATGTTATATCTGAAAATTAGAATTGCACGTTTCTGGCATGGCATTAACAGCATAAACATTAATAAAAATGCAATTTTGTATAATTTATAATTAACAATTTCAAATGTTTTTATATGTAACATTGTAGTTGTATGTAGAAGGCCATTAAAACGTTCTTGCATACTGAAGTCATATATTTGCAGCACCATTGAAGCAGGATTTTAAAAAGTATGCGTGCCCCTAGGTCAGCACAGCTACAAAGGTTTGCAATAGAAACACAGCTACAGGCCATTTGAAAGCAGAATGACTTGCATGGTTTTCATACAATGGAATGAGTGTTGGTTGTTCAGAAAGCAATGGCAAACTTGCCAAGAAATAACAGTGGAAGTATCCCTAAAGCAGTGGTTCTCAACCAGTGGGGAATTCCCCCCTCCCCCGGGGGAATTTTAGGGTTTCGGGGAGGGGTGTGGGGGGGGGGGGGGGAAATTAAGATTATTTCAAGATCGCATTAATACAAGCACCAGTTATTGATATTGTTTCTCCCTCTAAATTTTACAGTTATGTATTTACCCTAATGAAATTAGTTTTATAACGTAGGTAGACCCGCAAATCACGTTTTATGTAGTTGTCTAGACTTGTTCAAGTATGCGCTTTTTAAATTTAGCTTCCATTTTTATGTATACTGTATAAGGGTGGTGGGATTTATAGGGAGGAAATTCAAAAAGGGAGGGGGGATGATGTTCTGAACGTATGGTAAAGGGAGGCATGGGCCAAAAAAGGTTGAGAACCACTGCTCTAAAGGATATGCAACTAAATTTATGGTCACACGTCAAACATGCCTCTGGGCATGGGACCCGTACTCTTGATTTTTATACTGAAACACAGGCTAGCATTCTTCAAAATATAAAAAGCCCATCACAAAACTGTTTTCGGAGATCATGATGAAGATAGCTATTGGATTCAACACTTCCCAAACAAGGCTGGGTTCATAACTAGATAGCCTGTTAATCGACAGCATATAACACTGACAGTTTCCCCAAGCTCAAATATTTGTAAATTTTCTTTGCGATTCGGCATGTTAATCCTGGCTTGGAGGAAAAAAAAATATAGGGCAGACTGCCAATAGCACCACATGAAGCACAAACTCTGTAGCTCCAGCGACGACCCCCAGGAGTATCCTTGAAAATTACATTCGTGAACTGAGCGACGTAGCCCGGAATTTAACCTACACCCTTTGCAACGGAGACTCCTCGGTAGTAAACACTATACATATATCTACCAATATTTATAAAATCAATGGGATGCAGAGGTGTTTCCAAGGCACCAGGCCGGGTTCTATACTGGCCAAGACCTACTAACACGCCCTAGCTGCGCGCACTGGCAACAGGTCCCTTCGGGGCCCTGGCTAATGTAGTAGGATCACCGATTCTTCCGAAGTCGGAGAGTATCTGCCTGCATGGCGAGGAACCACCAGTCTGCACACCAATAAGCCAACATGGGACAACGGATACTCATGCAAACCTCAGGTCCGGTATGACATCACATTGATGTTGGACAACAGGATGTCTTCATCCGACATACAGGACTTCGCGCTGAGTTCACAGCCAGCGAACACAAGCAAGCAAAAAACAATTTTTGGTGATTATATAAATACTGGAACGAATACATACAATCTAATGATTAGGCTGTGCTACAGTTATGAAACAAATTTGAACATATTAGCAAAATTATTTCCCCTGACCTGCATGAGATTGATTGACAACAAATACACACAATTCTAAAATACAGAGACAGAAATCATTCAAGCCTTAGCTTTCTAGACTTGTGGATCCGTGTGTAAGCTTGCTTAAAAACGACAATATATGTTATGACCACACCTACAAGAACTGAAACATCTATAAATTGTTCAGTACAGTTCAGTCGTGGTTCCAACATCACAGCAACAGGTTGTCCCCATTATGCTCTGTTCCTGTGCAAGTGAATATCACATAAAATGTTCCTCACTGCCCCATGTGAAAAGTGGAAAAGACAGGAGTCTCAACAAGCAACAGCCTGCTCAGGTACTGTGCATAATGCCGCCACCAGAATGTCACCACAAAAGTCCTCCACACAACATTCATCGTTGATGGAAGTGGCAGTCACTTTCCCAACCAGATGTTCACCTACAAAGTCTCGATGTTTCTATAGTATGTCCACATTTGTCTGCCTTCATTCACGATCAATTATTTTGAAAACTGTCTGCTTGCATCGTTATGAAAATTTTCCAGCCGTCTTATATTTACCCCCACCCAAGGAATATGTCTTTGATAGGTCCAAAAACAACTTAAATCATTGAAAGCGGCGACATTCCTTTGATGTTTTGCTGAACAACTAGTGATTTCTCGTTAAAGTTATTTTTACCGTAATGGGAGACCTGTCAATTCTGATGACACACAAAGGCGTATCCAGGATTCGTATGGGAGTGGGTGCAATGAAAGAACTGGTTTTTATCCCATATGGCTCAGTTTCTTTCCGCAGCACGGAAAGCGTCGCACAAAGCACGAACTCTGTAGTTCCAGCGACGACCCTTGGGAGTCTCCGAAAAAAATGCACTCGTGAAATTAAGGACGCGGCCCGGAATCGAACATACAACCTTCGGAGCCTGAGTCAGACGGCTTGACGACTTCACCACGGAGATTCCCGAGAGGGGTGCAATGTGTAATATTAGTAAAGACAGAGAATTTAGAGGCACGGGGTAAATAATTTGTAAATTAACAGGAAAGTAGAAGGAATATATTTATTACCTTATTTTTCATTTCCTTCTTGTTTCTTCAGCTGATGCTGTAATGTTTAGGGCCTGCAATTTGTCTGAATAGTTGGAGCAAAATATCCCAGTAAGTGTGTACGTAGATTAAGGTTTGCGATCTGATCTGTGTCGGACGATTCCAGTAGGTTGATGATTGCTCTCGGTTGCATAAAATTCAATACATCCTTTCTCCAATAGTCCTCTTCCTCTTTCAACACATGGTCCTGACGTTTTTTCCAGTAACTTTTATCAATATTTAATAGCGCGGACAGACAGACAGACAGGACAGACAGACAGGACAGACAGACAGACAGAAAGGTAGGTAGGTAGGCAGAAAGGTAGGTGGGTGGGTGGGTGGGTGGATGGCTGGGTCGGCCGGCAGACAGATAGATTAGAAAGATATCGGTCGGTGGGTCGGTCGATGGGTGGGTGGGCCGGCCGGCAGATAGATACATAGATCCCCGCCAGAAGCCGGGCATTGTCAGCTAGTTTATTTATATAATCATGTTTCATGAAAGAACCCCCATTTGGAGACACCTCTGAATCTTCGCGCTGTTTGTTTCAAAACGGAAATCACGTGAAAATTTTAAAAAATGCGGTTACGTGTCTAGGTGAAGCTGTAATACTGTTAAAATCATGGACGTAATCTCTAAGTCGTAATTAATATACTGCATATAAACTAACTTTGAAATCTGCTGTAAAATCTCCAGAACAAAAATTTTTTTGTTGGGTGGACATAATGATAAGGTTATATACTAAATCTAATCATTTTCCCTCAGTTGATTACTGAGATATTGAATTTTACATTGAGGCTAAAAAAAAACACACACTATAGATGTTTTCTAGCCAGCCGCACCATTTTATCTCTGAAATGCAGTTCACACAACAAAAATACCCCAGACAGATGTAAAAACAACATGTCATTATACATAATGCTGTTGCCAGAATGCCAACACAAAAGTCCTCTACGAAAATACATATCATCCATGGAAACAGCAGTCATTAGAAAACAAGGCAAAAAACAAAACCGGTCACTTCTGCATCACAAGCCACCATTCATGCAGATATTTCTAGATGTTTTCTAGCCAGCTAAGCCATTTTCCGAGCATGCAGTTCACGCCACAACACCTCGGACAGATGTAAAAAACATTTCACTATAGATAACAGTCCTCCTCGAAACACAGTTCATTGTCAAAGGAAGTGGCAGTCAACCAGAAGACCAGCAGCCACACATTTCTGCATAAGATATGAAAACCGGTCAATTCTGGGACATAGCCAGCCACCATTGCTCGGAACATGCAGTTCATGCTCCACAAACTCGGGCAGATTAAAAACCATTTCACACAAAATTCACAGCTCACAGCGTCATGCCACGCATGCACTCAGTAGCAGGGCGATGGAACCATAAACTACCAGCCCAACATGAGGAAAATGCGAATGCAAACGGTGTCCACGAGCATAAACACTCCAGAGGCCTTAACCGTTTCACTGCCTATCCTCCATGTTCATGACCAGAAGTCTCAAATTGTTCAGTACAGATGATTACTAAACAATGATGAGGTAAAGTTCACTCCAGTTGATGCTGTACCTTAGAAATCTCAATGTTCCCCTGATCAAATGAATATATAAACTGGACTGCTCATGGCGAAGTAAGAAATGATTACACAGATGGCACTGTCCTACTGTGTGATAAATTTATTAGAATCTCAAAATGGACTGAACCCATCTCTGCTATGTCTGCTGAGATGCACATATAGCCCAGACAAATTTATACTGTTTGGTGTCCGACCTTTGATGGCCTGGCAGATCCAATGGGAAGTGTGATTAGGGAAAATAAACGTTTCACAGCCAGCCACTGTCCTGCTGGGGTCTCCATGTGACAAATATTTAAACCAACATACCAAATATCCTTAGATAATATTGGAAGTTGAGAACAGTACCAAAACTATTCATGTTACTTTGCAGAACGTTGTTCTAATTATGCTCCATGCAAACTCTTGATCTTTTGTTTTCCCATTTTCATGCCCAAGGTATGTTTAACTCTTTTAGGTCTTAGGGGTTTTCCAGAGTTTAAATTGACTGTCACAGATTAAGGGTTAATAATTTGTATGATTTGAAAAACAATACCGTCATTATAAATGGTAATAAAAGCGTTTTTGAAAATTTACACCCAAACAGAAAGAATTAGATCTAAATGCTATCCTACTGATTCTCAAAGGACTGGGTCTACCAGTAATGACTTCAGGAGACTAGCAAACAAAAATGTGTGATCTTCCACTTGTGCTGGATGCATGACCTCATTCAGCAGAATCAGTGTGCCTACCCCTCCTATTTTGCAAATCTTACGACCCTAAGGAAAATGAAACAAGTTAAGTAGAAGTTATCCCATCATGAATGCTTGAAAATATATGGTCACCAATAATGATTTTACAGTGATTCTGAGTTAATGTCCCATTTCTACCTTTACACTGGTTGCCCCCTGCTTCTTTCAATAACCATCATTCATTCAGTAGCATGTCATTTGCACTGAAGATCATCCGCCACATCCTGCACCTATCCTCTTCCTAGCCCTCCCCCTCCACTCTTCCCTGACATACACCCCTCCACTACTGTTTTCTCCAAACTTTCCCGATGCCCCAAGTGACCAAAACACTTCAACTGTCCCTGTCCTATCGTCTCCAATAGCCAACCTTCTTCAACATTCAATAACCATGCCACAGGAAACATGCATGATCTCAAAATTTCTACTTTGCTCTGGTGGTACTGAGGTTTAATACTGTTTAACCTCTGTACTGCTAAGGTCAGGTCAGTCTCATCTTGACTTTTTTAAAGTTCCCATTGTGGTATTACATAAAAAAGCAAACATGCATAGTTTCAAGGTGTATATTCTTCAACTGCGCAAGCTTAGATTAAATTAGGTTGATATTTTTGTTCAGTTAGGTCTATGGCTACGACTTTCCCCTTATCTCCTGCAAATATCAAATGTTTTGTAAAGATAAAAGTGTCAAAAGGGGTAAGAAATTAATATTAATAGTATTAATGGCATCTTGACTCAATAAAAATTGGGTTATGGAATAATATACAAAGTGCAAAATTGCTTGGTCACCAAGTTGGTGTAATGTCCTGTGTTCATATTAGTCGACCCCGGTCTCTTCTACAAAGCACCACGCCACAGGAAAAATGCACTGTTCTCAACATTTATACTTTGGTTAGGTGGTATTGAGGTTCTTAATATTGTTTACCCTCTGTATTGCTAAGGTCAGTCTCATCACTTGATGTTAACAATCTTTATTGTAATATCATGTTAAGTGTACACTCTTCAATTGGGACGCAAGAGGTGTTTCCAAGGCACCAGGGCCGGGTTATATACTGGCCAAGACCTATTGACGCGTCCTCGTCGAGCGTCCTGGGCAACAGGTCCCTTCGGGGTACTGGCTAAAGTCAGTAGGATCGCCGATTCCTCCGAAGTCGGAGAGTGTCTGGCTGTACGGCGAGGAACCACCAGTCTGCATACCAATAAGCCAGACATGGGACAACGGATACTCACGCAAAACTCAGGTCCTGTATGACATCACACTGATGTTGGACAACAGGATGTCTTCATCCGACATACAGGACTTCGCGTTGGAGCTCAAGCCAACGAACACAAGCAAGCAAGCAAGCATTCTTCAATTAAGCAAGCAATAAGGATTGATAATGAAGTGGGACAGTATCAGCCAATTAAGAGAGGTGTTAGGCAGGGATGTGTGATGTCTCCAGATCTTTTTTCCCTGTACAGTGAAAATATTTTCAGAAATGTAGAGGATATAAATGGAATCAGCATTGGAGGACGAAACATCAATAACATTAGATATGCAGATGATACAGTATTAATTGCAGACAATGAGCAGGACCTGCAACAATTAGTAGTTGCGGTTGTTGTACACAGTGAGCAACTGGGGTTAGAATTAAATTGTAAAAAGACTCAGGTTATGGTCGTCAGTAGGAAGGAAGAAGTGCCACAATGTAATATACAAGTAAATGGAAATATTCTTCAACAAGTGAATCGGTACAATTATCTTGGAACAGTTATAACATCTGATGGGAGATGCCTTGAAGAGATTAGAACAAGAATCGCCATGCGAAAGTAGCCTTTAGCAAGATGAAAAACATTCTGACCAATAAGAAGATGTCAATTGAATACATAGAGCCTGTTCTTTTGTATGGATGTGAAACTTGGACAATGAGCAGTCAAGGTGAAAAGCATCTGATGGCTGCAGAAATGTGGTTTCTGAGGAAAATGCAAAGAATACCATGGACAGACATTAAAACCAATGACCAAGTACTACAGGAGACAAATGAACATCGTAAACTGATTAGAGAAATTAGACGTAGACAGTCAAAATTTTTTGGACATGTTATGAGAAGAAATGGATTGGAGAACTTAGTGACAACTGGCAAGATCGAGGGGAACAGACCAAGAGGAAGACCGAGAGGAAAATACCTGGATGGCTTGGCCACATGGCATGGACGAGACAGGAACACTGAGCTGATCCATGACACTGGTGATCGAGTGAAATGGCGAGTCATGACCGCCCACGCTTTCCGGCATGGCACATGATTGATTGAATTAATAATCAGCTTTTTTTATATCTAGGACTACTACTACTACAACACTTTCCCATATCTTCTGCAACTACCAAAAGTTTTGTAAAGATAAGTATTAAAAGGGGTAAGACATTAATAGCATTAATGACATCTCTACCAATAAACAAATGGGTATGGAATAAAATATAAAGATGCTTGGTGCTAGCAATGTAAGTAGGCACTCACACCAGAAACTATTTCTTAAAAAAAAAAAATTAGATCCGACTGACTTTCTTACTCTTTTTACTACGGAAGTGTCTATTCGCAGGGCCCTGCGAAAAAACAAAGTGTCTATTCGCAGGGCCCTGCGAATAAACAAAGCGTCTATTCGCAGGGCACGGCTGGTCACGTGATTTAACGTAAGTTTGCGGCTATATTATACATTTTCGTTGATTGGAAAACATGTCGTCAGTGGTATAGTTGATAGTGTCCCCGCCAGATGGGCGGAAGCTCGAGGTTCGTTTCCTTGCCGGACATTTTTTTTTTTAATTGTTCAGCAATTAATTGGATGAAAGTCAAATGTCAATCGTTCGTTTCCTTGCCGGACATTTTTTTTAAAAATTGTTCAGCAATTAATTGGATGAAAGTCAAATGTCAATCGTTCGTTTCCTTGCCGGACAATGTTTTTTTTACAATTTTTCAGCAATTCATTGGGTGAAAGTCAATCCTTCATCTCTTTGGGTATTTAGAATTGTGTTGTTTAAAGTGAGTGTAATTTAGTTAGTACCAGTTTCTCCAGTATTGGTCCTCGTTGCTTTGCACTACGGCAATTCCAATACCCAACCCACACATTTTTGAGTCCCAAACGATCCGTTTTCCTTCTACCCCTTCTGGCTCCAGCCCTGTTCTTCCTTTTCCTTCCCCCCTCTCCCCTACCTCTTCTCCTCCGCTTCATTCTCTCCCCGCTGGCTGTTGTCAAAAGTATCGAGCACAAAGCACATACTCCGTTGCTTCGGCGATAATTCTTTGTAATATTCATAGTTGGTTAGGTAGGTGGGTAGTTAGACACGAAAGTGGTTAAGTAGGCAGGTAGGCAGGCATACAGACAGGCGGACATATAGAGAGGCATACAGACATCTCTCTCTCTCTTCTTCTCTATCTCCCTCCCCCTCTCTCTCTTTCTTGTCTTTATCACTTTTTTATGTCTTTCAACACATCTTTCTCATATCTCTGTCTCGCACACTATCTTCATTATCTATCTCTATCTTCTCTCTTTTCAACCCGCTTCACATATACCAGGTTTTCCTGCACTTTATATGCGTAGCATTTCCTTGTTTGTTAATTCATGAGGCCTGTCAGTCGAAAGCAGTCAGTCAAAAATCGAATAAACAAAGCGTCTATTCGCAGGGCCCTATGTGCTGGTCACGTGATTATTCCCGGTGTAGGGTCCTGCGAATAAACAAAGCGTCTATTCGCAGGGCCCTGTGAATAAACTCTCCCTTTTACTACAAATGAAGTTCAGCTCAGCCTTTTGGTACTCAAACTATACTCTACATCAACATAAATGTACTCATCACTTGTAGCACCGTGTAGGAATAAACGCAAAAATTCTTAATTTTCACAGCACGAACTATGAGGCCGTGTAATGTACCGAGTAAAATTCAGGAGACTAGTGAATGTCTCCAAGAAAAACGTATGACCTCCACTTGTCCCGAACATGTCCTTGTTTAGCAGAACCAGTATTGTCATGCCCCTCCTATTTTGCAGTTTGTGTTAAATGACTTATGATTAAAATAAAACAGCATGCATTTTTATCAGGGATTAACAACCATACAATTTCATATTTTAAAAATTCTTTCAACAGTTTCTCATCATAGCTTGCAAACAAGTCATAGTCAAAGTGCCAGTGGGGTCTGCAAGCAATCAATGCAAATATTTCTTCAGTTTCTTAAATATGGTCATAACTCACACTAGTGGGTATCCAGATATACTTACGGCTAGAAAACAAGGTCGGCACATAATTGACTGCATTTCTATGTGCAATGGGAGAGGCGAAGGCAATTTTTGAAGCCTTTGCAAGCCCTAGACATGCTTTTCTCACAGACTGCATGATGGCGACCTAGAGAAGGACAGGACAAGCCGTGTTGCCAGCAAAGACGGCTCTTGCCAGGTACGTTTCCGAAAGTCTGCTAAAAAAAGTTGTAACATAGGGAGCCTTGGTGGATAGTGTGCTTGCCTGTCAAGACAGTAGTCAAGGTTCAATACCCAGCTAGAAGCAGGGTTAGTTTTCTGACCTATGAAAATAGTTATCAAATAGTTTTCTGTGAATTGTCTCGGAAGGAAAAGTGACGATCATGGGAACTGACTTAGAATATATGAAAGCTCACACTTTACACCCCAATAGCAGGGTCAAAATGCGGGTCATTCTGGGATGCACCAGAGACACCGTAGTCACTAGTAGTAGTGTGTATGCGTTACATCCTTGGTCTGCCGACTGTTGCTAGTAGGCTCAAGGTGATGCAGGCGAAAGCATACCTCAGAGTAGCTGCAGACACAGATCACCCGTTGCATGAGGCGCTGGACGCAGTTAAGGGTCAGCGGACTGATAAGAGGGAAATCATGGATGGCTCAGGCGGAGGATACAATCAGTCTGGTGTGCCTCTTGGAGAACATTAGGAGATGGAGTGGGTCAGAGTGCCAGCGGAGCAGTCTGACTTGTGCAGTTATAATCACATTGAGCCGGGAGTCCAGGGAGTGGCAGTGGATATCCAGCAACTAATTCAGGATAATGCTCGCTCGGGTGATGTTATTATCTACATCAGGGATCACCAAACTTTTTTTCACGGCGGGCCGGATAACTGACATAATGACGAGCACGGGGGGGGGGGGGGGGGGGGGGAGAAATACTCATTCTGTACAATACTTACGCGGGTTCCGTGGCGAAGTTTTACCGACGCGGTTCGTAATCCCGTATACCCGCGTTCGAAACACAGCTGCGCGCTATTTGGCTGCAGACCGTGTTGCGCTGGTCTTTTACGCTGTGGTATGGGTGCCGGTCGTTCATAAAGCAATGGCAAGCTACTGAACGTAAACTTGCCAAGATATCAACAACAGCAAAAAATGCTGGTGTTGACTGCAAACGTCCTGTAAAGGATATGCAACTAACATTAAGAATACTTGCAAGCCAGAACAACAGCTCTGGTAAAAATGACGAAAAACTAAGTTAATCATAGGTGGGTAGCGTGCAATGCACACAAAACAAAGGCAACCAACATATTTATTTACTTGAAAAAAGTTATCAAAGAAGGCGACGTTAGCAAAAAGATAGTTACACCAGACCGTGTGTGCACATATCCGAATCTCACAAACTAAGCAGCAAAAAACCGTTAGTGAGATTTGTGAAACTGATATTTGGCTTTCAAGATATCATCAATGTTCTTCAATAGCTGCTTCCAATCAAGAGAATTGCTTTCAAATGTTTATTAATCAATCTCGTTCGATGTGTTGACTTCAAATACTTCATGGTTGAAAATGTTTGCTCACAGACATAAGTTGTTCCAAACACTGGTGCCAAACCAGCGGCAAATTTCTTCAGTTTCAGAAACTCAACATCAGATAAGCAGCGGTAAAATTCAACAAGCGTTCCTTCTCTGTGCTTCTCGTTCAACAAGTCATTTGCTTGCAAATCAATGAGCTCCAACTGTAGTTCAACTGGCACATCATCAAGGTTACAATCGAGCGGATTCTGGAACACAAGAATGCCACTCTCAGTTCTGTCAAGATTTGAAAATCTCTCCAAAAAATGCTTTTTCAAGTCTCGAATAATTTTTTTTTCGGAAAATCGAGTTGACATCTTCGGCGATTGTAGCGCAAAACTCTTTGAAACATGTGAAAATGAGAAAAGTTTTCTCCTTCCAGTTGTGCTTCAAACAATGACAGCTTTCTCCGAAATCCTTTGATGATTCTGTAGAGATCACAGACGAGGTTTGTCTTTCCTTGAAGTTTCAAATTCAGTTTATTCATGTGGGATGTGATGTCGACCAAAATGACAACTTTGTGACAACCAGGTAGGATCTAATAGCTGGGGATCAGTTCTATCTTTTTCGATGAGGAAAACATCTATTTCGCTTCGGAGCTTGTAAAAACGAAACAGGACTTTACCGCAGCTGATGTGTGATAAGGCAAGTCACAGAATTCAGAATCAATTTCTTCAAGAAAATCCTGGAACTGACGGTGATTGAGTGCATGTCCCCGAATGAAGTTCACAGCAGAAACGACTGGTTTCAGTACACAAGAAATATCTAAGTTTTTCCCAAAGATTGCTTGTTGATGTATGATGCAGTGTATGAACAGAGAGCCCGGAAGTTGCAAATCTTCCAACTGAGTCCTGATCTTCCCCATCCGATCTTTCCTCACTCCAGCCATATATTTTCCTCCATCAACTGTAACACCTCGAAGCTGATTCCACTGAAGGTTATAGTCTTGCAAAACTTGTTGCACTTCCATGACAATGTCTTTTCCAGTTGTTGTTCCATGCATGCTGCAAACGGATGCCAATTCTTCCGTTATCTGAAAATCTAAATTGATACCACGAATGAACACGAGAAGTTGTGACGTACTCGAGAAATCAGTAGACTCACCCAGCGCCAAAGAATACCTGAAAAAGTATCTAGTTTTCTCACGTATCTGTAGCACTATGTTCTTTCCAAGTTCTACTGTTCTTTGCACAAATGAACCTGCCGAAAGGCTGATAGTTCCAAACAAATCGGCTTTCTCAGGACACAAGTCATTTGCTGCTTCCATCATATACTCTTTGATGAAGTTGCCATCAATAAACGGTTTTTCTCGTTCTGCCATCTTATGCACTATTTTGTAACTTGTACGCGTGACAGATTCATTTTCAGCAAACCTTCTCATCAAGAGATCTCTTTGTGTTTCTAAACAACGTTTCATGGACTCATATTTATCAGAGCGTAGCTTTCCAGAAAACTGTGAATATGTTGATAGATGTTTTGTTTCGTAGTGACGCCGAAGATTGTACTCTTTCAAAGATGCAACACTTTCCCTGAATATCACGCAATTGGTTTTCTGGTCCTTTGTTTCCACAAAGAAGTACTTTACTCCCCATTCTTAATTGAAAACGCGACACTCGGCCTCCACTTTTTTTTTCTTATCAGCAATAACGAAGGGTCAAGTACCCGGGATCTGAAAATGAAAAAGACATTGAATTAGAAACATACTTAAAATCCTATTGAAGCACAGGAAAAGCAGAGGACTAGAGGTAACTGGTGAAGATACGGGTCACCAAAGGTACATATAAAGTTTGTAGGTACCTTTGGTAATAGATATATCACATAATAATGTGTGCAAAATATATAAATAGGGCCGGCCTAAATAAGCAGCCTAGAGCAGAGTTTTTCAACCGGGGTTTCGCGAGTGACAGCCAAGGGTTCCGCCGAAACAGACCGAAATCGCCTAAATGCAACATTTCTGCCCATCTGGTTTATTACGCAAAGTAGGACAGAGAGTAGAGAGTGATGACAACCAGAGAGGAAGGACACAGAAGATCAGAGCGGATAGAGACACGATCAGGGAGGAATCACAGCCGGAGAGAACAATGAAGTTTTTACAATAGTTTGAGATTTCATTCCGCGTAATTTTATTCAGTGAAGGACGCAATGTTGCACTTGGACAAAATACCTCGCAGACTTTTAACCTCAAAGATATCAATGCTCTATCTTACTTTGCTGTGGATGATGATAGCAATTCTGATTTGTATCATTGGAGTTGTTCCCACACGAACTATAAATGGGGTTGCCAGATACGTGGGCACCAAAAAGAGGACATAATAAGTCAACAAGGAGGACAAAGGAGGACATAATAAGACGAAAAGGAGGATAAAGGAGGATATTGAATGTTTCATTTCAATCGTTCCAGATTAAACCCACAATGAGTACAATTTTATTACAATAGCTGCCAATACATTTTATTTTTTATCATAGCAGATGGTTGGTTTACAGAAAGAAAATATTCTTTCAAAGCAGTAAACAGCCTCAACAGCCTCTCAACAGCTGGAAACAAACTGAGCCATCTAGTTTTAGAGTGATATAGTAGTTGCTGATAGTTAATGTTGACATAGTCACAAAAATCCTTTAAAGTTTCTGTTCTGACAGTGTATATTGAAAAGTGATTGAATATCTTCAAGACAATGGATTCAACGTCAATCTGCATTAAATCTGCGCCGTGCTGGATGCAGTTGTGCAGAACATGAGCAGAACATCCAACGCCAACTAATGGCTTGCTCAAGGCTTACTTCAAATGCGAGAACACATTTCTACCTTCTCTTCTGTTAATGCCTCCAAAATTCACATTGGCATTGTCACCAGCAAAAGCTACACATTTGGAGTACAAATCATGTTTTTTGGAGTGTTCTGAAAATATACTGTGCTATAGTTTCTGAGGTTTCATTTGGTGTGTTGTCTAACTCGATAATCTTAGTTTGGATTCCACCTGCTTTCCAGTTAAGGTACTGAACAACTATCGGCAATATTTTCTGCGAACCGTGATTGCCGAAAGACAGAAACATGAAATACCACTTAAAGATTTATCCAATTCATCAACAGCGTGGGGGACAATCACTTGGTTTATTATTGTTCCAGTCTTTGTTTTTGCATAAGCAATATTTTAGCAATTTCTGAATCTTCAAATAATGTGTGCATCAAACCAACTGTGCAGGCCATCGAGTTGTAAGACTGATGATTACAAACTGTATGAAATGCCAAAGTTGCTTCAGCCGCATGTGCTTTCAGTAACACATTTGAGTACTTAGGCTGAAAAAAAGACGTCAATGTGCTAGATGATGCGGACACTTTGATTAGGTTTCTATGTCTCTTACTGTCAACATGGCGCTCCAAGTCAGTAGTTCCTTTGTTGGCAATGGACAACTAACTATCGCAAATCTTACAATTTGCCTCATTTTCGTTGCGTCCTTCAACGAAGCATGGAAACTTATTTTTCATAGTGTTCGAGAATTTGCATTTTCTCTTTGTAGAAGCCATTTTCATAAACATAGACGGCAAAAATTACAAATTAAAAAAAAACAAAAACATTTTTAAGTGGCGTCTCTGCTACCTGAACCGGAAATAGCATTAACATTTTGACCATAGAGACTACAGCATTGTTAGTGTTGCCGAATAGAGCAACAGTTAGATTCAAATTATACAAATAATTGGTATTTCACATTTGGTATAAATGGGAAAATTAAATAAATATTATTAAGCAGTGGATTTTAATAAAGAATGTAAACACACGGCAGAGTGTAGATACATTGTAAGTTGTAACAACAATACATAAAAAATGATAACATAAAATATTTAAAAAGCCTGACATTTTAAAGGTGTTTAGCTTTGCCTGCCGGAGGGAGGACATTAGGCTAAAAAGGAGGACATGTCCTCTCTTTGCTGGACGTCTGGCAACCCTAACTATAAAGACCCAAGACCTACCTGGACACTGATATCTGAAAGGGCACATCACGTGAACAGATACAACATATATAACAGAAACAGCGAACAAAAAAGACTTTGGGGATTTATATTGGAAGCTGATCAGAAGAACAGAAGTGTGGCATTTAAATACAATGATCAGACTAACACCAACCACACTATCTATAGAATCATGTCTACTTCTCCCCTGATACCAGTTTCTAACGTTAATATTACTGCCACATATAACGATACCGAGGGTGCTTTCTTGACACTGTGTGAGGTGGAGATGTTTGGTGACACAGTGTGTCCAGCAGGATATTACGGGAGAGACTGCAACACAAGCTCAGAGCTGTAACTGTGCCAAGATTATAGACAGCTGTTTCGTCAATACTGGAGGGTGTCCTTCAGATTGTGCTGCAGGCTTCCATTGGGAAGAATGCCAAACTCGTAAGGACCATGTTCATGTCTTTGAATCATATAACTTTAAAACTGGCTCGATACATAATTCTTGAGATCCATCCATATTACGTGTTTAGTAATAAGCAGGTCCCCAGCATTGCGGTTAGGCAATAAAACGCTACGGCCTCGGGAGTATTTATCTTTGTGGCTGCGGTTTGCATTTCGTATTTTCCTCATGTTGGAGTGGTAGTATAAGGTTCCGTCGCCCTGCTACTGAGTGAGTGCGTGGCGCGACTCTGTGAGCTGTGATATTCACGTGGAATGCTTTTACATGTCCGCTTTTGTTTGTACAGTGACCTGCATGTTCGGAACAATGGCTACCCTCTTTTGCTGAATTGACTGATTTGCCTTTTCGGTTCACGAGTGCATTTTTCAGGAGACTCCTGGGAGTCGGCGCTGGAGCTAGGGAGTTCGTGCTTAATGTGACACTTTCGGCGGGTCGCCCTGCGGATAGAGACAGAGCCATGTGAGAAAACCCGGGTCAATGAGGTCTGTCTGGTTACTGGCGATTCCATTGACGATGAACTGTGGTTTTCGTGGAGGACTTTTGTGTTGGCATTCTGGCGACTGCATTATATACAGTACCTGTGCGGTCTGTTGGATTGCCGAGGCTCCTGTCTGTTCCACTTTTCACAATGGACAGTGGGGAACAGTTTGTGTGATATTTACTGGCACAGGAACGGAGCATAATGGGGACGATCCGTTGCCGTGAAGTTGGAACCTCGACTAACTAACAAACTAGTAGGACAGACACTTGGATCATCACAGAGTTTCTTGAGAAACGTAAACATTTGCTTAAGGATCTGCTCCAGCAGAAAGGTTGAAAAACACTGGCCTAGAGATCAGCTCAATTAACACCTTGACCGGGGAATTCCTCTGAGCTGGGGATAATATTTTCGTAATAACACGATGGCTTCTATGACATTTTTATGCTATGTTTGCTACTTTATTGCCCCCGTTCACACTTGTAGTTCACTTACCTATCACTGTCAAACAAAGAAATCCTTGTTACATACCCATAAAATTGATGATTGACAAAAATAAAGTAAATATTTCTGGAGCATCGGACCTCTGTTGACAGCCGGACGCATCTGGGGAAGAGAAAGATGCGCGCGCGCGCGCGTGTGTGTGTGTGTGTTGCTATGGAAACCATGGTAACGCCAGAGCGTAGGCGGCGCTACCATGAACCAGGGAAGGATTTGGGATGGCTCGAAATAAGCAAACATTACAATAAACAATGAAATCTAGACGCAATAATTTATAAGTAAAAATAGTAAATTTACGACACACAGCCTCCACGAGGTCTCCACACGTGTGAAGATCTCTTATTATTCTAAACATAAAATTTACATTTCAATTGTATCACAACCTCTCGTGTTCCACACGTTATATCAAGCAAGTTCGAGTACCGTCGGCGGGCCGGATGAAATAACGTCGCGGGCCGGATCCGGCCCGCGAGCCATGGTTTGGTGACCTCTGATCTACACAGATGGGTCGGTGTTGAGAGGTAGGAGAAGTGCCTGGGGGTTCTTAGCAAAAGCTAATGGTCGACGTTTGGTGCAGGAGAGCCTTGAATATGATACCACAACATCTAGCTTAAGAATGGAGGTGGAGGCGGTCAGTGCAGCTTTCCGCTGGATGGAGAATATGATACACACACACACACACACACACACATACACACACACACACACACACACACATACACACATCGTGATTGTAACCGACTCAGAAAGCATGCTGAGGAAGGTGAGGACAGGCAAGCTTCGGGCAGAGTGGCTTGCTTCGCTTCGGAGGTCACGGGTGGCAAGCATCGTCTGGATCTTTTCTCCGGGGCATGCCGGTGTGCTGGGGAATGAACAGGCGGACAGATTGGTTGGCTCTGCAAAACCTGGTGGAGTATTGATGCATGACAAAGGCAGACGTGGTTGCGGCCTTGTGGGAGCACGTGTACACCTCGGAGGAGCAAATGGAATCGCCATGGTCTGGCAAGAATGCGACAGCGAGGGGTGACGAGGGGATTGGCCGACGATCGACGCTCAGAGGAAAGGCGAGACGGACATATAATTGCTACTGGGTAGTTTCCGAATGTCCGTCGTGCCTGGAACAGCTCTGACGGGCACAACGACAAGCAATGTCCGAACCGAAAACTCGCTGAGTGGATACCATCTGCAGGCCTGTCTGTGCGGGAACGGCCCGGGGCGAACGAAATGCCCAATATATTTAAGTGAGGAATTAAAGCAGCCATGAGCAGGACGTGACGATTCCCTCGGTGAGCCCAGCACCAGAGCGCTATGTGTCGGCTCTGCAATTATGGAAGCCACACGGGATGGCGGAAAATGCTATGGAATGTCTCTGCCTTCCTTTGAGGAATGACCGCGAAGTCTTCGACTGTTCCAACTTGAACAGCTGGGAGGTGGACGGTACCACAGAAGTGAGAGTCTCCCAGGGAATGATAACCTGGTCAAAAATGCACGCTAAAAGCCGGATGTGTTGACCTAAGGGTTTCGACCCAAGGGTGCCTAACGCACACCGCAATTACATCTAAAAAAAAAAAAACACTCCAGATGAACGCAAAGAAGAAGAAGAGACGATTGCTACTGGTAGTGTTGGAACTCTTCACTGGCTGCTGAGGATGGGGACGGGGCACTTATGGGAATGTCCCGAATTCTGTGATGTCGATTCCTAAATCAATCAATCAATCAATCAATCAATCAATCAATCAAAGCCCAAATGGCAGTATCTGCTATGGGTACAACCTTTCTGTTACGATAATTAAGGTCAGCTGCATGTTATTGACAGGACGTTACAATGAACCCCGGCATTATTTGTTGTTTATGATTTACTTGATAATTTTACGCGTGGTTGTTTGTTTCTGGTAATACACATACAAATTAAGAAAAGTGTATAAACCCTTTAAAAAAATACAAGATTGATTCATTTATAGGTATTGATAAAAAGACAGAGGCAGAACTGTATATCTTAGGACACACTTAACAATCAAATTAAATTTAAAAATATGGACACTGCGATGCAGGTTAAGGGTTGTGTACAAAAACCTTATTCTTGCATTACATAACTGCTTGGGTTGGTTGGTTGATAAATCCTTTGGAAGATTGAAATAAGAATTGTTGAGAAACTCTCGAGGCCACTGAATTAGCATGAGGAATAAATTCACAGATAGTAAAGTCTTTGAGATAGTTTATTAGTTAGTTAGTTAGTCTTTCCTCTTGAGCCTAAGGCGGCGCATAGGGCAGAAGTCCTGTCTCTCCATGCCTGGCTGGTTCGCTGCTACCTGTTGTAGATCTTGGATATTTACTTGGCCATTGAATGAGCCTTCTCTGATGATGGTTCTACGCAGGGTCTCTCTTGGTCTTCCCCGTTTTCTTTTCCCTACCGGTGACCATATGAGGGCTTGGTAGGGGAGTCTTGTCTGGTCCATTCTGAGTACATGGCCGATGTAGTTCCAACGGCGTCTTCTTATGAAATTGGATACTGTATCTTGCTTAGTCTCTTGTCTTATTTGCGAATTGGTTCTGAAGTCTGTCCAGTGGATGTTTAGAAGTCTTCTAAGACATTTGTTCTCAAAATTGTCTAATTTTTTATCTAAAGCTACCGTTGATTTCCAACTTTCACATCCATACGTTAACACTGGAATCACACAAGAGTTGAAGATTTTAAGTTTTGTGTGTTTGCTGAGTGTCTTTGGCTTCCAGATGTTTGACAGTTTATTGAAGGCACTAGATGCCAGTGCGATTCTAGATGATATTTCTGGTGTTGAGTCCCCTGTAGATGTCATTTTGCTTCCTAGGTATGTGAAGCTGTTGACTTTTTCAAGAACGTAGCTGTTCAATTTGGTGTCATCTGAACTGTTGGTAAGATCAATGGTCTTTGTTTTTGTGGTGTTAATTTGGAGACCAATTTGCCCTGAAACATTGTGGAGGTGGTTTATTTTCTCTTGGGCATCCAGGTGTGTTGAACTCAAAAGCACTATGTCGTCGGCAAAGTCCAGGTCTTCTAGAATTTTGTCAACCCAATGGATACCCATATTTGTGTTGTTTGTGCATTTGCGCATGACCCAATCGATAGCTATTCCAAAAAGCATTGGTGATAAGACACAACCCTGTTTCACTCCTGTTTCGACTGAGAACCAGTCAGAGCTGCCTGTTTCTGTTCTTACGCAGCAACGTGTCTCTTTGTAGAAAGATTTTAAGGTGATTCCGAGCAGAGATTGTGATCACTGCCAGCATCTGCACCTCTGTAGGCTCTGACGTCTTGTACTGATGAACGGAATTTGGCATTAATGCAAAAATGGTCTATCTGATTTTTTGTGATGCTATCAGGCGAATTCCACGTGACTTTGTGTATATCTTTGTGCGGAAATAAAGAGTTTGCTACTATCAGATTTGCTATTTCACAGAATTCTAGTAGTCTCTCTCCGTTTTGGTTCATATCCCCTAAGCCATATATTCCCATATATCTCTCAACACCCTTATTTTCAGACCCTATCTTGGCATTGAAATCACCCATTACAACAACAATGTCGTGCTTGGGAGATGAGTTGATGGTACCAATCAGTTGTTCATAGAAATAATCTTTGTTGGTGTCTGTATCGTCGCTGGTAGGTGCGTAGCACTGTATGATTGTTAGTTTGAAATATTTCGTTTGGTGACGAATATTCAACAACAGTTAATGCATTCCCTTTTCTTACCTGCATGGATAAGTTTGCAAGGCCACGACCGGGTTTCAAACTGATCATGTCTTCAAGTACCTCTTCTAGCATAACCACAGAACCAATCTGGGTTGACGTTCAAGGATCGAAAAGGTTCTTTGTGAATCCTTGATGACCAAGCAGTCTGTCGGGGCAGGTTCAAGTCTGGTAGAAGAAGTAGCCGTGTTGCCTGACGAACTTTATTTTCCTGGCTCCAGTGCAGGCAGGTTCCGATGGTGTCGAAGGATCAGGTGACTGTTTCGTAACCACCGGTATCTACATCCCTTACAAGCCATCAAACTGACAAGACTCGGGTGGGATGAAGAGACTATCATCCAGACCTTTCTCGCCAAACTCAGTGTTTCTGTCTGTTTGTCTTGTACGTGAATGTTTGTCTAGAGTCTGATTCTTTATTAAAGACTCTTAAGTTACCAGTATGTGTAGTTCAAGCACCGACTTTGCACACCCGGCTAGTTATCAGAATTTGGAGAGGGGAAGGAAAGTTCCTCAAAACAGTCTCCGTAGAAATGGTATCTCGGTAAAGGGTAACTTTAACCTCACTCCAATGAATGCAAGCTTTTTTGAATAAAAGTCAAACTTATAGCCTTCCTGAGAATTACCAACCAACCAACCGACCGACACCAACCAACCAACCAACCGACCGACCGACCGACCAACCAACCAACCAAACAACCAACTAACTGAACAACCAATCCTTCCCCGATGTGTCTCCACCTTGCCGTGGTGGGGGAGCTTGCGTGTCCCATCGACCCCATGTGCTTGCCGATGGGTGAAAACTACATATCGGACGGCTCGTGGGATAGGGACCAGACTAAGAGAGACACAACCTGCTGCTCTGCAGGTAAGACTGAGGATAGCAGTCAAAATCAGGCAAACGATCCCTAAAAATGGGAAAGGCTCCCATCCGATGTGTATGGCTGAACGTCTCTAAGCCATAAACTCTCGGAAGTGAGAGCCTGGCCGACACAAACCTACATCAAAATTGTGATGATGTGCTGAGAACGCTACATGCTCGGCGCAGATTCGTTCGATGGCTCTTAGATGGGGGATATGAGGTATCCCCGGATGAAAGGGCCTGACCGTTACTCGCCCACAGACGTACGGAGGTAAGGTGCTGAGCCGGCAGCACATGTAGCCTACCTCGTGAGCGAGTACAAAAGGTGGAAAAACACCTCGGTCGCACGTCCCGCAGACGTCCGATAGTCTGTAACCATACTTATGGAATGAGAGTAGTCAAAGGTGGAAAATGTCTCGTTGACACGAAATGGAACGCCTGTCTTGTGAATCCATTACGTGGCAGCTCGAAGCGAAAGCTTGCTGTGTGGAAGCCGAAACAAGAGTCTCGAAACCCGAGGAAGGCTAACCTCATTAAAAAATGCCCGCCGGAAGCCGGAAGTGTCGTCCTTCGGGTGGCAAACTAAAAATTGACACTACGCAATTACGTACGAGTGAAATGTCTCGTCCGAATGTCTCTCGTGCTAGGAACAGCCCTGACTACCTAGTTTCCGAATGCAGCTCTTGTTCGGAACAGCTCTGACTAGGTAGTTTTCCGAATGTCTGTCGTGCCTGGAACAGCTCTGACGGGCGCAACGACAAGCACATGTCCGAAAACTTGCTGAGGTGGAGGTTTGTGCGGGAATGGCCCGGGGCAAACGAAATGACCAATATACTGAAGTGAGGATGTAAAGCAGCCATGAGCAGGACGTGACGATTTCCCTCGGTGAGCCCAGATCCAGGGCGTTATGTGTCGGCCCTGCAACTATGGAAGCAACCTTGGATGGCGGAAAATGCTATGGACTGTCCCTGCCTTCCTTTGAGGGATGACCGTTGTCTTCGACCGTTCCAACTTGGCCAGCATGGTTGTAGATGGCACCACAAAAGTGAGAGTCTCCCAGGAATGCTACCTGGTCAAAAAAGCACGCTATTGTCGGATGTGTTGGCCTACGGGTTTCGGCCCAAGGGCGCATAACAGACACACCGCAATCACATCTAAAAAAAACAAACACACTCCGGATGAACGAAAAGAAGAAGAAGAACAACCAATCAACCGAGCAAAATACCAGCCGAGCAACCAACCAATCAACCAACCAACTAACAAACTAAAAAAAAACAACCAACCAACCGACCAACCAACCAACCAACCAACCAAACAACTGAACAACCAACCAACCAACCAACCAACCAACCAACCAATCAACTAACTAACTAACTAACTAACTAACTAACTAACAAACAAACTAACAAACTAAACAAACTAACTAACTAACTAACTAACTAACAAACAAACTAACTAACTAACTAACTAACTAACTAACTAACTAAACTAACTAACTAACTAACTAACTAGCCAACTAGCCAGCTAGCCAGCTAACTAGCTAGCTAGCTAGCTAGTAGTTAGTTAGTTAATATTGCACCATAATACGGGTTCAACATGACAGTAGCAGAATATGTGGTGAATGTCACACCTATCGCTTTCACTTACTCATTAAGCTTGGTTTACAGTCTAGGTTTTGAAATGGTTGGCGAAAATAAATAAATACACCGTATTAACCAAATTGCCAAACAAAGAAAATCAGTAACATAACTCTTTGGTATGATGTTGCACGCAACATTAGGAGAACTAGCAGCATCAACAAAAATAAAAGAAGCTGAATATGAGGATGAGGATGATTATGATTAATGAATAATAAGAAAAAAAAGAAGAAGAGGGGGGTGATGATTACGAAGAGGAGAAGGAGGAGGAGGAGGAGGAGGAGGAGAAGAAGAAGAAGGAGGAGGAGAAGAAGAAGAAGAAGAAGAAGAAGAAGAAGAAGAAGAAGAAGAAGAAGAAGAAGAAGAAGAAGAAGAAGAAGAAGAAGAAGAAGAAGAAGAACGAACGAACGAACGAACGAACGAACGCACGAACGAACGAACTTTATTTTCAAAGGGTAACAAATTGGGCACGCAGGCCCGTCTTACATTCAGCCCTTCCAATCACTCATCTTTCGTCCATCAGTGCATAGTGCATTCACATAGGAAAAAAAAGCATTGTCAAATGAATGTTGTAAACATAAACAATGCATGCTACCATGTTATGAAACAACTCCCCCACCCACCCACCACCAACTCACCCACCCATCCCCTATCCATCTGCGTGTCCCCCCACACACACATCCACCACCCAACCACACACATACCCACAGGCACATACATACCCCCATCCATCCACCCATCCCCCAACCCACACATCCCACTCCCTTCCACATACACCATCTCCCCACCCACACACAAACATCTCCCACCCACCACACATCCCTCCATACACATCCCCCACCCACCCACACACAAACCCAGGCACACATGCATGCATCCACCCATCCATCACCCACCCACACATCCTCCACCTTCACACATCTCCCCACCCACACGCACACATCCTCCACCCATTCCATAACCTACCAACACTCACCCACCCACATATCTTCCACCACCCATCCACACGCACACATCCTCCACCCATCCCATAACCTACCAACACTCACCCACCCACATATCTTCCACCACCCACACCCCAACCACTCAGCCAAACACACATCCCCCAACCACATATCCAACACCCACACACACATATTCCCGCCAACTCACATATCCCGCACCTATCCACACACAATACCCGCACCCACCCACACATCCCCCACTTACACACATCCCCCACCCACACAATCTTCCCCACCCACACATCCCGCACCCACACACATACACACACACATACACACATCCCACACCCAACCCCAACCTACACTATTCACAGAAGAAGAAGAAGAAGAAGAAGAAGAAGAAGAAGAATGTTACGTATAATTCTCAATAATAAAGCCAATATGACATCAACGATATCAATTGATAATGTAAACACTAGATTATGCAATGTGTCCACCATTTTCAGATTCCAAGGGCATTTGTAATGACATTTACAATTGTGATTTATCGTAAAAGAAAGAGATGCGATGGGAAAATGAGAAGCATAACATGTGATTTGGTCTCGTTTTAAATAACTTAAAATGGTGTATATCCTTTGCGGGATGCAGCGATCAATATCATGTTGATTTTATAGGCAATATTACGTTGAGTAATTTGCCATTGGTTTCTGAACAAGAAGTCAACGTTTAAGTAACTTCATTATATAACTTATTCATAGTTATATATCGATTCTTGGTATTTTGTATATTATTTTAGCATTTGGCTAACCACATTACCCGTTAAGAGAATTCTTTGCGATTATAATTGATTAGTGGATAATATTCCAGGGGAGGTAATCTGTAATGCATCTGTTTAAATGCATATGTATTATTTACCTTTCTTTTCTTTAGAACCCGTTTCCACGCATTGTTGCGTGTTGTGTTCAGTGTGCTAGCCATATATTTTATGAACCAATCGGCACTCGATAGATGCTATGGTTAATTTCACAACGATCATCTGAACTCCCAAAACATTTTCAAGTACCCATTTTAGGTTGGGTCGATCTGTTATTCAAGGTCAGTGTTCAAAATACCTCCGCCTCACTGGGGATTCGAACCCATGACAACTAGGCCGAAGGTAAAGGTGCCAGCCAGTGGTTAGCTCGGCTGCCAGCTTCTCTATTTTTTTTTCGCATATCCTTTTTACAGGACATTGCAGTCAACACCAGCATTTTTCAGTTGCTGTTGATGTTTGGCAAGTTTCATGTTCAGTAGTTTGCCAATGCTTTTCTGAAAGACCGGCTCAGATACCTCCATAAGTAACCAGCGCGACGCGAACTGTTGCCAAATCTCGCGCAGTTGTGTTTCGTACGTGGGTATACGGGATTATGAACAATGTCCTTAACACCTTCGCCAGGGAGACCGGCAGCTTCTCTATTACTTCTCTATAAAGAACGATGAGCCCCAGTGACATTGTCACTAATGCCCTTGATTACCAAAGAAAGGGGTAAGGACTCACTCCTTATGATGTTTTGATGTTTAACGACCAGTGGGTTCACATGCTTCTTTCCATAATTATTGACAATATGTATATAAAGTAACGGTGGCTGAATGTCCTTTACAGAGCTTTGCAATCGGTCCCAGCATTTAATAACTGTTTGTGATTTATTAGACAGTGTTACCTTCAGTAGTGTGCTGTTGCTTTGTGAACAACCTCATGCTACTGAAATCAACGCAAACCGATCCGATTTAAAATCGCCGGTGGGCAGTGTTGCCTTTTAGTGCTTTTCGCACTAAATTTAGTGCTTTCTCAAGTCACTTAGTGCGAAAATTTTGCTTTTAGCGCGGCCGCGTAAATTTAGTGCTTCACAAATTTTTTTTGGGTATTTTTGGTGCTTTTTTGGTGTGGGTGAAAATTACTTTAAAAATCATTTTGGGAACACTAAAAAGCCGAATTTAAACTGAAGCGAGGGAGTAAAGCAGTCTTAGTACGTTACCGCGCAATATTAAACTAATTTAACTCCCTTTAATACGATTTAGCTGAAAGCGAACGCCATCTTGCAGAAAAGTCCAAACGTCAATACATTAGCTTGTAATCGTGATCATAATTTTGTGGTGTCTACATTATCCTTTCATTTAAGCTTATTTGTGTTTCACCATGAGCAAGAAATATTGTCAACATTTCAGAGAACAGTGGCTCAGTGACACGAGATTTCAAAAATGGTTGTTAAAAGTAGAAGGGGATAATACTAAGTGTTTTTGCAAATATTGCAAATGTTCAATTGCAGTCAGGTTAAATGATATTGAGAGGCACAAGAATACAACGAAACATCAGAAAGCCGAACAACCATTCAGTACACAAAGGCAAACAACAATTGCATTTGACAAACTGAAAGATTATGTCAAAGAAACAGAAGGATGCATGTCTTTGTTCATAGCTGGCCATTGTTCGCTTCGCGTTGTTGACCATTTAAGTGAATTATGCCAGATACACTTTGGTGACAGTAAATGGTGCAAGAACTTTAAGCTTAGAAGAACTAAGTGCAGAGCAGTTATTTCAAATGTACTTGCACCATATTTCACAACAGACTTGACAGCTGATATTGGCAAAAGTAAATACAGCTTATTGATTGATGAGAGCAATGACATTTTTGAAACTAAGCTACTTGGAGTTAAAGTGAATGACTGCAACGCACAGGTAATATGCAATGCGTTAAAAGATTGTTTAAACAAGAATGGACTTGAGTTGCAAAGACTAGTTGCACTCGGCACTGACAATGCGTCTGTCATGACAGATGTAAACAATGGAGTATATACAAAATTAAAATCCGAAGTTCCTCATCTGGTACTAATTAGGTGTGTATGTCATTCCCTTCAGCTGGCAGTGTCACAGGATGCAGTTGCTTGTCTGCCCAAGTACATAGAGTTCATGATTAGAGAAACATTTAACTGGTTTTCTCACTCAAGTCTTCGTCAAGCAAAACACAGGGAGCTTTTTGCTTCAATAAATGATAGACAACATCCGCTGAAGATTGTTCAATTAAGCCAGACACGATGGATGTCCATTCTTCTTCTTCTTCTTCGTTCATCCGGAGTTTTTTTTTTCCGGATGTGATTGCGTTGTGCCTGTTTACAGCAGAGCTGCGTTCTTGCGCCGTTAGGCCGACACATCCGACTTCTGCGGGCATTTGTTGACCGGGTTAACCTTCCCGGGGGTTTCTTAGGACGTTTGACTCTCACTGTTGTGGTGTTATCTCCCATCCTAGCTGGCCCATATAGAACAGCCAAAGACATCCTGGTCAGCCCTCAAGGGAAGGCAGGGGCAGACCATGGGCATTCCCCGCCATCCAAGGAGGCTTCCATACTTGCAGAGCCAACACACAGCGCTCTGGTACTGGGCTCACCCATGGAATCGTCACGTCCTGCACATGGCTGCTTAGCCTCACTTCCGTATATTGGGCCTTCCGTTCACCATAGGCTGTTCTTCCGGAAACCAGAAGAATGCAGTGTGCAGATGACATACACACAGTGAGCTTTCGATTCGGACTTTCCGCACAATGGATTTGCTATCCGAGCAATATTCCATGTCGTGCCACTAGGACACTTTTTCCACCTTTTTTGAAAGCCCACACAGTGAGCTTTTGATTCGGACTTTCCACATAATGGATTTGCTATCCAAGCAATATTCCATTTCGTGCCACTAGGACACTTTTTCCACCTTTTTTGAAAGCCCACTCAGTGAGCTTTTGATTCGGACTTTCCACGTAATGGATCTCCTATCCAGCAATATTCCATTTCATGCCTCTGGGAGGCTTTTGTAACCGACATACCTGTGGTATGAAGTGTGGCAGTCTGAATACTTCTTCATACACCTTTAAATGTCAACCTATATGTAGTTAAAGTAAGCTACGGTCAACTTGAGCTTGTTGATATCTCCATAGAGCTTGTCCTCTAATGAAGCAGGTGTGGGCCAAAATATCTTTCTCTGTTCTGCATATATTTGGCAATCCCGAAGCAAATGTTTTGCTGTCATTTTTCCAGTTCGACAATTACATTCATCGGTATCTCCTATCTTTAGTTTATTGAACAAGTGGTATTTCAGCCTGTTATGTCCTGTGCGGAGTCTGAAGATTGCTACTTGTTCTCTTCTGTCGAGTTTGTAATACGCATCATCCTTCTGGTGGCCTGGATGCTCTGATTCCCATTTGGTTCTATAGGTGCTTTTTATCAACCTCTTTGCCTCATTATAGGTTATGTCTATGTCAGGCTGTGGTAGTCGTCAGCCCTCTTTTGCCAGTCTGTCAGCCTCTTCATTTCCAGGTATACTGCAATGTGATGGGATCCACTGTATTACAACTTTTTTGGATTTCTGGCATAGACCATGGAGTGCTGCTCTTAGGTCAGCTATTTCTGTGCTGTTATTGCTCTTCAGTATTGAGACAGCTGACTTTGCATCTGTGAAGATAGCTATTTGCTTCTCTTTATTTTCCTCCATCAAGAGCATTTCTGCTGCGGTTTTCAGAGCCTCTACCTCTGCTTTGAAGTTACTTGAAAACTTTCCAGTTGCCACTGAATGTGTTTTTTTTCACTCCATTTTTTAAATTTAGGAGAATTCCTCCTCCTCCATTCTCTATTGAATTTTTGGCTGATCCATCTGTATATGCATGGGTCCAATTGCATGCTTGGGTAATGTTCTTTTATGTAGTTTAGGGTTATTTCTCTTCTTTCGGTTTCATGCTGAGTGTTCTTTTTCTCAATACCAGGAATGTTTTCTATCATCTCAGGCAGTTGCTGCTGTCTCCAAGCTGGGAACTTGTCTGCATTGTAAATAGGTTTGACTGTTGATATGTTAAGTATGGGATCTGCCCTAATCTTTCGTTTTGCAGTTTCTACAAAGTTGCTACGCTTCAGTCGTCCCTTTCCAAAACCACTAAATCTTTTATACATAGGGTGGTCTGTCAATCTTCTAAATTTTTCTGCTTGTTGCTGAGCTCTGCTATCTCTTCTATCCTGCATTGGTTGTAAACAAGTGATCTTTTCAAGTTCATTAATAGGCGTTGTCTTCAGGCTTCCAGTTATGATTCGCATTCCTTGATTTTGGACTCTACTTATTTTGTTAAAGTTTGACTTAGCTGCTGTTGCCCAAGCTGCAATGCCATATTCCAGTACTGGCCTCACCCGTCCAGTATATAACTTCTTGAGAACTTTCTCATCTGCTCCCCACGTTGTACCAGCAAGCTTTTTCATGATTGCCATTCTTTGCCTTGCTCTTGTTCGATTTTTCTCAACCTGTGTTGTCCATGTCAGGCGACGATCAAAGGTGACTCCGAGATAGTTTGGATTTTCTTCATGACGCAATATTTTTCCATTCAATACCAGCTTAGGTTGTTGAGTTTTATTTGAGAGGGAGAACACTGTGCATGTTGTTTTCTCCTCACTTATCTTCACTAGCCATGATTTTGACCAGTCATCTAGTGCTAATAAGGCTTGCTGTATTCTGCTGTTAGCTGTACTAATATATTCTTCAGATGTCCACATGGCTAGGTCATCTGCAAAGGATGATGTGTGTACTCTGGCTGGAAAATTTTCTGTGATGTCGTTTATATATGCTAGGAATAATGTTGGTGAAAGAACTCCTCCTTGGGGGACACCTTGCTCCAACAGCATCATTTTGCTGGTTTGTCCTTGTACTTTTGTCCTGGCAGTTCTGTTCTCAAGGTAGTGGCTGATCCATTTGTACATTTTCCCACAAACATGCATTTTTTGCAGTTTTACTTTCAGTCCTTCCTTCCATACTTTATCAAATGCTTTTTCTAAATCTATCCAGACCGCTAGTGTGTGCATTTTCTCTTGGAAGGCATCCTCTATTTCCTGAACTATATAGGTTATTTGATCTTCAATGGATCTGTACTTTCTGAATCCTGCTTGGTGTGGTGTTAAGAGTTTGTTTTCTTCCAGATGCCATGTTAGCCTGCCATTGATAATGCGTTCCATTAAGTTTCCTACACAGCTAAGTAGACTGATAGGTCGATAGCCATTTGGTTCTTCCAGGTCTTTTCCTTTCTTTGGGATTGGTATTAGTATAGCTTCCTTCCATGCCTGTGGGACTATTCCCCTCTTCCAGCTGTAATTTAGGACTGCTAGTAGTTTCTTTTTTTTGCCTTAGTGCCTAGTCCTATTAGCATTTCATTTGTGATTCCATCCTTTCCTGGTGATTTCTTCTTTTTTAGGGTATTCATTGCCTGTTCCATTTCTTCCATTGTTAGATTTGCCATCATATATTCTGCTGCTGTCTCTGTATTTGTATGATGTATCTGTTTGTCGTTGATTGCTTTCTTCTGTTCGGTTGTAATATCAATGTGGTTTGCATTTGCATAGTGTTCCATTAGTGCATTTGCAGCCTTTTTTCCTGTAAGCAAGGCATTTCCTTGTTTAATTGTTATTTGTTTGTTGCTAGGTCCTTCATTGTTCATGGCTTTCACTAGTTTCCATAGTTTGTTTCCCTCCCTATCAAAATTCAGGTTTTCTGTTTTTTCCCTCCAACAATCTCTTGTTGTTTGATTTACTGTTCTTTTATATTTTGCTGAGATGGCTTTGAGAGAGATATTCGCTTCAATTGTTTGTTCTCTCTCTGCTGTCTTCCTGGCATCTTCAACTTTGTCCTCCAAACTTTGTAGTTCTTCAGTCCAGTATGGTTTGTAATTTTTCCTCGCTCCTCTTGGAATGGACTCAGTGGCTGCCTGTATTATCGCTCTGTTTAGACTTTCCACCATTTGCTTTATGTTGCCATATCGTGTATTTATGTTTTCACAATATTTGTCTGTTAGTATGGTAAATCTGTCCCAATCTGCTCGTTTGTAATTCCAGCGGGGCAAGGGCTTTTGCTCCTGTGGAACATACTCCATATTAATTACAAGTTTGATTGGTCTGTGGTCACTACCTGCTAATTGGTCCAGCACATGGCGATCGATTTTGTGGAGGATGTCTCCTGTGCAGAAAGCTAAGTCTGGAGTAGAAGTGGTAAGCCATCTTCTGGAGTAGAAGCTCGGTGTGTCATCCGCTTTGTTGAGTAGATGGAGATTTGAGTCTATTTCCCAGTCCTCCAATTCATCTCCTCTTTTGTCAGTATCTGGGTATCCCCATCTTTCTGAACGGCTATTAAAGTCTCCGACAATAATGCAGTTTGTGTCAGTTATTTTCATGTTTGAGAGTGTAAGGTCCTTATCTGTTGGGCTATAAAGATTGTAGATTCTTATTTTCACGTCCTTTATCATTATATCAACACCTATAATTTCCGTTTAGTTGTCAGAGATCACAGATACTTCGCTGCAAGGTATTGTATTTCGTGTAAGTATTAGAACTCCTCCTTTGTGTCCTTCGCGGTCGAAACGTGTGGCCTGATATCCTCTGACTGAGAATTTGTGATTGGCGTTGAGATGTGTCTCTTGAATGCATGCCACATCTATTCTATCTTTATGAAGACGCTGTGTTAGGGAGTCTTTCTTCTTGTAAACTCCTTCGGCATTCCACTGTAGTATGTTGAGTGTCCGGGGTATTTGGTCAATAGCTCTTAACCTACTCCTCTGTTCCTTGACTCCACAGCACAGGGGAAGGTGACCACCAGTAGTCATGGGTGGACCCCCTCGAGGCAGGGGGCCCGGCACTATCGCCGCCTGATGGGACTTCACAGGATTAGCACCATAACGATTAATTTTGATTTGTGACATCATGAATTAAGTTACGTTGCACTGCTTTGTCAAGCCTGTGGCTCAGTACATCCGATTTCGACAAGCATTTATTCGGGATGCTTTCCCTAGCCTTTGACTGTCCCCAGTCTACCTACAAGGTAGCAGGTTTTACGTTGCACTGCTTTGTCAAGCCTGTGGCTCAGTACATCCGATTTCGACAAGCATTTATTCGGGATGCTTTCCCTAGCCTTTGACTGTCCCCAGTCTACCTACAAGGCAGCAGGTTTTACGTTGCACTGCTTTGTCAAGCCTGTGGCTCAGTACATCCGATTTCGACAAGCATTTATTCGGGATGCTTTCCCTAGCCTTTGACTGTCCCCAGTCTACCTACAAGGCAGCAGGTTTGTGTGTCTCTTCGTCTGGTCCCTCTCCCTTGACCTGTCCGACATGGGTGGCCCTACCAGTAGCTGTGCTACTGTCGGCATAGCTCTTGGGGTCATTGGGACGCACAAGCCCCTCTACCTCGTCACGGTGGACACACAGCAGAGGGGGGATGTCCATTCAATCTGCCATTGTCAGAATATTGCAGCAGTAGGTCAAGCTCAGAACTCATTTTGATGTAGCTAGACTCAACGAGCGCTGTTATACAGCAGAACTTCTACTTTCTATGTTTAGCGACATGAAAAACTATGTGTATCGCATATTTCTCATGCATATTCTCGGAGAAGTTCAAAGTGTAAATAAGAAATTCGAAGCAGATATACAGGATCCAATAAAACTACTCAGCGATCTTGTCCAGCTCATTGATTCTATCAGTTCAAAGATTGCTATTCCTGGGAAAAAATATTTCACAACAGACTTGACAGCTGATATTGGCAAAAGTAAATACAGCTTATTGATTGATGAGAGCAATGACATTTCTGAAACTAAGCTACTTGGAGTAGCTATTAGGTACTATACAGAGACAAGAAAGCAGTTTGTGGTTACTTACTTAGACTTAGTTGAAGTGAGTGGCTGCAACGCGCAGGCAATATGCAATGCGTTAAAAGATTGTTTAAACAAGAATGGACTTGAGTTGCAAAGATTAGCTGCACTCGGCACTAACAATGCATCTGTCACGACAGGTGTAAACAATGGAGTGTATAAAAAATTAAAATCTGAAGTTCCTCATCTGGTACTAGTTAGGTGTGTATGTCATTCCCTTCAGCTGGCAGTGTCACAGGATGCAGCTGCTTGTCTGCCCATGAACATAGAGTTCATGATTAGAGAAACATATAACTGGTTTTCTCCCTCAGGCTTTCGTCAAGCAACCTACAGAGAGCATTTTGCTTCAATAAATGATAGACGACATCCGCCGAAGGTTGTTCAATTAAGCCAGACACGATGGATGTCCATTCAATCTGACATTTTCGGAATATTGCAGCAGTGGGTCGAGCTCAGAACTCATTTTGAATATAGCAAGACTCAACAAGCGCTGTTATACAGCAAAACTTCCACATTCTATGTTTAGCGACATGAACAAGTATGTGTGTCTCATATTTCTGAAGCATATTCTACGAAAAGTTCAAAGGATGAATAAGAAATTCGAAGCAGATATACAGGATCAAGCAAAACTACTCAGCAATCTTGTCGAACTCACTGATTCTATCAGTTCAAATATTGATATTCCTGGGGGGAAAAATAACAAAAAGTGATGCTATTCAAGATTATTTAGATCCTAATCCCAATCTAGGTTACGAGTTCGAGAAAGAAATAGCAGACTACAAGTTTCCCGATGAGAAAGAAATTCGTGGAAGGTGCATCCAGTTTTTAATAGAGCTATTGACACAGCTGCGTTTACGTACACCCGATAACGTTCGAGTGTTGCAGTCCATGTCATGTCTTAGTGGAAGTGAATGTCTACAGCCAATGAAGCCCTGTATATTGGATCTTGCTAAAATGTTTGTAGAAGATGCAGCTACTCTCACCCGCATCGATTTCCAGTGGAGAAAACTTCATCATATGCAGTGGACACAGACCTCTGACACACTTGGACTGTGGGCAGAAATAGCCTCATACAGGGATGCCACAGGTGAAAATCCTTTCCAAGATCTTACAGTTAGCTGTAACTGTGCTCATTTTACCTCATTCTAATGCGGACGTGGAGCGTATTTTCAGTCAGATGGGAGTTATAAAATCAAAATTGTGGAACAGACTGAGCATCAAGAGTTTGACAGCTGTTTTGACTATTAGATATGGAATGAAAAGATATGGCAAATGCTGTCATGATTATAAACTACCTAAGGATATTCTGCGAAAAATTGGATCACAGGAGGCATATACATGTTTCTTTCAATCATCCTCCTCATCCTCATCATCGCAGGAGCAAACACAGCAGGAAATAGCTATAGAAACTGAAAAGGAGTTGTTTGACTGGGATTTGGCAGATCTGGAATAAACTTCATTCTAATATTCAGTGATTGATAATAATAAATTATAATGTGCTACTTTATAACATTTTGAATGAATACCACCAGTGCTGTTTTAGTGATTTCCCAAAAAATAGTATTGCAATTTGGTGCTTTTTTGGCTCGAAAGTAGTTCTGATTGGGATTTGGCGGATCTGAAATAAACTTCATTGTAATATGAAGTGATAATAATAAATTATACTGTGCTACCGTGTTACATTTGTAATAAAATCAGTTGGTGCTTTATTTTGTTGGTGCTTCCTAAAAATTTTTTGTGCTTTTTAGTGCTTTTTTTGGGTCGATGTTTGTGCTTTTTCATCAAAGGGAGATGGCAACACTTCCGGTGGGTGATTTTGAACCCTCGACCCGATATGCCATCGAATTATGGAACAGAGTTGAGTTGAGTTGAGTTGAGCTAAGAACCGACATCACTGCACTCAGGACATTCCTATACGCGCTCACCCCCTCGTTCAACAGCCAGCGAAGAGGCACTACTAATCGTTCCCATCGCTATATGTTTAAAAGTTCTCCTTGTCTTCCCTCTCAGTTTTGAGATTCTTCCAAAACCTCTGCCGATCCCCCGTAATATCATTCTTTCCACATAAGGGCTCTCAATCCTTCTCGACGCATTCCCACAGGCGCTCGACCACCTCTCCACCGTCCTTAGGTAATCTACCACCAAGAGGTGTATTGGCTCCCAGCCTATCAGCTAATGTAAAAGGCCCCCTTTACGGGCCCTGAGGTTCATTGGGCATGCGGTGTTAACCCCGCTTTTCTTCTAGACCAATCAGCACACGATGGGTGATGTGGTCAATATCCAACACGTGACACTCCTAAATTACTATATCTGCTTTCGGATTAGTTTCACCTGCTAATAAGATTGTTGCACAAATCACGATTAAATGTCAATTGGGTTGGCTGTAGATTCTCACTGGAGGTCCTTTTGTATTGATGACTCCAATATCTGTCTTGTCTCTGGTCTCTGTTTTTTAGCCTTTGTCCGTCTGACTGTCTGTCTGTCTGTCTTTTAATTGCGCAAGCTCAGACATATATTAATTAGCATATGCAACGTATCACAAAGGCTATATACGAAATCTGTCAAATTTCAATAGTTGTGAGTTCATGTGGGTGCTATGCCTAGCCAATGATGACACATATTTTATGATAGCTAATTGACCGTTCTTTGAAGGACACTCGCTCCTTCTGCTAGATGCTTTTGTCATTTGGAAGCATCATTATCATATGCCATGCCTATAAGCGTAAGCGGTCATGTTTCGCCATCTCACTCGATCACCAGAGTCGTAGATCAGCTCAGTGTTCGTGTCTCGACCACGCCACGCGGCCAAGCTATCCAGGTATTTGCTTTTCTGCCTTTCTCTTGTTCTGTTCCTCTCGATCTTGCTAGTTGTCACCAAGTTCTCCGATTTATTTATTCTCATAACGTGATCAAGCCGGTCTCCCTGGTCGAGGTGTTAGCAGCTTTCTCCGTAACTCCGAATACTCTCGTGGTTGACGTGAGCCACGAGAATTGGAAGCGGTTCGAGTCGCGCCAGTGACTTATGAGAGTATGGAGCCTGGTCACTCAGAAAGCAATGGCAAACTACTGAGCGTAATCTTACCAAGAAATCAACAATCAGCTGAAAGATGCTGATGTTGACAGCGATGTCCTGTAAAGGATATGCAAAAAAAAAAAAAATAAAATAAAACGTGATAAAAAATTATTACTGTCTACGTCTAATTTCTCTAATCAGTCTACGATTGTCACTTGTTTTTTGTATGACGTGGTCATTGGTCTATCTGTCTGTCCATTGTATTCTTTGCTTGCTTGCTTGCTTGTGTTCGTTGGCTTGAGCTCCAACGCGAAGTCCTGTATGTCGGATGAAGGCATCCTATTGTCCAACATCAGTGTGATGTCATACAGGACCTGAGTTTTGCGTGAGTATCCGTTGTCCCATGTCTGGCTTATTGGATTGTATTCTTTGCATTTTCCTCAGAAACCAAATTTCCACAGCAATCTGATGTTTTTCAGCCTGTTTGCTCATTGTCCATGCTTCACATCCATACAAAAGTATAGGTTCCATGTAGCACCTCAACACTCTTTTTCTCATTGCAAATGACATCTTTTTATTGGCCAGTATGTTTACCATCTTGCAAAATTCTACTTTCGCCACGGCGGTTCTTGTTCTAATCTCTCCAAGACATCTCCCATTAGATGTTATGACTGTTCTGAGATAATTGTACCGATTCACTTACTTAAGAATATTTCCAATTTACTTGTATATTACATTGTGGTATTTCGTTCTTCATAGTGACGACCGTGTCTTCTTACAATTTAATTCTAACCCTAGTTGTTCACTGTTCTACTAAATGTTTCAGATCCTGCTCATTGTCTGCAATCAACACTGTATCGACAGCATATCTAATGTTATTGATGTTTCTTCCTCCAATGATGATTCCTTTCATATTTTCTACATGTATATCTTCACTGTACAGGGAAAACAGATCTGGAGACATTACACATCCATGTCTCACACCTCTCTTAATAGACTGATATTGACCTACTTCATTATCAATCCTTATGGCAGCTTATTGTTTATAAATTTATTATATATACTTTTACAAGTTTGGAGGCAGCCGATTCGAATTCTTATGTGCCTATATCTGTCAATTTATATATTGCGTAGTAAAACAATGTTATCTCCACTTCTTACATTTTCTCAAAACGAGTGCCAATTAACACCTGGGAATTTATTTCTCATGCAATTTTAATGGCATTACCGTTCCCCAGCAATTTATATTTTTGTATATTAAGAAAGACGATAGATCTAACCGACTTTGCATCGTCATTAAATCTTCGTAATATTTTAGCTGCCGGTCTCCCTGGCGGTAGGGGTTAAAGACGTTGTCCGTAATAGCGTATTTCTAAAATTCTTCTAAAGCTTTAATCATTTCTGTTGTGATGTTATCTGCACCGGGGGCCTTGCCAGCTTTCATATGCTTAAGAACATTTCGAACCTCCATCTCCAAAATTGGCGGTCCTTCATTATTAAATCTAATATCATACTGTTCGTCTCTGTTATCATCATAAAGGTGTTTCACATAATCTGTCCATACATGTAGAATCTGGACTTTTTCTATTATGATTTTGCCATCTTTAGTTTTTAGACACCCTGTTGATGTACTTGTTCTTTTATTAGTAAGTTCCTGAATTCTTTTGTGCACTAATTTAGTATTTTGACTGTTGTGTTGGTTTTCAATTTCTAAGCACTTTTTCTCAAGCCATGATTCTTTTGCCTCCTTACATAATATTCTGACTTGTCTGTGGATTTCTTCATATTTGACAGAATTATTTTTGTTGAGTCTTCTTGTTTCCATAAGGTGTAAAATTTCTTCAGTCATCCATTTCTTACGACCCACCTTCTTTAATTTTGGAATAGTTGTTTCTGCAGCCACATTGATTGAATTCTTCAACGTTTCCCATTGATCATCCACATCCTGGAATAATATCTCTAGATCAGACAATATTTCAAATCTGTTATGTACTTCTATGTTGAATTTGTTTTGCATTTCCTTGTCATTACTCAATGTACACAAATCATATTTAGTGTTTCCTGTTATATACTTGACTTTCTTCAACTTTATTATCAATGTTCCTGTGAGTAATCTGTGGTCACTATAACAATCAGCACTGGGAAATGTTTTTGCTACTGTTATTGCGTTTCTAAATCTTCTTCTAATGAGAATGTAGTCAATCCTATCTAGGGGTAATTTATTTTTGACCTCCGATCTTAGATATATAAAATAATAAACAATCTCCAGCTCTGCGAGATTGATGGTACCGCATTCTCGCTTGTGTTGTAACCCATGTCTTCTTTTCGCTAATTATTAAATCAAATTCATAACAGGCATTGGGAATGCAGCTAGAAGGCGTTGTAATGGTTCCTCTGAATGGGTCGTAATTACAACACCATCTACAAAAAGCAACTCTCTGATCAGTACCCTCCTAATTTTGGTCTTTGCCTTTAATATCCGAGCAATTTAGAGACCGCCATATGAGCGTGTGTAAATGTATACACCACCACCCTGACCACGAAAGGTATATTTACCTATCCATAGCACAAAGCCTGGGCTGAATTGTGGAGACCATGTGTTGCCCATGCAGCATGATCCCTCTCTCGGCCTGTATCGTTTATATCAGAGAAAAAGTTCACACCAATACATCTGGAACAAGACAAGCTGCAGAAGCTGTGGATTAGCAAAGCAATGCGCTAACTGTCCGCCTGTCGGAGCTTAGATACTTGACCACCTGCTGACCAAGGCCAGTTTCATAGACCATCTGTCTACCAGCTTGGTCTGCCCTGCAAAACATTTAGTATTTGTATTGAATTTCCTTGCAGTAGGATGAGGCTTGCACTTTCCCAAATGAGTACCTCCACTTGAAGCCACTGACACAATGTGGGGCGTCGAGTTTGGTGAGCGAAACCCAACATTCGACGCTAACAGAAGCAGGTAGTACTGTCTATTGTTATACGATAGCCCAAACTTATCTAAGAACTGAAACCATGAGATCCATCGTATTATAAAATAATTGGGTTATTCTTTTAACATTCTATTTTCATGGATTCAGGTTGATGACAGACCTGGCTAATAATGACGCCGTGGTTTAAGGAGACTAGTTGACCGTGAGTCGAAGACCATTTGTTCCTTCAGCGAGGCGCTGTCGTAATTGGAAGTGACATATTATAATTCCAATATGCCTATAACTATTGTTTAGTTTCTATTTTTTTGCTCTCGCTCGCTTTGAAGTCAAGCGTAGTCCATACACTCTATTTATAGTATTGATGGGCTGAATTTTGTGTGTGGATTAGCTTTCCCATTAACAATGTCCCTCGCCAACAGGCGAACTCATTTTGACTTCAGAGGTACTTGTAATTTACGTCTCCAAGTCAAGGACGGCAGATCAACATTTTAGTCCCGCTGTCCGGTCTAGGGGTTGAACCCCTAACCTGGGCATCAGCACAGCGGATGTTTAAGAACACACGTTCTTATCCATTCGACCATGCTGACCTGCACTATTGTTTAGTGTCCACTAATCTCTACTTCATTCTTTTTATCACCATGAGTGCCATTGAATACACGTAAGTTTACTACCCGTGAGTGATTTCAACATATAAATGGCGACAAGGTGATGGCAAGATAGTTTGTCTGACAATGTGTTTTCTATCTGTGATTGCCAGCCAGACCTGCGCTGCGTAAATATCATACAGGTGAAATACTGACGTTGCAGTTCAATTTCAGGGCAATTTTATTCCTGTACTTGTTGATGGTGATGAAAATGATGATGATAAAATTAACGACGATGATGATGACAACTACAATACATGTTTATTCAATTCCAGCTTTTAACAGGAATACACAGTTCATTTCCTTAATTGCGGTAACGGTAAACAGAGTTCTGTGTTTTCTTCTTCTTCTAGCTGTTGTTCGTTTATTGACGACCGTCACATTATTCTACTTGAGTAATTATCTTCCAGTCAGTCGGTTCTTAAAGAAATTTTCATGTTACCCGGTTGCGAGTTGGGAAAAATAAACACTTAAGAAAGTGCAGAAAGATGTTTGTTTAGGATCTGCAGTTATCAAGTCTTGGCATTAAATATATTTGTCCTATTTTAAACGCTCTCTTCAGCTCTGTAATCAATATAGCTTTTGAAAAGCTGCCGGCCCCGTGGCGAAGAGGTAACGAACGCAGTTTGCAATCCCACATACCCGCGTTTAAAACACAGCTGAGGGTGATTTGGCAGCAGACCGCCTTGCGTTCGTATTTTCCGCAATGCTTTGGGTGCCAGAAAACAGAAAACAGAAAACAATGACAAGCTACTATACATAAACTTGCCAAGATACCACAACAGAAAAAAATGCCGGTGTTGACTGCGACGTCATGTAAAGGATATGCAACTAACTTTATGTTTTTTTTGTTGAAGAGCTGATGTTTTCTTTAGTGAGGCTATCATATCAGCTTGCCTATTTGGTAGGGCTGATGTACCATCCTACAGAAGATCTAGGTGAAGTGGGCGGGATTCGGCATACATACATACAAGCACACCCACTGCTTAATGTTCCCATCCAAAGTAAACAGAGGCCCTTACATGTACTGGAACATTGATCGCTCACTGCGACAGACAATATAATACTGTTTAACCGGGGAGGCGTGGCTGAAATGTTACGGTGTTCGTCTCTAGCTCAGAAGTTGCGGGTTCAAGTCCCAGCATACGACTAGGAAGCCATACAAGATCCGTTGGTTTGTGTTTATAGCATACATCCACTCATCTCGTGCGTAGTCAAATCGGATACCTAGCTTTATCGGATAAGGTCGAAAAACAGGAGGCCATGTGTGCAAGTTCTGGGCGTGGAAATCGCAAACAGTAGGCCACAAGATAGCTGTCCTGGCATCATTGTTAAGAAATAAAAGACCCCACCTACAAGCAGACAGAGGTCATTGGCCTTTATGCAGCCCGTCTAGACTAGTCTAGTGGAGGTTCATCTGGCACACACGCAGGATGAAGTCGGATAAACGAAGCACATATTAAGATGACGTACTCCTCTTTAAAGATGGACGAAGAAGAGGCAGAACATACTGCTTAACCACGGAACAATTGAACTATATGAACACATTTAATTATAAGTGAAGTAAATAAAATAAATAAAATAATTATCTCTCAAGGACAACAATCTACATCTATGCTTTATTGACTACACAAAGGCTTTCGATAAAGAGAGACATGTCGACATGATAAGGATCTTGAAGATCTCCAAACTGTTGGAAAAGACATTAGACTTGTTAAAAAACATATATTGGAAACAACAAGCTGCCATAAGAATTGATAATGAAGTAGGTCAATATCAGCCTATTAAGGGAGATGTGAGGCAGGGATGTGTAATGTCTCCAGATCTTTTTTCCCTGTACAGTGAAAATATTTCAGAAATATAGAAAATATGGAAGGAATCAACATTGGGGGACGATACATCAATAACATTAGATATGCAGATGATACAGTCTTGATTGTAGACAATGAACAGGACCTACAAAATTTAGTAGATGCGGTTGTTGCACACAGTGAACAACTAGGGTTAGAATTGAATTGTAAGAAGACACAGATTATGGTCGTCACTGGGAAGAATGAAATACCACAATGTAATATACACGTAAATGGTCATATGGACACATTCTTAAACAAGTGAATCGGTACAGCTATCTCGGAACAGTCATAACATCTGATGTGAGATGCCTTGAAGAGATTAGAACAAGAATTGCCATGGCGAAGGCAGCCTTTTGCAAGATGAAAAACATACTGACCAATAAGAAGATATCAATTGAAACGAGATCCGAATCGAAAGCTCACTGTGTGGATGTCATCTGCAGACTGCATACTTCTGGTTTCCGGAAGAACAGCCTATGGTGAACGGAAGGCCCAATATACGGAAGTGAGGCTAAGCAGCCATGTGCAGGACGTGACGATTCCTTGGGTGAGCCCAGTACCAGAGCGCTATGTATCGGCTCTGCAAGTATGGAAGCCTCCTTGGATGGCGGGGAATGCCCATGGTCTGCCCCTGCCTTCCCTTGAGGGCTGACCAGGATCTTTGGCTGTTCTATATGGACCAGCTGGGATGGGGGATAACACCACAACAGTGAGAGTCAAAGGTCCTAAGAAACCCCCGGGAAGGTTAACCCGGTCAACAAATGCCCGCAGAAGTCGGATGTGTCGGCCTAACGGCGCAAGAACGCAGCTCTGCTGTAAACAGGCACAACGCAATCACATCCGAAAAAAAACTCCGGATGAACGAAGAAGAGGAATTGAAACGAGATAAAAAGTGGTGAAGTGCTATACAGAACGTGTACTTTAATATAGCTGTGAAGCGTGAACAATGAGCAGACAAGCTGAAAAACATCTGATGGCTGTGGAAATGTGGTTTCTGAGGAAAATGCAAAGAATACCATGGACAGACAGAAAAATCAATGAAAAAATCCTACAAGAAACAAATGAAGATCGTAAACTGATTAGAGACATTAGACGTAGACAGTCAAAATTCTTTTGGCATGTTATGAGAAGAAATGAATTGGAGAACTTGGTGACAACTGGCAAGATCGAAGGGAGGAGACCAAATGGAAGACCAAGAATTAAATACCTGGATGGCTTGGCAACGTGGCATGGTCGAGACAGAAACACGGAGCTGATCCACGACTCTGGTGATCAAGTGAAATGGCGAGTCATGACCACCTACGCTTTCCGACATGGCACATGATGGATGCATTTGTGGTGGACCCCGCCTCTTACAGTGTGTGCCCGAAAATATTCTAGGAGATAAGACGTAACAACATTTTCCACATCAACTTATCAAGCGCCATTGTTGAAGAAAACATGGACTTAGCAGAATATGCCCACTATGCCACCGATGACATCGAGACGTGTTCTTTACCCATTGTTGTGGTTACTGGGTTCTGTATTTCCTTGTCGTTATCCACATAGTGGGGACGTTAAATTTCAAGAGAACGAAAAAAGAAGAGAGAAGAAGAAGAAGAATCCATATATTGGACTGAACATTTTACATCTTTATACTTGATACAGCTTTACTCTTGTACCCAGAAGATTCAAGTTTACTATAAATAAAGTAACAAATGTTGACCCTCCTGATGTTGAGATTCTTAGTGACCACGATATGGCACTGATGTCACTTAAGTTTAAACTAAAGAAAAAAAAAAACATGTATTCGAATCAGAATTAGTTGGAATAAACTGACAATCCAGGAATAGAAATGCTATCGCAATAGTCGAGGAAAATGTGCAGTTCAAATCCTTCTGGGGACAACTATTAACTCCATCACAGAGACAACGACATGCTGGCTCCTGGAATCAGCAGAAGAAATGCTTGACGAAAGAAGAAAAATAAACAATCAATGGGTCACAAATGATTTTCTGGACTTCTTCTTCTTCTTCTTCTTCTTCTTCTTCTTCTTCTTCTTCTTCTTCTTCTTCTTCTTCTTCTTCTTCTTCTTCTTCTTCTTCTTCTTCTTCTTCTTTCGTTCGCTTGAAATATGTCTATAACTGTATGAATTGAACTGTCTTTTTCAGTTCACTCAGCGGTCCATAGAGTTTATCTTCCGCTGTCGTCTCTCTAGGCCAGAAGGTTTGCCTAGATATGTTATATGTTGGGCAGTATTGGAGTATGTGCTCTGCTGTCTGCGACGCCAATCCACATGTGCACATGGCTGTTTTACCAATCTTGAATTTTGTATGCATGTGGTTGCGTAATCTATTGTGCCCTGTTCTGAGGCGCAGAATAATGACTTGTTCTGGTCTGTCCATAACGTGGTAGTCATCTTGAGCAGGTTTTGGTGGCTTTCTGACTGATTTGATCATTCTTTTCTGTTGGCGGTATGTAACGGGCACATCAAGCTGTTCTTCTTTGGTTCCTTCCTTAGCCAATTGATCAGCTCAGTCGTTTCAGGGTACTCCACAGTGTGATAGTATCCACTGTATGGTGATCTTATGCTGACTGCTAAGTTAAGAAAGTAGTGTCCTTAGTACTGGCAATTTCCCAGACAGGAGCGCCTCGAGTACTGATTTTGCATCTGTCAATAGCACCACATGTTGTGTACCATTGCTGGTATTTAGTAATTTCTCTGTTGCTATCTTGATTGCCTCAATTTCAGCATCGTAGTTATGGCAGTACTTTTCTGTCGGTACTCTAGCTGTGTCCCTAGTATTATTTGGGTATTCTATGTACACTCCCGCTCCTCCATTTCGAACAGCATTTTGTGCTGACCCATCTGTGTAGACTCGGATCCAGAGGTCCTGTGGGTATTCTTCATCAAGGAAGCTGAGAGTAGCTGTTCTGCGCTGCACACTGTTCTGTTCTTCCTTGTCAAATATTCCTCTCACTTTTGTCTGGATTTGTAATGATAGTCTATGCTCATCTTTCCATGGAGTTCTCTCTGGAATAGTTGTTAGGGGGATACCAACTGTGGGCAGATCGGTGGTTTCTCTGCAGAGTCGTTTGGCATGGTGGATAAAACTACTTCTTTTCAACCGCCCCATAGCTAGGTTTTCAAATCTGTCGTCATAGGGTGACCTGGCAAGCTGAGGAACTTTTCTGCTTGTATTAGCGTTTTCGTATCTCTGCGCCCACTCAGTGCTTGTGTCCTCCCCATCTTCTCCATTTCCACTATTGGGGTTGATCTCATCCCTCCTGTGGTGACTCTAAGTGCGTGATTTGTCCAGCTCTTGTAGTGTGGTTTTTGATGCAGAACACCACGCAGTTGACCCGTATTCCAGGTGTGGTCGTATGATCTGTTGATAAACTTTGCTAAGTATTTTCCCACTGGCTCCACATGTGGTTCCATTTAGCTTTCTCAGGATGGCTATTTTCCTTCTGGCTTTTGCTACTGCTTTATTGATGTGCTTTTTCCATGTCAGCCTGCCATCAAATGTTACTCCAAGGTATGTTGGTTCTTTATCTTCTCTTAGGGGTGTTGTAACAGTACAGGCACAGAGATGATTATGAAACAAGTCCCGGTGTTGTTCTCAAAAAGGTTTTATTAATCAAAATCAACTGAAGAATATTACACAAGTTTCTGAGTAAGATGTTTACCTCTCGGGACCTAAGCTGTAACTAACCTACCCAAAATAACCTACGTCACGACTTGAGCATCCTTAGTAACATTCTTCTTGGATGCTCAACCGTGCCTAAACTTTGCACATCAAACCCATTAACAGAGATGTTACTCACTCTGTTATACCTCCCTTTCTTTAAAAAGACTTTTCTTCAAAAGTCTTAACCCTTAACCCCTTTATTCTAATCATTCTTTCCCTCACCAACACCTTAACCCCCAATATTCTTTCTCCACGCCATCCCAAACTAACTCTATCTTAACTGCTTTCACTTCTACTAATTCTCCACTTGTCTCCCATATAGCAAATCGCTATGAAGTTATACTTCTTCTTCGTTTCTGACTCTTCCAGGTTTCATTACAAAAATATAGGTCATAAGAATGGTCTATAAAAAAATCGTTGGTATACATTTGGCATTATGAAACTTCTCATTCTTTCTCAACATTACAACTCAGGATAGACAGAAAAGATAGGGTTAGGAATAGAAAAGAAGGGGTGCGCACCCAAGAACAGTAGTTAATCACATTTACCTCCCTTGCAAACGTAAAAACTTTATAAAAGTTTTTCAAAAACACATGTTATGATTTATGAAGCTACATCTCTGTTCGTTATAAATTAAGTTGATCCAAAATTTCTCAATATTTATACTGCCATCTACCCGCACGACCATATTTCAGCTATTTCACTTCCAATCATGAAACCCATAACAATGTTCATATTCCATGAACATTTTAAATTAATTAACGCTGTTTATCACAGCTCCTATATTTTACCCCCTCCTGATAAGTATCCCCGTCTATTCTACCACATGTTCTGTTATTCACAGCCCCCTTAATACCTACTCTCCATCAACCAACCTTTTATATTTGTTTAACTATCACAGCCTCTTTAGACGTTAATCACGTATATAATATGGCATCCAATCCATATACCTTTAATCCACGCTGACTTAATGCAGCTCCTATTTTAACTTCCCAGAACCCTCTTATTTGAGTAGGAACCCCGTCACTTAAGTATGGCATATGTTTCCAACACTTTATAGCCACTATATTATTAACCTCTCTATCCTAAAATATTAACGCTGATTAACACAGCGGCCTTCTTACTCATGAACTTATCATTCATAAAGAGAATGTGTCTCTCTTCTAGTCCTCAGTAGTTTATTAACTCTTTTCTGAACGAAGGGTTTTAAATAAAGCCCTATGTATTGCTTTTATTCTAGACAGAACCATCAGTGTTTGTAAAATAAACTTAACTTAAACAATTTTCAACATATATGTAAACAAGGTAACTACTATTCAACAGACAAGACAATTCAACTTAAATCATGAGTTAAACGAAATAAAATTACAACAGGATATCATACCCCCCCCCCCCCCCCAAGTTTTTAAATATCATTTTTCTTTCCCCTCATATCAAATAAAGTTAATCAACTCATTCAAAGAACAACATATTTCAAAATAATGTGACATACAACCTATCCATTGTTAGTCACTTTTACGGACTAACAATAACTTATTTATCTATTAAGAAAACTCAAGAAGTCAAATCATAAAATCAATTGGCAATAAAATTACAGTAAAAATATACCACACTCGAATTTACATCCATATTAGCTATCTTAATACCTAAATATATAGTGTCATGTCTACTCCTCAAGACAACTCATTATAAGTATCAATAAAACCTTTTTTCTATAACAAACGTGTAATATACAGCTAATGTATTTCATCAACTATCACTTTCCTTTTTAAATCACCAAATTTACATCCTGCTATCTGCAGCATTTTCTATCCATTTATCTACCATGTTTCCACTTCCTCAGCAACTCCAGATTTCTCTGAATAAGTGCTTTCTCCACATCAATGTCTTCTTCCTCTCGTAAAGAAATATCTTCCTCCATGCTACTATCTCTATTAGATTCTGACTTTTCATCCATTCCTTCTTCTTCATTATACCTCCATTTCCTCATATCCAATCTAATCTGTCTATATATTACATATATCATTCAAATCAAAAGGTCCATTATGGGCCCTATCACTCAAGACCTCCTCATCACCTAACATAACCAAATTTCTCCCATACCTCACTCAAAAGACTCCTTAGTAATCTCGCCGAAAAACTTCAGCAACCAGTAATGTCCATTTATTATGGGCATTTCACCAAAAACCTTCACTTCCAATTTATGCCGTTATCAACAGCTATAAAATACCGCCACTGATCTCATGTCTGTGACCTTCTAACCCCTCACTGCTTACAATCAACGTTATTCTTTCTCAGTCTATATATCATGGACCCCCCAAAACCACATGACATTTTATCTCCACACTGACACTGTTCATTTCTCATTAACACACTTACACCCCTTTACTATTGTACTGATATCCACAGTATATAATTATTCTTCGGAGTAAAACATGGGATTCAATTCATGTTTTACTAATTGTCTTCACGCTGTCTGGCGCAGCACGTTACTCACTTCTTCTTCTTCTACAATCCAGCAATCTCGTGTCACTTACCAAACCTCCACCACATCATGGCACTAAATCCAACACACCACAATTCATCTACTCAGTAAGGGAAATTGTAACTAATCTAGTTGTTTCCCTGGGATTTGTACCAAGAATTATTAAACATTACCGTTTACTACGGTATCTCCACCATGCTACAACCAGCAAATTTTTTTTGTCTATTTACTATAGACCACACCAATACATCTATCTACTATATTTGTCAATAACTGATTCTAATTTTACTTTTCTCGTCTACCCGACGCAACTAACCAACGTATCAGTACTTTCCAACATCTCACCACAACAACTCTAAGCTATCTTCCACTCTCTCCTAGCGTTCTCATACCACTATGATAGTCCAACCAGTCACACTTATCGGAACACAGTCTATAGTGCTCTATTTATAATGATCCGACGTTCACTTAGCTAATCACATTCTCTCCTTCTCTTGCTTACTCCTATTTATCGGGACTCTTTCAGAAATAATAAAGAACACCGCACTTGACTAACGAGAAATCTCACTTCGACTGGGCAAACCATATTCTCTCAATTCTCTGTATCAGGCATTCTTGCTTCGACATGTCTCTGCCAACACTACTAAATCTGTTTCATGAAACATCATTCAAAATTTTAACTCTCTTTCCGTCAGCCTGTCATACAATTTTCATTAATTCTGTCTAACGTCAGACATTCTAACCAAAAGACATCACAAATTTCCAATCATCTTCTTTCCACCTCTCAATTTTCGCATACTCAGTTACTCTATGCTCCACGTTTTATCAACGTCACTTATCAGCCACTCTTCGCATATTCACACGGTATTCGTATTTTATGTTTGCTCAGACAGTGATACACAACCTCGCTCTCATCTCACGACTACTCTCGCATCGCGACAACCTGACGTGCCCATACAATTACTTCAAAAAAAAAAAAAAAACACAAAAAAACAATTTAGACGCCAATTCAACATTCCAGAAATCATTCACCACAGTCTAAGCGTGTCGATCTCCTCCACACACATTGACACAAGATATACCAAACACCTCGTACATTCATGCGTTACTACTACCAATCAGCTGGCATCGTTCTATCCATGTGCTCCACTTAGACGGCGTATCAAAACCTCACTCCTACTTCACTCAGCGCGACGAACACCTGTTTGTCTACACTTATACTCATGTACGGAAAACACCTAACCAGACGAATTACTTCGATACTCAACAGGATTTTCACAATTCAACTGCTTTCTTATTTCATTCAATCATCATAATCCCACCACTCTCCGTCCTACTTAATTCTCCACGTCGAACCACTCAGACAGTCAACTACTCACTCACCCTATCTTAACCTCCTCATCACTTCATAACAATGATTTACTTCTTCGTGCTATTTTCAGTCGCACTACCCTATCGGTGACTATTCTATAACTCCTTTATCTCTCAAAATAACCTAAGCAATACATCAATTCTCGACATCACACATTACTTGTAGTGATTCTCCACATTTTCCACAGCAACACCACATTTGAGCCAAAATTTGAGCCTCATCAAACTTGAATTACTCCACCCAACAAAATATCCACTCTTCACGTATTAGTTAATTCTTATTTAAATATAACCATGGTCTTATCGACTTCATGAGACTTCTAGCCCTATCCAGCGACGCTTCATACTTCTGCTGTTCTCGTGTTCTACTTTCTACTAGGCAAACATCTTTCTTTTTGGAAGTATCTTTCTCTCTCTCTTGGTATTCGTCTCCTAGCCTTCACTACTTTCCTGTCATATATACTGGTATCTTGTTCTAAAGAGTCACCAACTAGAATTCTGTCTGTCTGTCTACTAGCAACCACACCGTATGAGGAAACATCACGCTTCGAGTCAGGATCTGCTCGTAGTGCAATCCTCTCGTTCCCTGAATCATCAGTATCTGTAGTTGTTTCAGCAGCTCAGTATTTACTATAATATGCGGTAGAGGTGGAAATATCCTCTCCATAACCTGAACTCTCACACCTAACATTTCTACACCATTTAGGGATTAATTTAATGTCTATACCTGAGGAATTTGACATAGCAGTCGTACCTCTATTAACTATCATACTATTTGTAGTATTCCTTCCCTAATACTTTTCCTCACCTGTCTTTTAACATCTTTGGTTCTTGTCTGCCTGTCTTCTGTCTTGGGTTGTTCAACCTCTGTACCAGTGTCTCTCTTTGTCACTTTATCAATCGACGTCTGAGTACTCTTTTCCACACTACTGCCTGGTTGCGTCTGTGTCTCTCTTTCTTGTCTGACACAAAAGACTGAAGATACCTCCTGACTACCCAAAATCTTATCTGTGTTTCTTTCTCTGTTACTCAACCTTGCTACCGAATATCGCAACTGTCTGATCTGAAACCAGTTCTCTCGCAAGGCTTTTGCGTTTTCACTATTTGAAGGCCACGACCACTGTTTCCTTTTCTGACCATTACTAATTCCTATATGTCTCTGTGTCTCACTCTTATCTGCTTTCATATGTATATGGTTGATAACTTTCGAATTGTAACCAGACTGGTTATCATTTCTATTGGACTTGTCTACCTCAAAACGTCTCATACCTGTCTTGTGCTCTGTTCGTTCAAGCGTCTGTCTCTTTATTACTTTTATCATGGACAAAATTCTGTCTACGTCCATCCTTAAACTGTCCATTAACTCTGTTACACGTCCTAACTTTCTATAAAAGATTTCCATTTCAAATTTGTACAAAATAATTCACTACAATAATAATATGTTAAATATAATAATATGTTAATTAAACTTATCAGGCCCTATAATCTTCTAATACTATAATATTAAATTTATACTTTACAAGTGTTGGCTGTCAAAGATAGTTCCCTGCCTGTAGTTAGACACTCGTCGAAAGCTGCACATTAATGGTTCTCAGGTTTCGCTCTCGTATGCTGAGACTGAGAGGCACGGTATCTGGCACCCAAGTACTTGAACAAGGATCGACACGGCGGCTTCAGTACCCCGTAAGGATCGATAAGGCTCGATGTCAACAATCAACGACTGTGATCAGAGGACAGCACAGGCCAGCCCTCTGAAATCATCAATGAACGATAGTGTAGAGCAGCGGCGTTATTCAGGCAACGAGCAGACTGTGTGACAACGATTCAGCAAGAGGACAACTCTGGAGTCTGTGTTATCTGAAGCTGCTTTCTCCAATCGACAACACAATTTGTAGTTCCAACATTCCTCGTACATCTCAGGCTTCTCCAGCGGTAGGAATGCTTCCACTTTCACCCATGGTTGGGCACACCAGACTTGAGCCTTCTTTTCACCCTAAACAGGGCCCTTCAAGACGACGACTTGAAAACAGCTCTAGCCTGATGAAGCGACTTAATTAGGTCTCCTCTTCAGCAGGTCGGCAACCCAGTTTGCCCAACCACTTCCAAAGAGACCAAAGCAACCAAATCGCATCATTCTTCCTGACATCTCCATGTAATTTCAAATTGGTTGTGGCTGTTTTAATTTTGACGTTTGGAAAAAATTTCTTTGATACTGGACAATCTTAGTAGGTAAGTGACCTTCAACCAAGCAGCAAGGTCAATGAACGGCTGTAATAACTTTACAGCATTTTGATGACAATCACGTTACTTCAGATGTTTATGATGAAAAACAGCTCATTCTATTGGCAACCAGGTAAGATGATGGCTATAATCTTGATACGTATGACTTCAAATCAACTAGCCCGAAAAAACTGCTTCATGTTGATTCTTTGACTCTATTTTAGGTTGAAACTTTCAATAAAAATGGTCCGGTCTGGAGCTTTTGATTCGAAGAATTTAGTAAAAGTTTATTTCTTCATACCTTCTGGTCGCAGCAAGCTGATAAAAATTCCCCATGAAAGTTCTCTGCTGTGCTATGCCATTTTCAGTACTTCTCGTTATATGTCCGCGACATCAAAGTTAAGAATCGACATCCTGGTGTGCGGCGCCAAATCTGTACTGTAACAGTACAGGCACAGGGATGATTATAAAACAAGTCCCGATGTTGTTCTATAAAAGGTTTTATTGATCAAAATCAACTGAAGAATATTACACAAGTTTCTTGGTAAGATGTTTACCTCTCCGGACCTAAGCTGTAACTAACTTACCCAAAACAACCTACGTCACGACTTGAGCATCCTTAGTAACATTTTTCTTGGATGCTCAACCGTGCCTAAACTTTACGCATCAAACCCATTAACAGAGATGTTACTCACTCTGTTATAGTGTTCCATTTATCTGGATGGTCCCTGCCTTTTGTTTTGGAGAGAGGGTAAATAGGGTGGTGCTGCACTTGTCAGTGTTTATGCTGACACACCATCTATTTGCTCATGCAACAAATGTATCTACAGCTCTTTGTAGCAATCTGGTGGCCACTGGTGCGTGTTCATTTGTGCTCCATAGAACCAGGTCATCGGCGTACATTGCCGCTTTAATTCCATGCGGTAGATTAGCAACGAGATCATTGATGAAGATTAGAAAAAGTGTGGGGGACAAGACCCCGCCCGGGGGAACACCGTGACGCAGTAGTACTTTCTTGCTCTTTAGTCCGTCTATCTGTACTCGGGCTCTTCTGTTGTGCAAGTTTGCTTTCACCCATTTGTACATTCTTCCATTGACTTTGCAGTTTCTCAGTTTATCCATCAGACCTTCTTTCCAGACTTTGTCAAAGGCTTTCTTCAAATCTATCCATGCCGCAAGCACCAGCTTCTTCTCTTGGAATGCATCCTCAATTTCTTGAGAGAGGTAGTTGTCTAATCTTCCGTAGAGTAGCACTGCCTAAAGCCAGCCTGCTGTGGCACAATGATGTTTTTACTTTCAATGTACCACTGCAGTCTGTGATTGATGATGCGCTCCAGTGGTTTGCAGAGACAGCTGGTGAGGCTAATTGGTCTGTAGCTAGAGGCAATGGAACTATCTTTCCCTGATTTTAAGAGGGGTATCATGATTACTTCTCTCCAGGCTTGCGGAACACTGTGTCATAATCTCCCCATTCGTTCTACCGCGTCGTCGTCTATGACGCCTGGCGAATACAGCCAGGGGCCTACCAGTGAGCGACGCTAACCACAATGTGTCAGGAAGGGCCAGTCGATGAACGCATGGGAGACATGATCTCCACGCAGTGACGCAGGCCCGCGTAGTGAGACTCAGAGCGTGTAGCCGGCAGACGGCTTGGGAGTGTTGACGAAGATAGACGTGTTTGAATTAGGCTCGTATGTATGAACGCCATAGAGAGAAAGCCTGCGAGAAGATATGACTGTGCGCCTGTGAGTTGGGTAGTAGTATATTGATATATGTATAGAATGTATTATTGTATTGTCATTGCAATTGTATGATACATGTAATTGTTGCGACGAGTGAGATGTGTGAATAAAGTGTTTGCATTGTAAGTGAAGTTCGCCACGTTAAGTCATTTTGTGACCGTGTTTTGTATCACACTTGTTGGTATGTACGAGCCAGTGTCATTGCTGCAAGCAAGACGCTGACACACTGCCTAAGGTCCAACTGTTATTGAAGATTTGCAACAGCTTTGCTTTGGCCTCTGTTCCTAGGTCCCTGATCATTTCATTGGAGATACCATCAGCTCCTAGTGACTTTCTCATTTTCAGTTTTGATATGGCTAGCTCTATTTCGCTGATTGTGATGGGTGCCTCCAGAACCTCATGTATTATTTCCTTCTGTCCTGTATGTTGCCGTGTCTCTCGAATCTCTTGTTGTTTCTCTGGGCTAATTTTGATATTTTTATCTTGTCCGAATGAGTCAGCAAAAAATCAGCTGCTTGCTTTCTTGTTAAGATGTTTCCATCTTTATGTATTGCAATTTTTGAGTTTCTCCCTGTGCCCTCATCGTTAAGTTGTTTTATTAGCTTCCACAATTTCCTTGTGTCTCTTTCAAAGTTCAGAGACTCTGTTTTATCCTGCCATCTTTTCCGTCTAGCCTGCAGCTTGGCCCTTTGAAATTTAGCTTTTGCGTGCTGGAATTTATTGTGGTGCTCTTGGCTGGGTGTAGCCTCTGCTTACTTTCTACACACTTCCACATCAATATGCAACTGTTCCAGTTCACTACACCAGTAGGGTTTATATTGTTTACGGGCTCCTCTTGGTACTGTTTCTCGCGCTGCCTGTAGTATGCATTTCCCAAACTCTTCAACTACTTTATTTATGTCTTTCTCAGTGTTCAGGTTTCTAACCAGTATGCTGGTGTGATTCTTGTACATTATTGCCCAGTCTGCTTTCTTGTAGTTCCACCTCGAGAGGGTGCTGCTTTCACTTACAAGCTCATTTTCTACAGTTAGAAAGACTGGCTGATGGTCACTGCCACCAAGTTGTTTCCAAACAATTCGTGTAATGTTCCACTCCAGATCTGGTGAATGAAAAGCCAGGTCAGGTGTAGTTGTAGTGTGCCATGATCTCGATTAGAAAGTATGTGGGTCGGACGGCCTGTTAACCAAGATGAATCTATTCTCATCCTGCCAGTCTACCAGTCTCTCCTCTCTGGTCCATATGATCATAGCCCCAACTCTGCAAGTGGCTGTTGAAATAGCCACACACAATCATTTTTTCTGTTAATGGTAGTGTGTCCAGTGCCTGTGGGCGGTCATTTGGACAGTAGTAATTGATAAGATGTAGGTCTGTGTAGCCTGTAGTAAGTTTAAGTGTCTGATACTCAGTCCCTTCCATGTAGACTTCGATTTGGGAAGCAATGATGTTATTTTTTACAAGGGTAAGTATCCCACCTTTTCGCCTGTTCTTTCGGTCAGATCGGTAACACTGGTAGCCTCTGATTGTGAAGGCTATATTTTCGTTGAGGTGAGTTTCTTGTAAGCAACATATGCTTACTTTTTATTGGTCCAGGATGTTTTCTAATTCAATTGTTTTGTTGCTGACTCCCTCCGCATTCTAGTGCATTATTTTAAGTCTTTGTTTAGTATGGCCAGCCGTTCTATTCTCATGTCCCCTGGCTCCACAGGACATCTGAGAATGACCTCCAGTAGTTGGAGTTGGACCCTTTCGAGACACAGGGCCCGGCACTGCACCTGCCTGGGGGTCCAAAGCAGGGCGAGCACCATAACATTTAGCAGTAGTCGACATATTACATTTTGCATAATTGCGTGGCATCCTGATTTCTGTGGTGCGCCTCCTGGCTGGTTGCCTCCGTCTTCAGCACCTTTCCTTTGCTAGAGCAGACTGTGGTCTCACTCGAGGTTAGATGTGTACACACGCACACACGTGTCTGCACATGCATGTATGTGTATACACATCTAGAGCACAGTGGTTATTTTTCGGCGCCTGAAAATCGCCGTCGCTCTTCTCCTGTTAGTAGAAACAGTTCCGTCACGTGAAGGCCAGGAGTTGGACTTTTGCTGCATAGGTTATGTATTCACTAGCCATTGAGGTATTTATGCAATGTTGGGCGCTCACCCCATCACTGCGCCCCGGCTACATACAGCAACATTTGGAACCATTTTCTGGACTCATGCAAAACAAAGCGGGAACTGAAAAAAAAGATTAAGAAAGAGAATCCCGAAACACCATGGCAACATAGCACTGTGAACAGAAGTATTAGAAAGAGAATGAACAAGGCCAAGGAAAAATGGTGAAACGACAATTGTGAGATCATTAATTCACAGTTATCGACAAGCAATAGCTAGGCAGCTTTTGACAGATTAAGAAGATTAGCAAAACCACAACAACCCAGGATAACTGTCATGGAAGATAAAAAAGAACATTACTCACCGAAAAGTCATCTTTAATGAGCGGATGGATAGAAAAATGTAAAGAATTACAATCATCAACATTATAGTGCCTCCAACCAACTAACGGCAGCGTTTGTGCATCTCCAAACACTCTGTCCTAGGTGCCCTCGATCAATTATATTGATGTTATTTCTCCATGTCAACAACGCAGTACACCCAGCATCATTTCCCGTAACATTTACCATGACATATCCACGTGTCGCGACGCTTTCCAATACCTCTAGTCTCATAACAAGACTGCTTTTGTCCTTCATATATTTGTATATAATATTCTAGTTTCCACACCATAGGCGAAATACAACTCCAGAAAACTTTTTATTATGCACCCAGTAAAACATCTTAGAACGATGACTTACTCAACAAGATACAATATCTCAACTCTAATTGGGCTCGCCTACATAACACATAAATAATACTTAATGTAGGTTCCCCCTCCCCCATTTCCGGAGCCAAAAGAGGTTGCTCCGGTGAGTATTTTCTTAAATAGCACCATGTAACGTAAAGCCCTCCTGTAAAAATCGGCTCCGGATTGAGAATCCGGAACCAGAGGGATATAACTCACGAATAACCGTTTTTGGGGACAAAATTACATCCCTTTAATAATTCTAAATGCTGACCGGCGGTGTGTGTGTGTGTGTGTGTGTGTGTGTGTGTGTGTGTGTGTGTGTGCGGATGGGGGGGGGATGGAGGGAGGGACGGGGTAGGCCGACTTGGAGGTGCAGGGGTGGAATCTGGGGTGCTGGAGCGTGGGGTTGGGCAAGGGGGTTCGAACCTTCTAGCCACGACGGGCGTCACAGGAAAACCATTATTAGTAAAAATGTAAATATGGCGGGTATATGGTCTGTAGAGGGCCGTAGTGGCTTATACGGGTTACAAATGAAAACATAAAAAAAAATTAAAGATGGCGGGTTGTATTGGTTGTAGTGGGTATGGTTTTAGTGAAATTCGTTGTTAAAGGGTGGGTAGCGGTTTTTAATGATCTGTAGATAGAGAGAGAGAGCCGTAGTGGTTTATACACTATCATCAAAAGAGACTGCACACAATACAGAGGCATTTCACTGTTGAGTCATACTGGAAACATATTTTGCTAAATTCTTGAAACAAGATTAAGAACTATTATAGAACCCCAGCTAAGCGAAACACAACTTGGATATAGGAAAAACAAAAGATGCACAGATGCCATTTTTTCTCTTAGACAACTTACAGAAAAATCAATCGAATTCAATGAAACACTCTACTTAGCCTTTGTCGACCAAGAAAAGGCATTTGATAGAGTATATAGAAACAAGCTGTGGGAAATCCTTAAACAATGTTGAGTGAGTACACATCTGATGAACCTATGTTAAGCTTATACAACAACAGTGAATGCATAGTGAGAGCAACTGGAGGACACTCAGAACCCTTCACCATAAGATCCGGAGTACGACAAAGTTGTGTCCCGTCCCCTCTCTTGTTTATAACATATATAGACAACATATGGAAAGAAACCAGCCAAACAGAGACCGCAAGAACATCGCTTGACAAAAACACAGAAGAAGAACCATTTGCAAATCCAACCATTAGAGAACTCCTGTTTGCGGATGACCAAGCACTAATAGCAAAATCAGAAGCTGAATTACAAGACCACATGAATAGTCTAAACGAAATGTGTAGGGAACATAACATGAAAACTAGCACAAGTAAAACAGAGGTACTGACTATAACTAAAGAAGAACAATCAACAACGATTTACCTAAACGAACATCCCTTGAAACAAGTAAAGAGTTTAAAGTACCTAGGAAGTATAATATCAAATGGCAAATCAGAAGACGAGATCGAAAATAAATGCAATAAGGCAAATCAACTCATTGGACAAATTGCACCAATACTAAAGAACAAACATGTATCAATAACTACAAAGAAAGCACTTTACAACACAATCTTCCTACCAACTCTATGTTACCAATGCCAAACCTGGACAATGACAGAAAAAGAGAAAAGAAAAATCACAACAACGGAAATGAGATTCCTGAGAAGAATACTCAATGTATCAAGAAGAGATAAGATCAGAAATAAAGAAATCAGGACTAAAGGGGAGTTATAGCAGCACTAGATTTTATTAGAAAGCAGCAAGTCAAATGATTTGGCCATGCAAGTAGGTTACCAACTAACAGTATACCGCAACAAGCAATGATGCACAGACCAGAGGGAAACAGAGGAAGAGGCCGACCACGTAAACGATGGACGCAAGAAATAACTGAGTCCATGGGAATATCGATACATGAAGCCCATAAGCGGACACTCTCCCGCTGTTTATACTTTAACTCGACACCGCAGGGTACAAGAGGAACATGATGTGATGAGATGAGATCATACGTGTTATAAATAAAAACCTTAAAATGCAAAGATGGTTGGTAGTATTGTTTGTAGTTGGTATGGTTCAGTGTCATTCATTGTTATGGGATGGGTAGTGGTTATTAGTGATCTGTATAGGGTCGTAGTAGTTTAAACAATATCATCATACTAGTTACAGCTCTTCAAAAGAAAACCATAAAAAGTAAAGATAATGGCTATTAGTGGGTGTTGTTGTTGGGATGTGTGTGCATATGTGTGTGTGAGCGGGTGTGGTAGGGTTACAGTACTCATAAATTACACGTATGTGTAAAAGTTAGTAGTATGGCATGTTGTTATCCAATCGTATATCTGGATCGCCTCCTAACCCAAAAAGTCTGTATCACAGCCGCTTATGTGTCGTCACAACAAACCTTAAGGAGATGAATCTTCATATGTCGCGAGTGAGGATACATAACTACTACCGGTTTTGTATGAGAACATTGTTCTTCCTCTCGAAGCACCATCTACCCTTCCCTGACTGACTATTTTCTACTCTACTACACCCTTGGAAACATTTATTCAGAGTAGTATCTTGTCTATGGGAGTCACTAGCACTATATTTGGGATCCATTCTCATCTGCTCAACTGTACTATCCTTGTCCTGAGTTCCTGTGTCTACTTCAAGTGCCTCTTCTACCTCAGCTATACTCTCTAATTTAGGTTCTCCTGTGGTAACTACCTCATTACTGCTTACACTATATTTCTGGTCCCAATAAACTACTTCCTCTTCTGTACAATCTTTAACTCCTATAACATTTCCTATGATCAAATCAGCCACTGGTGAGTCCAAGACAACGCTGTCACTCTTCCAGTTAAATATGGTGTTTTTACTGTTATTATGGCTAATGGGTAGAACTCTACTGTGCCGTTGAATGTTATGCATCTAATCTTTTTCCCTGTATAATCCGAGGGATCTATTAAACTTTTCCTCACTCCGATAGACGTACATCCGGAATCCCTAATTGTTAACGCTGGTCTATCATTGACGAATCCCTGATGCAGCTTCAGACTTCCTCCTTCATGCACTGCTGATCCTGCTTTTACTGTATGACCGCATATTAGGACTGGCTGACTGTCTTTTTCAAAAAGAGGTTTGCACCCACTACAATCTTCATTGTTCAGCGTCTCAATTACTTGCGCTGCATTTGAGTGCTCTGTTTCTCTCATCCTACATTGATGGCTGACATGCCCCTTCTTTCCACATTTGAAACAGATGATCTCCTTCCTTGCGTTACTTGTTGGCTCACTGGCTGGCTGCACGTCACACTCCGCTGCCTTGTGTCTCCAGCTCCCACAATTCCAACATCCGGCATAATTTGCACGTCTCTGGAAATTCCCTCTTCTATATGGGTACCGTCCTACTCTACCAACATTGTTTCCTCGGAAACCATTATCTTGAAGTTCTTGCTGCTCACCTTTCTGTGCTGAATCCACACTTTTCGCCCTTGGTCTGATGACTGGATTCTGGTCCTGTTTAGTGTACGCTGCACAGACTATTTCCTCACTCATTAGTCTACCAATAGAACTGTTTGGATGTGCAGTCATGTAGTTTTGCCCTAACTGTGACATTGTGTCTATGTCCTTTGGATTACGTTCCTCAAAGAAAGCCACTAAGTTTGAATTGCATGCAGATACTACATTGTCTCTTAACATTAGATCTACTAATTTATTAAAATCTTTCCCTACCTCTGCAAGCTCCATCCATTTGTTAAATGTGTTCTTTACTGTGTTAACAAAGTCTGTGAAATCTTGATTTGTCTCTGGCACTAACTGTCTAAACTTTGTTCTATATCCATGTTGAGTTAGTTGGAACTTTGTCAGCAAACGTTGACGTAAGATAGTGTAGTTGTTTCGTTCTTCTACAGGTAAATTTAACACGGTGTCTAGTGCCTTACCCGTAAGAAACTCGCCAAGCCGCATCGCATAATCCGCTTCTGGAATGCCTAATGTTTTTAAAGACGATTCGAATCTCCCAAGATAGGATTCAAGGCAATCCAGGTCCGTAAAATATGGCAGTTTTATCTCTGTGACGACTACGAAGGTCTTCTGCTTTCCTCACTTTGACCTTTCGAAGATAGTTCTAATTTTCTGAGTGCAATGTCAGCTTCCATCTTAATCTTCTCTTTCTCGATTTCCACCGCATTTGTTTGTTTTAACTTTTAAAGTTCCATTTGTGTCTCTCTCTCTTCCTGTAGACGCTTGTTTTCTATTTCAGCTAGTTTTACTTGTGTCTCTTCCTGTAGACGCTTTGCTTCAGCTACCTTTTCTTCTTGTAGGCGTTTGGCCTCGCGTTCATTATGCCTCTCCTCTCTTTCCATTTGTTTTTGTTCTTTTGCTTCGGCATACTCCTGTAACTCTTTACCTTTCAGGCCTATTCGTTCACCTGCTTCAATATATTCCATTAAAGTAGGCATCTTGTACTTGTGGACACGTTGCTGTCTGTCAGCCAATTATAAATGTAAAGACTCTGCTACTAGTCTTTGTGTGCCTTCAATAAGTACACTACCACTCCCTGTGTACGTAAATTCGTAGTGCTAATAATGTCACCATGTACTCACCCAGTCACTCTATAAGCACTAGGTGGTGAGGGAAAATATCCTCTCTCGCATATATCTATAACAAATAGTTGTATAACATTTCTGGACATATTGTTAACATACATATAAATACATATACAAACAAATGGATGATAACACTAAGTGTTTTCTATAAAACGCTAGACACACAAGCCAAGTACACGGAGACGGTGATCACAAAGAAATAAACCACAGTAACAACCACAAGCTTGTGTAGGGACACCCACAGTGCGCGTAATATATAAATATAAACTGACAAAGACCACCAGACAGCAGACATGACGAAAGATCACAATAATAACATACATCCGACCACAACAAATATCATATGTAAATATAACGAAAAGAAAAAAGAGAAGAAAAAAAAATTATAGCATCAATTTATACACAGATCTGACGCTAAACACAAACTGGCACGTTATAATAATTCAGGACCGTCCCTGCAGAACCAAATAAATCGACCTTTCGATTGTCTTCCCAGAAATTATATATGGTTCACCTCAGAAAATAACTTTTCGCCCAGTCTCCCGGGCCTTCGATAAACAACACAGAAATCCCCCACTCTTGACAAACACTGTACCACATACAAATAATTGCGTAACACCCGACAACAATAAATATGACGATGGGAGCAAAAAAAAAATAATAATGTGCAAATGGTTGGCCGACAAATATGTGCCTATTCATCCGTCGCCACAAGTTCTTATTAATCAGTCACAAAAGGTTTTGGTCGTTTTCATAGTTATTCGAAATCCGCTGGAAATGTCTACGCCACTAGATTTCAAAATGACTGATTGATTTGTTGAGTAGTTACTTTATTTCGCGTTGTGATAACCAGTTTCAACTGTCGGAAACGTTGACGGTAATAATAATTATCCAAAGTGTTCTTTCGATATGTTGTTACTTTCGTTGCGGAGATAGCGCTTTGCTGTATCATAAATGTTATGGATTTCCGTTACCCGACAAGATTCACCAAAAAGAAAAGGAGAACGGCAGCCAATGTTCAGCGCTTTAAACTTGGATATATAGATCCTTATTGGCAAAGAAATACGACCATGGTTGCGATGATGACACGTTAAAACTGTTTGCTCATAACAGAATAATGATGACAAAGGGCTTGAACAAAGACGAAACATAATGTCTGGCTTTCTTTCAAAACAACCTTGTTTTGTTCATTCAGAATGAGTCATCTTGACCACACTAGGCTGTGGAAATTTTCCTCAGTAACTGCTTACTGTTAAACAGCCTTGCCACACAAGGTCAACCTTCTCAGCCCCTACCCGGTTGTGAACAAAGTAATATCCGGAAATTCTCCGTTATCCACAAAGACCCCTGTCCGTCGAATCAGCGACTGTCAATTTTCTCTGTTTTTCAAACATGTACTTCCCCAGTACCTGGACGCTGGTGTCTCCACCCGTCCTATTAACTGCGTTGACAAATCTTGATCAGCCAACTTGCGACAACACAGTGCGTTGCCTCAGCACACACACACACACACCTGTCAGTATCTTTGAATTTTCAATCCTGTCCTGTCCTACACACACCTAGGACTGACCTCTTCTTGTCGCAAACAACTCGCTGTGTACGCAACTTTCACCTGTGCTGTCCTCTAGCGCCGACTTTTCGTGCCGCGTTTCCTCAACGCACGCTGACAGTTTTCTCCGATGTGGCGTCTTACACACACACACGCCCGATCTTCCCACCCCCTTCTGGATTAATCCTGTTTTTTTTCCGTGCCCCGTCTGCTAGCCTGGGCCTTCACTTTGTCTGTCTGTGTCAATTACCTGGCGCACACACACAAAAGAGTTCACATTACCCTTTTGAAGCCACACAATCCAAATTGTCAAGGGTTTGCTAGTTTGATGGAACGAAGTCACCAGATAATAACTCCTCTCTCAGCGAAGAGCCCACAAATATCTCAGAATGACACCAATGTCTATAATGCAATGGGTTTCTTGATCGGACGAGCTCTCAGATGTCACAAGTCGTGCTTGATGATAAGTTCAATGTTCTTGATGATCTTTGCGTGATATTGTCGTGTGTTGGTCGTTGTCTAGGTAACGATGTTCATGGTGTGTCAATTGAGCTATCTATCTGTCTCTTAATCCAACTCACCCCAGAAGTGCACCTTCACCAGTCATGAAACAAGATTGAGTTGGCGCACATAATCATTTATTCCAGAAATAAGACGGACAGACGGAACATGTTTATACATCCAGAAATAATGTAATCCATAGAATATAAATATCCTCCTCACAATTTAACCAGCACACATCACTGGCTTCTCACGGCCTGCTGAATCTCAAATTCACAAGACATTTAGTCCAGCTACTCTCCATGGCTGGATCTCCCACAATACGACCCACCTACTGGGTCGGAGCCTCTGCTCTCTATGTAACCCACTCTGGGTTTTTAGGCCTGCCTTCACAGCTCGGAGAATCACACAACACAGTTCTCCGTGGACTACCGACTCGTTCGGTATCTAAAACTCAACTCTCTTAAACGACCTGACCCGCAGTCGGTCTCTTCTCCTACTGACTTTCAAGTCTCCTGACTTCACACAACACACAACTGTCTTTCGCCCTATCCCCCCTGGGGTCTTCCACTCATATCCGCCCCATTATTTCTCAGGGTTGATTGTTTTCCTCGTAGCCAGGTCACTCACCTTACTGTCTCCCACTTTCATCTCCATTCTTTCTCATGTCTGGTCACTCAACTCATTGTCAATGACCCAGGCTTATGTCAGGCATGTTGTTATCCAATCGTATATCTGGATCACCTCCGAACCCAAAAAGTCTGTATCACAGCCGCTTATGTGTCGTCACAACAAACCTTAAGGAGATGAATCTTCATATGTCGCGAGTGAGGATACTTAACTACTACCGATTTTGTACATTTAAAAAGCTAAATTTTCCTTATTAAAGGTAATATTATGTACGAGGTAATATTAACAATAGTATTTATGTTGTGTAAAGTGAAAAGTAAAGATGGTGACACGGGCTAGGAGGTCTACCATCAACAACTTAGAAGCATATTTGCGATTTCGATTCGTCAGAAGTTCATAAATATATTTGTTGTTTTATAATGGTGGTTAATACTGTCTACTGTGGATGATGACTTAAACACTATCATTATAACATTGGTGGTACGTTAGAGATACAATCCTTGTCCTCGGGCTGTGTGATGGTTTACAACCAGTAACATGGTCAAATGTTTAAGGGATACATCTCGACACGTGAATACTGGCTATAATCTGAGCACGTTGGAGCGCTGCATGCCGGTCAGATGCATAAGGATACATCCGGCACACGTGAGTAATGGATATACCCGGGAAACGTGGGGTGTTTCTTCCGGGTACACGTTTAAGGGATACATCCGCACACATAATTAATGGCTACGGCAAGACCACGTAGAAACAACACATGCAACCGAACACATGTATAAGAGTACATCAGGTCAAAGATGGCGTTGCACCAGGTCAGATGCATAAGGATACATCCGGAACACGTGGCTAATGGCTATAACTGAACCCCGTGGGTGCGTTACATATAGCCGGCCACATGCGCAAGGATACAGCTTGGACATGTGGGTAATGCTTACATACGGTTAAATGTGGCGTTGCTCCCTGTCACATGTCTAAGGGTACATACGAGACTCGTGGTTAAAAGGGGTACTAAAGAACGATGGTGCTCTGTCTGTTGTCGAACCAGGGGAACTAACTGGTGATGAACACCATGTATGGAAGTGATTCCATTACCTCGTAAACAGCGCATCCGATCTCAAACATGGTATCCCTTCTCTCTCTTTTTTTTTTATAAACCCGTTAGGGTGGACCACCGAGTAGCACCAAAGGACATGAAACTACTACTACGACTTCAATACAACAAAAGGCAGTTTCAAATATAATATAAGCAACTATAACCATTTCACCGCAGTGTCCGACTAAGCCTTTCTCATAGTCATAGAGCGGTCTGTGAGCGCCTACGCTAGGCTAGAGGAAGACGTATATGTACGTAACAGCCAGCGGTCATACACGGACGCGTGTTTAGCTAATGTTAACAGCTGTATATATACGTACACAGATCCGGATCGATCTTAGGCATCTCATGTAACATGAAACTTCACGAGCTTTCATGACCAGCGAAGTTGTCACGATTCAAATCAAGCATTTTACAATGTCATTACCTCAATGTCTGCCCATAGGGTCTTTACATCTTTCCCCAGAAACCTATTTCCAGTGCCAATATATGTTTTTCAAGATGTCTGCTCATTGTTTTAAATTTCACATCCAGACAAAAGTGCACATTCGATGTATCAATTCAACATTCAAATAAGAAAATATGATAGTTAAATTATTAAAAATGTTAATCAAATACAGAAATATAGTGACCAAAGTTTTAAAAAAGAGGAAGATTTGTTAGCCAAACTAATAAGACTCTTGGCCAAAATAAGAATTATCTCAACCAAGCATATAAAAAGTAGGAATAATTATAGCCAAATCAACTAAAACGTTGAACACAATAGGAAATATCTGAACCAAACTTATAAATATGTCAACCGAAATTAGAAAATATTTTAGCCAAATGGGAAATATTCGAACAAGGAAAGAAATATTACGTCCAAATTTATTTTTAAAAAAGTAAGAAATAATGTAAACCAAATGGGAAAAATATTGGTCAAACTTATAAATATCGCGTTCAAACTTATAAAATGTAGGAAAATCTGTTAGCCAAATGTGAAAAATAATTTTCAAATACAGTAATATCTCGGCCAAACTTATAAAAAGTCGGAAAATTTGTTACCTAAATTATTAAAAATGATGGTCAAATACAAAAATATCTTGATCAAACTTATAAAAAGTAAGAAAATGTGTTAGCCAAATAGGAAAAATATTGGCGCAGTAAAGACATATCTCGGCCAGACTTATAAAAAGCTCGTCCAACCTTTTGAAAAGTAGGAAACGTCAATATGCCATACTACTAACTTTCACACATGCGTGACATTTATGAGTACTGTAACCCTACACACCCACTCACACGCATATGTACACATATCCCAACCACTACACCCACTATTTGCCATCATCATTACTTTTTAAGGTTTTCATGTGAAGAGCTATAACCCGTATGGTGATGGATTTTAAACCACTACGACCCTCTACAGATCACTAATAACCGCTACCCACCTCTTAACAACTTATGCCACTAAGCCATACCCACAACAACTAATACTACCGACAATCTTTACTTTATAAGTTTTCATTTGTAACCCGTATTATGAAGGTGTTTAAATCACTACGACCCTCTACAGATTCTTAATAACCGCTACCCACCCATTAATAACAAATTTCCACTAAACCATACCCACTACAACCAATACTACCCGCAATCTTTAATTTTTTTGGTAAGCTTTTCACCTTTAACCCTGTATGATGATATTGTATAAGCCACTACTGCTCTCTAAAGACCACATACCCGCCATATTTATATTTTTACTTATTTCCAATGACGCCCGTCACGGCTCGAAGGTTCGAACCCCCTTGCCCAACCCCATGCACCTGCACCCCAGCTTCCACCCGTGCACCCCCATCCCTGCTCACCCACCCCTGTACACCCACGTCGGTCTACCGCGCCCCCGACACACACACACACACACACACACACACACACACACACACACACACACACACACACACACACACACAGCCGGTCAGCTTTTAGAATGATTATAGGGATGTGATATTGCAACCAAAAAAAAACACCGATTTTTCATGAGTTATATCCCTTTAACTCCGGATTCTCAATCCGGAGCCGATTATGACCGGAGCGCGTGGCGTCACATTGAGCTATATAAGGAAATACTCACCGGAGCAATCTTTTTTGGCTCCGGAAATTGGGGGGGGGGGGGGGGCAAACCTACGCGAAGTGCTACTCACATAAACAACACATATGTTCTGGTAAAAATCAGACTTAACAAGACACACCATGTCAACACTGAATGGGTTTACCTACACAACATAAACAATGCATTTATATTGATAATAAGACTCAAGAGACATCTCGACACTGATTGGGTTGGTTTACCTATATAACGTACACAATGCATTTATACTGATATACTGAATCGGACTCAAGACACACAACATCTCAACACTGAATGGGTTTACTTAAATAAGATAAACAATGCATTTATACTAATAATCACCCTCTTCTCCCGTATATATCTGTTTTAATTGTACTTCAATGTTTCGATAAACATTATTTGTCCATGAAATTGTAGAATTGGATAAATAAAGAGCCTCTGTGTTGCTCCTGGTTTATTAGTTTAGTCTGTGCAAGTTTAGTTATATATTTCATTTAAAAATAATCAACAGGCACGAAGAACTTCTCAGCAGATCTGTTAATAAAATTCGGAGGACCCAAAAAAATAAATAAATAAATAATACGTCATAGCCATTTGCTAGAAGATATTGAAGTCAAAACAATGGTCGAAAGATTGGACACTCTCCGACTTTTCCTCCTCCACTCCTACTTTTCCTCCTCCACTCCCAGTTTTCCCTTTCCAAAGAAAGAAAAACAAATAATGCGTATGAACTACAGAACCATTAGTCTCATCAGTAGCACAAGTAATATAATGTTATGGAAACTGTTGAATCTAATCAAGCAGGAATCAATAAGAAATCATTGCCATAGAATGGGTTGATTTTGAACCAAAAAGAAGTACCACAGAAGAAATGTTGAGTATCAGAGTATTGATTACACCCAAAAAAAAAAAAAAACAACATCTACAAGATCAATGAATCTGATACCATAACTTTACAGATGTCATTAAGGGCTTTGAGAAAATCTGACAAAAAGATCTATGGTAAATAATAAGAACATTCAATCTCGGTACCGGAATCGTAGACATTATTGCAGCACTATAAAAGTACTTACTAACAACGACGTTCGACAATAAAAATAAAATAAAATAAAATAAAATAAAATTACAGTATGAGTTGAACCTCCCCCGATGGTGTTTCCACCTTGTCGTGGTGGGGGAGCTTGAGTTTCTCAATGACCCTGAGAGCTATGCCGGCGGTAGCGTAGCTACCAGCAGGGCCTCCCAAGCCGGACAGGTCAAAGGGTAGAGAACAGACAAAGAGAAACACCCTGGTCCTCCAGGTTGGGGGTTGAAGCGTGGGGTTAACATCCCCACCTTTGTAAAAACCTTTCTTTGTTACGAAACAAATACATGAGCCTCGATATCGGACTGACTTATCTGGACAACGACCTTGGAACGTTAAAGGACTTTTGAGATTTGGAACATGGAATGTACGGACACTATATCGAGCTGGAGCGGCCGAAGAACTAACCCGGGAGCTGGTTGAATATCAAATGGATATCACAGCAATTCAAGAAATAAGGTGGCCAGGAGAGGGTACTTTAGAGCAAAATGGAATGATTATAATATATGGAGGAAACACCCAAAATAAACATGAATTAGGAACAGGATTTGTCATCAAAAAAGAGTTATGGGGGAACATTTTAAACTTTAAAGCTTTTAATGACAGGATTAGTAAATTACGAATAAAAGGTAAATGGAAAAATATAACGATGATTAATGTACATGCACCTACTGAAGAGAAAGAAGATGATATTAAAGAAGACTTTTATAATGATCTGGAAGATGTCATAGAAGAAACCCCCAAACAGGACATCCTGATTGTGCTGGGAGACTTCAATGCAAAAATAGGTAGAGAGCAAACTAATAAAAAGTGGCCGGTATGGAAAGCCTACATACAACTTCAAATGATAATGGATGGAGAGTCATCAACCTGGCAGAAGCCAAAGGACTGCAGATTAGCAGTACCAGACTACAAAGAAAGGATATACACAAACAAACTTGGAAATCATGTGACAAGAGAACCTATAATCAAATAGATCACATTTTAATTAACAACAGAAATGCATCAAACATACAGCAAGTCAGAAGTTATAGAGGAGCTGAGTGCCACAGTGACCATTTCCTCGTTGGAGCAAAATTTAAAATAAAACTTAAGAGAGCTTTCTATACTAAATTACAAAGATTACACCCAACATATAACAGAGAAAAACTACAAGACATTACAGTCAAAGAGAAATTTACAGATGAAATAAAATGTAAACTTGAAACTTTTCAAAACCCTTTGGAGGAAAGCGTTGACCAAACTTGGTTGAACATCAAGAATACACTTCAATCTACCGCAGAAGAATGTCTCGGTGTGTCAACCACGCATAGAAAGAACAGATGGTTCAATCAAAAATGTGAAGAAGCAGTCACTAAGAAGAAGAATGCCAGACATGTATGGTTAAATGACATCAATAACATCCAAAAGGAAGAGCATTATAGAAATGAATGTAAAGAGGCTACAAAAATAGTCAGACAGCAGAAGCGAGAATATATGAGTAATATAATCAAAGATATGGAAACTAATCACCAGAAAAATGAATCCAGAAAGTTTTTTAAAGTACTGAAGTCAATGAAACGAGGGCACCAACAAAACACATATGGTTTAAAAGACAAAAATGGGAATATGATAAATACCATTGAAGAAATGTGCAACACATGGAAAGAATATTTTATTGAATTACTAAATTGTGAAGCTCCAAGTAACATTTTCCCACAGGAAGAGGTTCTAACATGCGAACCACAAATTGAAGAACCTACATTTGAAGAAATCCTATATGTAATCACACGACTTAAAAACAATAAGGCAACTGGGACTGATGGAATTGCTGCTGAATTTATAAAGGCAGGTGGCCATGCATTACATCTAAAGCTATACGAACTAATAATAAAAATCTGGAGGACAGAAGAATTACCCCATGACTGGAAAGAGTCATTATTGATACCTATCTTTAAGAAAGGAGACAAGTTCCAATGTGGAAATTATAGAGGAATATCACTACTGTCCACAAGCTATAAGATACTATCCGCAGTATTACTAAATAGACTAAAACCATATTCAGAAGACATATTAGGTGACTACCAGGCGGGTTTTAGACAAAACAGATCAACAATAGATCAGATATTTATCTTACGACAAATAGCCGAGAAACATTGGGAATATAAAAGAGATCTCCATAACATTTTTGTGGATTTTAAAAAGGCTTATGATAGTGTCCATAGGAATAGTCTATGGAATGTTATGCAGGAATTTGGAATACCAAGGAAGTTAATTAACATGACCAAACTATGCATGGAAGATACTTATAATATAGTAACATATAAAGGCAGGAAATCAGACCCCTTCCAAATAACATCTGGCTTGAAACAGGGTGATGCACTATCGCCGCTACTCTTCAATCTGGCTCTAGAGAAAGTTGTAAGGAAGGTAAAGGAGGAATGTGATATTGGAGGAACATCCAAGCTGCTTGGTTATGCAGATGATATAGATATTATAGGGCAAAGTGAACAAAAGACATTAGAAATATTGACTCACTTAAAGGAAAAAGCCCAACAGATGGGGCTGGTTATCAACCAAGATAAGACAGAATATATGGTAATTTCAAGAGACGGAATGGCTAAAAACTCTGGCCACATACAAATAGATAATATGACCATTAAAAGAACGGAAACATACAAATACCTGGGTACAATCTTCAACTGCTCCAACATCATAAGGGAAGAAATACAAACTAGAATCAACTCTGGAAATAAGATATACTATGCACTACAACATCTACTAAAATCAAAGGCGCTATCTCGTAACACCAAAATCACAATATACAAAACACTGATCAGACCAGTTGTGCTGTATGGCTCTGAAACCTGGAGTACAACGAAAGGAGACGAAGCCTTGTTACAAACCTTTGAGAACAAAATTTTAAGACGCATCTTTGGACCCATTAGGGATACACAAAGTGGAGAGTGGAAAAGAAGAAGTAACAAAGACATTTATGATTTGTTTAAGTCCCCGCTAATCACTGGTATCATGAAGGCTAATAGACTACAATGGCTGGGGCATATAGAAAGAATGGAAGATAATAGGGAAACAAAACTCGCTTACACTCAGGAAATAAATGACCGTAGACCCCGAGGTAGACCAAGAAGGCGGTGGAGAGATAATATACATACAGACCTACAAGCACTTGGAATCAACGACTGGCAAGAGAAGGTCCACCAGAGAGACGAATGGAGACAGATTGTATTTGCAGCAAAGAACCTCAATGGCTCGGAATGCTGAAGAAGAAGAAGAAGAAGTATGAGTTGAACACGGTTGTATCTTGTCCTCAGCGCCTTGTAACAATATTTAGAACACAGTATGCTGGAGACTGCAAACAATTATAAAGAAGCAATATCAACTGGTGGGCGATTTGTATGCAGTCTACGATGTTCTCATGACATCCATCCAGTTGCATTGCAGACTAGTTCTAAAAGCATTGATTGCATGGAGACAGTCACTAAATGACATTACTATTGTAAAACATATTGTCTGGTGTTCAAAGGGACCCACGCCATCAGGAGTCCACAGAACCCACGTTCCACTGAACAAATTGACACTCTGGTCAGCCCGCCTCTGAATTAATCTTATCGCTGTAACATAATTAAAACTCCAAGACCTCTCCACAAGATTAGATACACTTTCAAGATCGTATACAACTGAAATCAGAATTTAAAAAAAAAAAATAACAAGATAATGAGGAATAGTTACAAAGAACATGGGGCAACTAATATAAAATAAACTGACAAAGTCTAGATAAGTGAAGGCATTTAAATATCTTCTTCTTCTTCTTCAGCATTCCGAGCCATTGAGGTTCTTTGCTGCAAATACAATCTGTCTCCATTCGTCTCTCTGGTGGACCTTCTCTTGCCAGTCGTTGATTCCAAGTGCTTGTAGGTCTGTATGTATATTATCTCTCCACCGCCTTCTTGGTCTACCTCGGGGTCTACGGTCATTTATTTCCTGAGTGTAAGCGAGTTTTGTTTCCCTATTATCTTCCATTCTTTCTATATGCCCCAGCCATTGTAGTCTATTAGCCTTCATGATACCAGTGATTAGCGGGGACTTAAACAAATCATAAATGTCTTTGTTACTTCTTCTTTTCCACTCTCCACTTTGTGTATCCCTAATGGGTCCAAAGATGCGTCTTAAAATTTTGTTCTCAAAGGTTTGTAACAAGGCTTCGTCTCCTTTCGTTGTACTCCAGGTTTCAGAGCCATACAGCACAACTGGTCTGATCAGTGTTTTGTATATTTAAATATAGAGTCCACAATATGCAATGTTGGTAGTTCCAGTAAAAGAACAAAACAAATACAAAAGACTCGAGATGGCCTCATCTGATATGACACGGCTGAATCCTATATAGAAAAGCAACATCAGTTTTCTCTTGTCAAACCTGTCTGCTGGAACCTTTCTTTCTTTCTTTCTTTCTTTCTTTCTTTCTTCTTTCTTTCTTTCTTTCTTTCTTTCTTTTTTCTTTCTTTCTTTCTTTCTTTCTTTCTTTCTTTATAAATTGGTGAACATTTACGAACGCATAATTTCCGCATCGATGACTCTGAATGTTAATTATCAGTCTCGTGAATTTGCGACTGAGTAGCGCGGAAACTAAATTCTTCCACTATTCTTTTGACAATAAGACCTGGCAGATTGCATGGTTTAAATTTGCTTTAGCAAGAATTACAAGCGTCGCCTTTGTTTGTACGTTCCAGTTAAACGGTTCCTTAATGGAGCCGGCAACCGCTCTTTTCCACACGATGACGCACGGACTAATGTGTCTGAATTCTTCCACCGCCACTCACATCCTACCAGTCTAACTTCCATTAGTTGCAAATTGGAGTAGCCTATTTGCAAATGGTTTTATGATGCTAGTATTATTTTTCGTTTATTTTCATTTCGTTAATTGTATTGGTATTAAATCTTTGGAGCTTATGGGACTGGTATTTTAAGTTATGCTAATATACAATCATCATTCTTAAAATGTGTCATGCCAGGCATCGCAAGCGATCATGTTCTTCTACAATCATTTGTTTTATGTGTTATTGACAAGTTTGAGCACTGATTGTCTTCCGGAAGACAATGTTAACTTTATAAACCCTTACAGTGTTCTGTTTATGTGTCGATCTGTGTCTGTCTGTGTCTATCGGTGTCTGTGTCTATCTGTGTCTGTGTCTATCGGTGTCTGTCTGTGTCTATCTGTGTCTGTGTCTATCTGTGTCTGTGTCTATCTGTGTCTGTGTCTATCTGTGTCTGTATTCGTTTATGTCTATCTATTTGTGTTTATCTGTGTCTATTTGTGACTGTGTTGATCTTGGTGGGTCGATTGATAAATCACACGAAAGACTGTTTTAACTCTTTAAATCCAATGAATATGCGATCGAGTCGTTAGAGCCCTGTAACACGCTACGTGGAGGGTCCCAAATAGCCCTGTCACAATATTTCAAAATTGTTCTCTTTATATAGCCCTGGCTGGAATAGGTCTTTACCTGCCAACCCTCCTCCGTTTTCCCCGGACTCACTGTCACTCTTTCTTTCGACCTAAGGACCTATTTCCTGCAATGTTCTTCTGGCTGATCCGTATATATAACATAGTGATCGTTGGAATAAACTAAAACTTGATTTATTAAAACAATAAAGGACAGCACAGGAAAACATCAAGGCAGTTAACACAGATAGTTCTAAACAGACACCACACAGATAAGTTCAGGCACATAGCCTCAAGTAGCCATAGTCACAGACCCAGCTTCAAATACTGTCCGATCTGTCCATATACGTCTCACCCTGTGTGCTGGAAGCTCCTTCCTCCCCGGTACTTGGGTGTAAGATCCACAGGCTTCTGTAGAATCAAATCCACTGGTTGTTGAGGAATTGTTCATGGACTTAACCTATATAGGTGTCTATTCATGTCCGGAACAAAATGGGTAGGCCTGATAATCATGCGTAGACACAACTTTGAAGTTGAATGCTCTCGGGCCTATGTCAATGAAAGGACCCGAGATGCCCCATTACTGCAAATTGTCATTGTTTATTCGTTTGCAAGATAATCATGCGTAGTCTCAACCAGCATTGAACTGTTCTCGGGCCTATGTCATTTCCTCAAGATATGCCCTTGCCTCTCTCTCAGAGTTAGGCACACCATGTGTGATATGGCTCATACATTGACCTGGCTTCATCAGACGTATTTGGCTCTAGCACAGAAGCTGTGTGGATACTGTCCGATTTGGTCACATCCAACACAAGAGGACCCTGGAGATAACAAACAATATTGAGCGACTGGGCGGACTCATGCATCACACAATCCTAAAGACCAATAGGGTCTCAGTTAATATATTTGACATATACCTGACCTGTCAGGTAGCCCCTGGATTGGCTACGTCCGGGCTTGAGTCGACCTCCAGCTGGGTGAAGTCAGATTGTCCACCCTAGGAACGTTTTGTCTACAAGACACACATTCCACACTCATACCAAGCCTTTATTATTATTGGGCACATTCATTCCATGCTTTCCTCTCACTTGCAAACCATGCCTTTCTCGCAACCAAGATCTTGTGGTGTGGTGTGCCCAGCAATCGGTGTGTTTCTCCCCCCTAAGTGGGGTTATATGGCACACCGTGTATTTCCCCATTCAAAGAAGATACTACCCCTCCCGGCCGCCGCTCTCGACTGAGCTGTCGCCCCAATGTACAGGCATTGCCCTGCACAAGCCAAAGGGTAGATAAGTTCAGGTTCTCTCAGTGAGATAGAGGAGTCCATTATCCTCCCGACATCATCCTATCGAGTGACAGACGAAAGAGATAGTCCTGTGGATAGCATCCCCTGGCTCAAGAAGATATATTCTAGATTGGTGGACCCCATCCCCGTAGCTATCTAATGTGCCTATATTTAAAAGAGAGATACCACCAAGTAACGGTAAGCCGTAGGAATCCAGATATCACTCGTCCATCAGCTGCCAAGAACAAGCCGCGTAGCCAGATCGGCTAACGGTCACCCCCTCCCAACATGGCAAGACTGCTGTTTTGCTATATCCTCTCAGTCGTTAAGACAATAGATATTTATAGGCCAAGCTTTGCCTGGACCAACGAAAACCCATATTTACCTTTACATCTCTTCAGTAGTAGGTTGCATCTCTGTCGTAATCTTTAACTTACTGGACAGGCTGCAACTTTCAAACGGTAGGTGTTGGCCCGGCCATCAATTGACCAGCCGCTGCACCAGTGCACATTTGACGCAAGGCGCTCCTTCGGGACTACCCGAAAGGAAAGACAAATATATACTCGCTCCATGTAAAGATTGTGGTATGAAGATAACCCAAAGAACCATCTTTCATGGAGAATTGAGCGAATAAAGAGAACTGAGAGCTTCCGAAAGCCGTTTCCCCCTGTTTACCAAGAATAACAGAATACATAAGGACATGGGCCACTGGCGTTTCGCTACAAGCCCTAAAAAGACTTGCGTTTATCGAAGTGATGTTGGTGTAGAGACTGTCCTGCCGACTCAGTACCGATGTGCCATCCCCGCCGTCAATGTGTTGTAGATATTACCTTTCCATCTGCAAGGGGTGTGCGGGACTGGTACTAGAAGTTCACATAGGCAGACATCGGGGGCCAGGTATATTAGGATGCAACAAGACCATGATACATCTGGGACAAAGTAAGCTAAAATAACACCTGTTTGAGGCAGAAGAAATGAAAGTGATAACTCGTACAAAGTAAGACAATGTAACAATGTCTAGAGACAGAAGAAAGGAAAGTGATAACTCGAATAAAATAAGATAAAGTAACAATGGTTAGAGACAGAAAAAAAAAAGTGAAAACTCGGTCAAAGTAAGCTAATGTAAAACTAGTCAGAGACAAAAGAAGCTAAAGTAATAACTGGGACAAAATGAGTTAATGAAACACCTAAATTGACAACCTACAGTAATTTATCACCTATCAGCGATAGAGGAAACTAAAGTAATAACTGGAATAAAGTACTATAATGTACTATCAGTCAGAGACAGAAAACATGAATATAATAACTCGGACAAAGTGAGTTAATGAAACACCACCAGAGAGAACAGCAAATGCTGTAATTTGTTTAACAGAATGAATTAATATAATGCATGAAAGAGGCAACACTAAAGAACTCGGACAAAGTGAGTTAATGAAACACCGCCAGAGAGAACAGCAAGTGCTGTAATTCGTTTAACAGAATAAATTAATATAATGCATGACAGAGGCAACACTAAACAACTCGGACAAAGTGAGCAAGGACAGTGTGGTTTCATGTAACAATGACTAAAGCAAAAGAAATTGATTATCTCTTAAAAGTACAACTAATCAAGTATCCCGCATAAAATAAAACCGAGAAACGTTAATCGAGTGTGATGAAATGTTTGCTAAAAGTTTCAAATGATTTTCGGAGATACCGAATGGAACAAGGTGGAATAAAAAAATAATCGCATGAAGCAAGTTGGAATTAAGAACAACAAAAAGTAACAACAAACAAGTTGAAATAAAAAAAAAATAATACCATAAAAGAACTTTGCATGACATAAGTTTTACAGAGACAATTCATATGCAACATCTTTTGCTTGTTCGTGATAAACAGACTATACCAGTTATGTTATCCCGTGATAAACAAACTATATCAGTTATGTTATCACGATCGACATTTCCGAACATTGGGCATTGCTATATGTGCTCAGCCTCTCGATGCAGCAGCCATCTCAAAGTATGTCTACTCACTGTTCCTGTGGGCTGTTGGTTTTAATGTTTCCCCTCTCGCCCCTGAAGATGGCAATGCCGTGCTTAGCCAGGTTTGACTAAGAATTCATGTAACAGAATTGGCGTTAGAGTCGTCGGTATCGGTCAGCTGGGTTGTACTTTTAATTAGTATTGCATATCTTTAACAGGATGTAGCAGTCAATACATCATTTTGTGATCTCTCATGGTTCCTGGGCAAGTTTACGTTCAGTAGTTTGCCATTGCTTTCTGAACGACCAGTACCCATACCATTTCATAAAATACCAACTCAAGGCGGTCTGCTGCCAAATCGCCTGCAGCTGTGTGTCGAATGCGGTTTGCTGGATTACGAACTGCGTCCTTAACACCTTCGCCACAGAGTCGGTCCGTACTGCATTGGTGAAATCGGCCCTGTCCATGCTTCTTCCTGCTTGTATTGTTTGCCAGTGTAAACCAGTGTATGTCAGTGTTACCTGGGGCCTGTTCGAGTGTTGGGTTAAGTCGACGCTCACGTGTAGGAATCCAGCATCTTCTACATGCTGGCTCTGTGGAGCAGCGTTACAATGTTTTCGTGGTTGAGTGTTAGTGCATCCGTCTGGTGTCAAGAAAGGCCTAGAGACTCGTAGATGATCGTGCCATATAACCAGCCAGACACAATTGTCCCTTAACGCCGTCTGCACATGAAGATGACAGGTAGGAATTCTTTGTGTCTATAGCTGTCAATTGTGCTGTTATCTCAACACTCCCGGAATTTTTTTTTTACCGTTTGCCTTTTATAAAGAGGGGGTGAATAACTGTGAGAGAACACACACACACACACACACACACACACACACACACACACACACGCACGCACGCACGCACGCACGCACCCACACACCCCCCCACACACACACACACACACACACACACACACACACACACACACACACCCATTTAGCTATTGAATATCAGTGAAGACAATTGTATTTACCAACTTATTTAGACGCGACTCCATGCCATAAAAACGAAGCAATCCACTGACGTCTTTAATAAAAACAAAGTTATTTTCAAATCCAGATTTTCTTAAAAGAGTAAAAATTCATTCTATACGTAATCCACAGTGATAAATTTGTATTAAGTTTACTATTTATAACACATAGGAGCGTGGAATGTGAGAAGTCTGTATGAGGGGAAGCTTAAAGTAGTATGTGATGAGATTGAGAGGTTAAATATTCAAATTTTAGGAATTAGTGAACATCGCTGGAAAGGCAAGGGACATTTTACAACTGAAAATGGAAGTCTTTTCATTTATTCTGGTAGAGACGTCGGAGGCCAGAGTGGAGTGGCATTTTGTTTAGATAAAACAACTGCAAAAGCTTTACTGGGATATAACCCAGTTAGTGATAGAATCCTCACTATTAGACTTAAAGGCCGTCCAAAAAACACAACACTCGTACAGATATATGCACCAACTTCAACAGCAGAGGAGGACGAAATTGAAGATTTTACAACACACTGCAAGACACATTAAATAAGATTGGTCATAATGATATAGCAATAATACTGGGATATTTTAATGCAAAAGTAGGTACAGGAAGAACTGAAAATATGAGACACGTTTTAGGAAAATTTGGATTGGGAAACAGAAATGATGCAGGTGACAAATTAATTGAATTTTGCACAGAAAATGAGTTAATGATAGCCAACACACTTTTTAAACAACACCCAAGAAGACTCTTCACATGGAAGTCCCCGGGACAGTATTACCAAAAATCAGATAGATTATATTTTAATACAAAGAAGATGGAGATCAAGCATAACATCTGCAAAAACCCTACGAAGTGCAGACTGTGATACGGATCATCAGTTATTAGAAGCAGATCTGAAATTAAAACTCAAAAAGCTTACCCGAGGACCAAGGCCACTTCGTTTTGATCTCACAAAAATACCAGATGCATACACTGTAGAAGTTAGGAATCGTTTTGGGGTCTTGATGTCTGTACAAGAGGAAATGACACCTGATGAACTGGCAGTACAAGCTAGAGATATCTTGATAACTGCAGCCAAAGATTTAATTCCGACCAAGAAAAAGCAACTTAAGCCATGGATTACATCAGACACGTTAGAATTAATAAAACAACGAAGGGAACTGAAACAGAAAGGAGGTGAATCCGATAACAGCAGGATGAAGTATAAATCTTTAACTCGAGAAATAAGAAAGAACACAAGAAAGGACAAAAATCAATATATACAAGATTGCTGTACCAGAATAGAGCAATATCATAAGACTGGAAGAGATTACGAAATGTTCAAAGAAATGAAGTTATTGACAAGAAATGTTCAACCTCAATTGAATGTTATCTGTGACAAGATGGGAAATACCTTAACAGAATCTAGACAAATTCTAGAAAGATGGCAGGAGTATTGCAGTGGAATGTATGATATGAGTGACAGTGAGGATATGAATGAGATACATGAGCCAACGACAGCAGAGACAGAACCTGAACCCTCATTAGATGAAATTGCATGGGCAATAAAGAACCTGAAGAATGGTAAATCACCTGGATGTGATGAGATACCAGCTGAGCTAATTAAAGCGGGAGGAGAAGAAAGCATACAAATCTATCACGCATTATGTAAAAAGATATGGAAATATGGTATATGGCCAAAAGATTGGAAGAGAACTATCTTCATTCCAATACCAAAAAAGGGCAACCTGAAATTATGCACCAACTATAGAACTGTTGCCCTGATCAGTCATGCAAGTAAAATTCTACTAAAAATCATAATGGGAAGACTTCGTAAGAAAATGGAAGAAGAAATTAACGTGGTTCAAGCTGGATTTAGACAAGGAAGAGGAACAAGAGATCACATTCTCAATATGCGTTTAATAATAGAGAAGTGCAGAGAATTTAATGTAAACCTATTCTCATGTTTTGTGGATTATTCAAAGGCATTTGACTGTGTACAACATCAGAAACTTTGGGAAATCATGAGGAATATGGGCTTTCCACCACATGTAATACAACTCATAAGAATGCTCTATCTAGACCAACAAGCAGCGGTTAGAATAGATGGCGAGACATCAGATTGGTTTGACATCAAGCAAGGAGTCCGTCAGGGATGTGTGCTGTCCCCCTATTTGTTTAACCTGTACGCCGAAAATATAATGAGAAATGTAAGAGATGATATAAACTAGGGAGCTATATGATGCCCTAAATATCGGTGGTCTTGACATACCAGAGATTCGGTATGCTGATGATACAGTATTGCTATCCACAACACAGACTGGTATAGAAAACCTAATAGCCTCAACCCAATTGAATAGTGAAAATCACAACTTGTATCTTAACATTAGCAAAAACAAAGATAATGCATACAGATAAAACCACTATGGAGAAAGAAATATATGTTAATGAGGAAAAATTGGAGGTGGTGGAACATTTTGAATATCTTGGGTCATTGATTACCAACAACGGTGACACAATGAAAGAAATTAAACGACTATCAATTGCTCTTCAAAGACTAAAACAACTGAATAAATTATGGAATGGGACAGACAGAACTACAAAAATTAGATTTTTAAGAGCATGCATCTTTCCCATTGCAACATACGCCTGTGAGACCTGGACACTTACTAAACAAGCTGAGTAGCGCATAAATACCTTTGAATATAAATGTTATAGACGAGTTCTAAGAATATCTTGGGTAAAGAAAAGAACAAATGCATCCATACTTCAAGAGCTGAATATTGAAGAAGGTTGGTTATTAAAAACGATAAAACAAAGAAAATTGAAATATTTTGGTCACTTGAAACGTCACAAAAGTTTAGAGAGAACAATAATGGAGGGGTATATGCCTGGGAAGAGATTAAGAGGAAGGCCAAAGAGAAGATGAGTGCAGGATGTGGCAGATGATCTCCAGATGGGTGTTTCGGACGCGGGATATCTTGCTTATGATCGAGAGGTTTTCTGGAAGGTTGTTATGGGAGTGAGGTTCTGCAAAGGACATGCTACTGAATGAATGAATGAATGAATGAATGAATGAGTGAATGAATGAATGAATGAATTTATAACACATAATGCATTACAAATGACAAAACTTTACGTATATATTTTTGTGTATAAACATGTTACTTGTATATCCTTTACATGACGTCGTAATCAACCCCATCTTTTAATGGCTGCTGTGAATTACTAGGCAATATTACGTTAAGTAATGTGTCATTGATTTCTGAACGGCCGACTCTCATACCATTGAAATCAACCAAAGTGATCTGCATCTAAATCGAATGCGGCAGATTTCGAATCATTGATCCGATATGTCGGGGAGCTGTGAAACTGCGTTCACTAACCCCTAAACCACAGATGCAGAAATATTTTGTATAGACATGTGAAATAAAAACATGAAAGGTACACCACAGCAACTAATTCAAAGTATTGGAAATATTTAATATGCTAATTGTTTCTTTTTTAAAGTAATCATATGCATGAACACAAACCACTTGATGTGATATGTTAAACAGTTAGTTAGTCTTTCCTCTTGAGCCTAAGGCAGAAGTCATGGCTCTCCATGTCTGGCGGTTCGCTGCTACCTGTTGTAGATCCTGGATGTTCACTTGGCCGGTGAATGAGCCTTCTCTGATGATGGTTCTACGCAGGGTCTCTCTTGGTCTTCCCCGTTTTCTTTTCCCTACTGGTGACCATAAGAGGGCTTGGTTAGGGAGTCTTGTCTTGTCCATTCTGAGTGCATGGCCGATGTAGTTCCAACGGCGTTTTCTTATAAAATTAGATACAATTGTCAGGTTCTCACTTTTAAGGATGAATCTGGCTCGCTTGACCTAACACATGCGAGACATACACAGTCACAGAATGATTTGACTGAACTCACGGTAACACTAGATGCAATGATTTATTTACACATCACATGCAACGCAATCTAACTCGGCATGTTCAGCACAATGTGAATACAAGAATACACACAGTCAATGAATCAATATACTCGCAGACTCAAACCCCAGCCGCGCAGTCTTCCATCCTCTCACAAGAGATACGAGCAATCACTCTTCAGGCACATCAATAATACAAGCCTCTCTCAAACCACGTCTGTCCGGTCTGAATACCCAAGCCTCGTCTCGTCGTTTTCCGCTCTGAGCACTTGCCTTGTGGAGTCGAGTCCAGCGGGATCTGCGTGCGTCATGCTTGTACTTGCTTGACCGCTGGCGGTTACTCTCGCTCACCAGCGAACCTGTGGCTTGGTACTTGGTATTTGCCAGGCGCCCGTAACGACGCCGCGGCATAACCATGGGGGATTATGACACGCTCCCCCGCCCACATTCATGAAAGGTTTTACCTTTCATGTAAGCTACTTGTAACTTTCTGGTTAATATTTTAACCCTGTCAGAATCTTCCCATTGGTTGTCATCTACATTGGCATAAGTTTTAATTGAAATATATAGGTATTGCAAGTTACATATACTAACTCATGTGGAGTCAAAAGGTAACATCTCTCAAGTACACTCCTCTCGATGGATGATCACGTCTGTTGCAATTTTGACACAGTCAGACCGGTAGTACCAGCATTACATGCATCTACCTCGCAACCAAAATAAAAAAAATTTAAATACGTCCTAAGACGTCAGGTTAGACTGTTAGACGTCCCGCTATGAGACGCCTTCAACCTTAGATTTCTCCGCAAACATGGCAGGGACATCTCCTGTTGGTCTACAACTTCGGCAATCTTTCCCATGCATAGCTGATGTCAACTTGGAGCGGTGCCTAACTGGCAACACAAAGGCTATTTTTATGCCTTACACATTACTACTTATTTCAATTTACTGCCCTTTGGTGTAATCTGTGACAACAATTAAATACAAGGGAAATAATTTAAACATGAACTAACTACAATAAATTATTTTTATTAATCTATTTCTCAGCGTCATAGCTTGATGCTTCTTTACAATAGCGAAATGACTGTCGCCATTGTGAACAAGTTGATCAAGATATGATTCTCAGATTACAATATTGAAAGAATTATAATACACAATTCGCGTATTTTAAATTGGTGTTTCACAAATATTTTACATGCGTCATTCATTTTTGGCTTTTGTTTGTAGGCTGCTACTATCTTTGTCTAAATTTATAACTTCTCCGGAAGTACACACGCACAGCTGATGAAAGTTTTCACACACACATGTTCCGAAAGGGTGTAACAATACTCGGAATGTTAAGTTGATCTAACTAGTTGGTGTGTTTGATGACTCGTTGGTAATACACTTGTTCCGCATGGATGTAATAATAATCGGAATGTCAAGTAGTTCTAGCAAGCCGGTGTGTTCGATGTTTCGTTGAAAACTTCTGGATTGCAATCTTCTACAGTGGTTTAAATGTCACAGTTTGTTTCAATCACTCGTTCGATTCGTTCAGATTAAAATGTAACTGGATAAGTCCGGTTCACAGGTACCACGGATAACTTAACTTGTTCACTTGAGGTAAGTAATGAACACATGTGGCACTGTTCTTTGTTCGTAATATTTACAATTAATACTGTTCACTTTCTACCACATACTACGCACTTGTACAACACAATTATCACAATATTAATAAGATAATAGCACTATATACAGTGGGATCTGCTCCCTATCACATATTTCACAGCTTCTATGACAAAAACTTCATTACTGGCTGTGATGGTCTGAGTGTTTTGACACACTGCACTCAGACATAGTTGGCTACTGGGTATCATCGGGACAACGGGACAAAAGATCGGCTAGCGTATTAAGCTTGCCAGGAATATGTTTCACTTCAAAGCTGTAGTCTTGGAGCAAAAGAGACCATCGAGCTATCATGTGGTTGGTCGGGGCACCCGATGCAATAATCGTCAGTGGACTGTTATCAGTTTCCACTATAAAGGGCCTTCCCAGGAGGAATCTGGATAATTTTGTGATAGCAAATACGAGAGCTAAAGCTTCTTTTTGCGGTGTGGACCAACTCCGTTCTCTTGGTTTTAGTTTACGGCTTAGGTAATATATAGGATGAAGAATGCCGTCACTTTCCTGTAACAATACCGCCGCAATCGCCACGGAGCTCGCATCTGTGCGTAATCTGAAAGGAATATGCAAATTTGGCAATTTGAGAATGGGATTCTTTAAACTATTCTCAGAAAAATAGGATAATACTTTCTCGAATGCAGATTTTAGGCATTCATTGTTTACAATCTTGTTTGGATGTTCTTTTTTTTTAGTATGTTAGTAAAACTTTCGGTCAGTTCTGCAAAATCTGGTATGAACTGTCTATAGTAATTTAGCAGTCCTAACACACTTCTGACTTGTTTCTTTGTGGTCGGAAGTGATAGTTTTAGAATTTTTGACACGATGTTGTCGTCAGTCGTGACAAAGCCGTTAGAGATTTTATAGCCCAAAAAGGAGATTTCTTGGAAGGCTATGTCAACTTTGGCAGGCTTAACTGTTAATCCATGCTGTCTGATACGGTCAAATGTCTGTTGTAAGGTCGTTATATGATCAGTCATTGTCTTTGTGTGTATACAAATGTCGTCCATGTACGAGATGATATTCGTTATGTCTGTCAACAGTAATCTGGTCATGCGTACGAATGTTGCTGGTGCATTAACAAGTCCAAATGGTAATTTGCACCATTCGTACAGTCCCCAAGGTGTGGCAAAAGCTGTCAAATGTCTGCTTTGTTCGTCTACCGGTATTTGCCAGTAACCTTTTGTCATGTCCAGTTTCGTAAAGTACCTAGAGTCTGTCAGTTCTGTCAGTAGTTCTTCACAGTTGGTCATTGGTTCTAAATCCAACTGTGTGATCTTATTTAGACGTCTATAATCTACACAGAGTCTTATTGTGTTGTCCTTTTTGCGTACTATGACTATTGGAGAACAAAAATGTGACTGTGATCGTCTGATAATGTGGTTCCTTTCTAAGTCTATAATTTCTTGACGTAGTTGTTCTTTGTAATGTATGGGGATAGTGTATGGTCTGCATTTTATTGGTGTGTTGGATGTCAAAGTAATGTGGTGGTGTACTAAGTCTGTTTGGCCTGGTTGGTTGGAAAAAATGGTCTTGTAGTCTTGTATTAATTGTTTGCAACTGTCGGTCTCTGCTTGTGTCAGATGCGGGTTTATTTTGATGTCTTGTAAACAATTTGTCGTGTCTAATGCTGGTGTTGGAATTTCGTCGGTCTCTTCGTCGTCTTCATGGTCAATTATGGTGGTGATGGCTGCTGTCTGGTCTTGGTCTTCGTCTCTGTTGTAGTATGGCTTTAGCATGTTGACGTGGAATATTTTGTGTTTGTCTTTGACTGCGATTTCATAGTCAACTGTCGAAATCTTTCTTAATACTTTGAATGGCCCTTGCCATGAGTCTGTCAGTAACTGTCGGTCACTTGGTAGAAGAAGAAGAACGTCCTGTCCAGGTGTCAGCGTTATTGTCCTGTTTCCTTTGTTTGCGTATTGTCTATAGATAGCACCAGATTGCTTAAGTGCGTTCTTGGCATTGATACACGATCTCATTATTCTTTCACGCAATGATATTACATGATCGTATGATGATATGGGTTTATGTATAGGTGTAGTTTCAGTTAACATGGAGTTGTATATACATAATGGCCCGCGTGGTTTGGCACCATACACAAGTTCAAATGGAGAGAAACCAGTGCTAGCATGGTGCCATGTCTTTCCTTATCATTGGGATTATAGAATGACATTTGACTCAGTTTTAACACTCACCTTTGAACAGTGTGACGAATAATCAAACGACTCCAAGGAAGGAACCAGACTCGTACTTTTATTTTGTATCGAGTGGAACAAATAACAAAGGATGATTCACATGTGTTATTAAACTGCTCCCGAGATGTGGGCGCGGCGTTTAACTATTTACATTTCATGAAACTCCCTGCCTTCTTCCTAATGTTCTCCTTGAGGCGTGGACCTGTCATTTCGCTGTCCTGAGTTTTATCACGTCTAGGTTTTCGGGTTCTGCTTTAATTATCCATTTTGCCGATCGATCCCTCCTCTTGAAAATCTATTCGCTGACGCTCGGAATAAGTTGCATACGGATCTCTGGAAGATACGTCCTCTTTTCAGAATCACACACAGAGAAAAGTCCTTTGTTGTTCTGTGACGTTATATTCGTTTCTAATCGTATCTTCCTTTCCTATTTGTCCATTTTTGTGCAGAACTGGGAAAATCCCATTCATGACTTTTGTGGAGTGTACCGTCATATGGCATAATGCCCCCTCCTAGATAAAAAAAAATGTTTTCATTTTTTTTTCTATGGATATATGTAGTACTTTGCAAATATATGCATTAACCTTTAACAACGAAACCTGGAAAATTCCTAGTCTCCCCCTTTATCTACTCTAAAAAAAAATAATACTGTCATATGACGGGCACGCCCACCTGTCTAATACCCCATTAGACGTCGTGTGGCTGATCATGGGAGATCATACCAACTAATAACCATATTAGTCCCTACCTTGTCTCAATAGACAAGTGTGTCCTAACTCTAGGTCATACCATGAGTTTTGGACGAGAGTAATAATGGGTTTCCCAGTATTCCATTTTTGGTCGTTGTTGTTGTTCCTCCATATATTCCATGTATATTTATATGTTGGTAGGGTAGACGTAACTATCCATGTCTTGCGAAATTTTATGGAGCCATTTGATATGTTCGACTGTCCAATATTTGTGTGTATATCTTTAGACCATCAGCCAATTCCGTATATATTCATAGATCTTAATGGATCGATTGGCAAAATAGTTCGCTCTTCCAAAATTAATTCAGCTAAAAACCACTCACTCCATCACAATGAACAATTGAATAATAATTATCAATATACATATTCTAACGTACTGACTTATCTACTTAACTTATTAATATAACAAATTAACTCAAACTAATTAACTAAGTAATTGTTCAATTGGAATTAACCAATAAAATTACACAACACAATCTACAAATACTTGACCGCAGTTTTCCACGTAAAATAATGACGGTCAAACATCCATCCAATGTGCAGGACATATTATTGGATCATTGCATCCGTGCATATGTCTCTGTCAATAAATGTAAATTAACCACACATGTATCTATTTGATTATACTATGTATTACTAACAGTATTAATTTAAAGTCACCGATTGTATCAACATTGTTTATTAATTAGGTGCTATTTGAACAGAACCGATACAATAAACTATAACTGAATAAATTATAATATATATTAGTCTTACTATATACTACAATCGACTTAGAATGTCTCATATGATATGATTGACTGATTAAAATCTTGCAGACATAGAGTTGTGAAGAATCCTATATAAATTTAGTAATGTTCTCTATTATAGACATAATTATCAAAGAATATAGAATCAAACTATTTTTAAGATGAATTATAGAACTATTAGATAATGTGAACAATTCTGACAAGTGATATCTGGAATAACCAAGTAATCAGACCTAAGACCCTAATGTGTCTGTAGTGTATTATGTGTTGATATGAACCTAACACTTTCATCCCATTTTATTTTTCTTTATTTATTTCTTTCATTCTATTTCTTTCTTCTATACTTATGGTGTTTCTGTACTGTATGCCTGCTAATATTTGTACTTTTCAACTTTGTTGAATTGAACACTGTCATACTTTTCACTTGTATATATATTGACAATAGAGTATGTTTGATTACCTTACAGCAGACAAACGCCAAGTAAATACAGTATGCATTAATCAATGCATTTTGTTTATTGTAAATTTGTTTGTTATTATTGACTTGTGTGTAAATTTCCTTGAGTGATTGAATGACTGTATTTTTATTCACAATATCATCAATATATGCTTTTGTTTGTGAGGATGTGTTCCTGACTATGGATGGTACCTGAGATAAGGTCAATTTCAGCCATATCAAAATGTTTGTAATAAATATGGTCACAATATCCCATGTCGTCTGTTGTTTGTAACCATTATGTTTAACTTTTGTTATCTTCTTGTGTGCTACTCTGTTGTTATTAACAGTCGGTTGAACTTTTAATGAATGTGTAATTCCTTCTTCTTGTGATACTTGGGTTTGTGATTCTGTGCGTATCACATCAAGTTTGCGTTCTCCAGTTTGAACGTAATCTTTAACATCAGTGATGTTACCAATTATCAACCCAGCACATGGGTTTGGCAGTACTGCTGCGCATACTTTACCTTCATAATATGGGCATTTTATACTGACCCATGCGGTTTTGTACATTTCTATTGTACCACCAAATGTTCTGCACTGAATACTTTTACCTGTATAATTACTTTCTTTTATGAGTTTGTGATTAACCCCTGTAATATCCGAACCTGTGTCTCTAAAACAGTTTGTTGGTAACCCATTAACCTCCGCTTGGTATATCATCAGAGTACCTTGACGAGTGCATGCTGCGTTCGCTTCATGAATATGCCTCTTGTGGGCTGATGTGAGGTCATCACCATTAATGTGACATTCCTTACCTGTTCTGTTATTATATGACTCTATAATGGCTGCGTGTGTGTCCTCTATATCATCTGAATCGCTACTACTACTAGACAACACATATGCATTACTCGCCTCTTTCCACGTATTCTTCATCGGACAAGACTTGCTAGTGTGCCCGTACGCCCGACACGAGAAACATTTGATGCTTCTCTTGAATGAGTCATACTTACTCTTTTTCCTTAATGTGATGTCACGAAGATAATCTGTATACCCAGGGTGTCGATCACACATTTCCAAATGTCCATGAGACAATTTGCAATACTGACATCTGGATAGGTGTCCTTTTCTTGGTCTGTCTCCCTCTCTGTTAGAATACTGGTATGGACTATTTCTATTCCTATTACCACTAAATTTTCTAAATTTGCCATTGCCTTTCTGGAATCTAGCACTTGCTCCTATTATCAGTTCTGGCGGTGTACAATTTGCGAATATGTCTCGATGTGCATTGAAATATGATTCTCCCCTCGTTTCCATTTCCTTAAGATCTTTGCATTTATTCTCCACTAGAAATACAGACATGACCTCTGGTACTGCAGATAGTAGTCTATCTCTAATTATTAAGTCTCGAATTTTATTGTAATCAGACCCAATATCAGCGGCTTTAGTCCATTTATCAAAAGATGAGGTTAACTCAGAAACAAAGTCAAGGAATGTTTGGTTAGATTTGGGAGTGAGTGTTTTAAATTTTGTACGTAAGCCCGATTCATCTAGACTGAAGTGTGCCAACACACGATCTCTCATGTATTTGTAGTTAGTACGTAAGTCCTCAGGTATTAACTCAATTACCTTTAAAGGCTCCAATGCGAGATGCCTGTGGAATAGAATTGGTATGTCTTGTTCCGGTACCTTGTAATGCTTTACGAGTACTTCAAAGTTGGTAATCCAAGAACTGACCGAATCGCCTTGTTGAAAGTTGCGAAAAAGCCCTTGGTACTTCTTCACTGGATCATTCTGTTTTGCACGACTTTTCTCTCGTTCAATCTCAGCTTCATGTTCCATCTGCAAAGTCTTGACTTTCAAATTACCTTCCACTTCTTTGTCCTTCCAGAGTGTCTCTGTTGCCAGCTTTTCCCTATCAAAAGCAAGTTGTTTCTCTTTCAATTGCATTTCCATAATTAGCTTTTCCTTTTCAGCAGCCATCTTTTCGCGTTCCAAGGCTATATCTTTTTCTCTAGCTGCTATCTCGTTTTGCTTGATCGCCATCTCTCGTTCTTTTAGTTCTTTTTCCTCTCGTTTTGCTTCCTTTTCAGCCGCTAGCTTTTCCAATCTTTCCTCTTTCTCATGTGCTGCTTGAAGACGTTTCTCTTCTTTTTGCTGTAATTGATAGTCGCTGAACTCTTGTTTCGCCCACGCTCTAAGTTCTGCTCCAGTCAATCCCGTATTCTCACCCATTACCATGTAATCCTGCAGTGTAGACATCTTGACCTACCTGTATAATACTCTAGCTGTAATAAAATATCGAAGTGGAAAAAGAAGACAAGAATATCGACAAAGTTGTAATAATGTTTTTCTAGGAACAGAGTCGATAGTATATCTCGTGGTATCAACTTCGACCACAATATCAACTTAATTCAGACAAATAATGTAAAGTTGACGATCACTCAAGAATATATCACTCAAACTATACGACAATTATACGAAACGTGTCATAAATAAACCACAAACTTATTATGGAAAAATATGTTCAATATAAAGAATATATATGTATAAGTACGGCGACACAATACTAACATTGACAAAAGACGATTGACGCCAGACGACAATACCTATTTTCATTCACAACAGACAAAATTATTACTCCTAAAAAATTTAAGTAACAACACGATAAACACTTTATATACTACTTACAATTACGATACCAACAATGTGTGTTATCACACGCAAGACCAATACAAATGACTTTTCGTATTGACCTGATGCTAGTCAACACAAACGATTTCCAAAGTAATCAAGCGTGCTTAACCACTTTAGAAATACCCATTCCAATCACCCGCACTGCTAGTTTGTAATTGCTTTTGTTAACATTTATAATCAGCACCTTATTAATATACAACAGATGTTGGACAATCGACCACAATAAACAATACTGGCCTTAACGAGTTTCCAAATCCATCCAGTGTCCCATGAATGTAAACTGTTGATTTGACTGACGATAATGTTCTGTATTGACGTAACTAGTATTTGCTGTCCGATCGATTGACGTATGAGTAGAACAATTATACTGTGTCTCCGTGTTAGTTGCTCCTGTTTGCGTATGACGATAGTGTAATAAACTTACACTAGTACCCTGAAACCACGCGGTTCGTGGCCGACTTCAGCGAAACTTAGTCGGCTGTGGTACCATCGACGACCCTTGAATAACTGGAAACGACGCTGACTAACAGCGTGACTCCTATGTATGGCGTCGAGAAGCGTAATGATCCAGTTCCCTGGTTTGAGTTACTTCATTGAAAATGGCCATCATTATTTCCTGTGCGAGCGTTGGTGATAAAGTTGAAAAGGCGTGCATGAACTCTCTGGGGTAAATGTCGTTGTGAATTAGTGTCTTGACTATATTATGATATATCTATGATATGCACCACGTATCTAAATAAATATCTTGTGACTGGGTTCTTGATGTCTTCCTGGCCAGTGCAAATGACGTTAGTAACTGGCGCCAGTGGCTAGTTAATAATATTCCTTGTTGGAAGACGATGTACCCAAGGCCGACATATCATAAGTCCGGTGTGTCTATACTTTAATGCGATTAAGCCAATATTATGTCAATTAAATGTCCGATCAGGTATTTTTAGTGCAATATATTGTGCAACATTGATGTGGTGGAATGTAGTGTCCGTCTCCGATGTGTGTTGATATCTTTCATAATGCTATCAGTGTCCACCAGTTCGTTGTTCGAAGTGTAACAATGTCCGTAAAATCTCTGAGTGTTGCAGCATAAAATCATCCAACACGTAATCAAAATGTTCGGTCTTGTGACGTATATTGTATTTACAATACGTATCTATCCAGTAGTTGAAAGCTCCAAATCCTCCTGTTGTCTGTTGTGTGGTGCGTATGTACTGTCTACTCGTGTCCCGTTGGAGAATATCAAGGGTAACATTCCATGTAGACCACAACTGTGTTGATCCTGAGCGAGTGAGGTGTCGGTTCAGCGTAATGTTCTACCATTTGTCCGTGATAACGTGTGCGGTGTTGACTGTGTATCATAAAGTAATGTTCACGCGTCTAGTATGATTTGCAAATGGAGACTCACTGTGGACTATGTTCGATCTCAACACATGTCGAAGTCAGTTCTAATGACATCATAAGTATAGGTACGTGTAATACGTCTATGAAAAATAGACATTTCGGAGAGCATTATTTTGTGCATTAAATGTACTTACTGCAGATCTGTCACTGAATATTCTTCAAATTAAAACGAAGAAAAGATCGTTTGTAGTTGTGATCATTATGTGCACCAGTGTGCGTTTTGCCTTTTGTTTGCTGATGTGCATATGTATAATAAATGGTTGTGTTCTTTCTTAACGTTCAGCATAATGATTGTTCGTTATAAATACTCTCCATCATATACTTTATATATATATACTTTCCTACCTTCCTTTCTCCTTTGATTGTTCAAGTTGCTCTTATGAATGATTCATTCCCGATGTTCTAACCATTGTGTATGGAGGCCGACATTTTTTTACTTTTCCACACTCTTGACGTTCTTCCGATGCGACTCCGTGCGTGTCACTGTATTCCGGCGCGCAATTCATTTTCCATTAGTGCGCATTTCTTGTTCACTAATACTTTTGCGGGAAGATCTTGTTGACAATTGGATTCTTAAAAAAAACCGGCGAGCTTCCCATCTTTATGCCATGTCTTTCCTTATCATTGGGATTATAGAATGACATTTGACTCAGTTTTAACACTCACCTTTGAACAGTGTGACGAATAATCAAACGACTCCAAGGAAGGAACCAGACTCGTACTTTTATTTTGTATCGAGTGGAACAAATAACAAAGGATGATTCACATGTGTTATTAAACTGCTCCCGAGATGTGGGCGCGGCGTTTAACTATTTACATTTCATGAAACTCCCTGCCTTCTTCCTAATGTTCTCCTTGAGGCGTGGACCTGTCATTTCGCTGTCCTGAGTTTTATCACGTCTAGGTTTTCGGGTTCTGCTTTAATTATCCATTTTGCCGATCGATCCCTCCTCTTGAAAATCTATTCGCTGACGCTCGGAATAAGTTGCATACGGATCTCTGGAAGATACGTCCTCTTTTCAGAATCACACACAGAGAAAAGTCCTTTGTTGTTCTGTGACGTTATATTCGTTTCTAATCGTATCTTCCTTTCCTATTTGTCCATTTTTGTGCAGAACTGGGAAAATCCCATTCATGACTTTTGTGGAGTGTACCGTCATATGGCACATGGGGAACTTCGCGATAAGCAAATAATATGGCAGGCAAATAGGTGTCCCAGTCCTCAGGATGTTCTTGTGTGACTTTAGATAGCATATTCTTTAGGTCTCAGTTAATGTTCTCTATAATCCCCGTTGAGTGAGGATGATATGGGCCGTTAAAGCATTGCTTAACACCTAACATTTTGGTGAAAGCTTGTGTTGCTGACGCTATAAATTGACTTCCCCAATCGGAGAGGATAGTGTCAGGGAACCCTGCTCTTGAGAATATATGGAACTTCTTTGGCAGTTATGTTCTTTAGGGGGATAGCTTCTGGCCACCGACTACAGAGATCAATTGTTGTAAGTATATATTTATTTCCTCTAGATGTAACGTGATTTAGATGACCTACAATGTCAACTGAGATCTTCTCAAAGGGTCTACTGGCTAAATCTGTAACCTGTAATTCGGCCTGTGGGTGTTTACCCTTTTTCACTAGTTTTTGGCAGATGTCACTAGATCTGCAATATTGTTTCGTGTTATTGCATAATTTTGGCCAATAAAACTGTGTTAACAGTCTAGCTCTGGTCTTTGAATATGCCATATGCCCTGCGAAAGGTATATCATGCGCAAGATGTAAAGCCTGTTTACGGTATTCAGTTGGAAGAACCGTTTGCTCTATGATGTTGTTGTCTCTGGTATAATACCTTGTGAGTATGCAATCTTTCAGAGCAAAATGCCATCTTGCATTTTTGGTCAACCGTGGCTTTTGGCCTATAAGATTAAAATATTTATACAATGATGGATCAGCCTTTTGGGCTTTTATAAAGTTCTCCCTCATGGTTGTAGGAGGAAGTAACACCGGCCTTAGCATCTGTAGTGCCTCAGTTTGATCAGTTTGATTCTGCACTTTCGCAGCAGATCTTGTTACTGCGTTAACATTATTGGTAACATGGCATGATGATGAATCAATTATATCAATGGTTTCATGTAATGATATTACAGAATTGGTTACAGTGCATTCATTCAATGATATCACACTCTTATTAATGCAGTTACATGGGTTTGATGGTACATCATCATTAGTACAGTTGGTACTAGATGTTACGGTGTTATGAGGCACATCATTCACCTCAGGTAGGTTACCTACAATAACATCGCAACAAGGGTTCGATAATGCTGCGCATTTGACCTTCCCTGTGATGAATGGAGTGTTAATATACGCCCATGCAAGTGGATACTTCTCGATATTGCCTGAGAAGGTCCTGCATGTTATGTGCTTGCCTGTATAGTCTGTAGGCAATATGAACTTTCTTTTTACACCGATAAGAGTGCTTCCGCTGTCCCGCAAAACTGTAGCAGACTTGCCATTCACATATCCCTGGTGGATGTTAATCTTGCCTTTAGAATCTATCACCAAGTTAGCTTCTTCGTTGGTGATAGGTATGGAGTGGCCATATGTCAAAAGGCCATCTTCATGAAATTGATTACAGGTGGTACATTTTTCTACCTTACATATATCAATACTCTGTGCTGAGTTCACAGGGTAGTCTTCGACCTGTTCTTCATCTGAGGAAGAGCTATTGAACATGGCTGCGTTAGCCTTCTTAGTCATCTGTTTGCCTAAACATGTCTGGCGCCAGTGGCCGTACGCCTTACAGAGGTAACATTTGGTTAGGCGTTTACAGCTTCTTGGCTCATAGTCTTGACTTTTCATATAGTTTTGCAAGTATTTTAGATATTGTGGGTTTTTATCACACATCTCTGTCTGATTGTGTTTGTATTGACAAAATCTACATTGCTGGTACTTCTCATTACTAGGCTTGAATGATCTTTGCCTATTGTAGGGCTCTGATCTTGGTTTGTCATACGTAGCAGCTGCTACAAAAGTTAGGTCAGTCAAACCACTGGAAAAACAATGCTTGTTAGCTGTAAAATAACCAGACCCTCGTTTTTCTATCTGATCGACACTTTCACACTGACATTCTAGCAAAAATTTTGAAAATGGAGGTGGAAGGGATGAGATGACTTTATCTCTAAGGATGAGATATTTCAGTTTATTGAAGTCATTGTTAATCCTGGCCGAAGACAGCCATTTACTGAAAATATCCTGTACTACAGAGATGTAGTCAGAGAACGTTTGTGTAGGTTTTGGAGATAACTTACTAAAGTGTTCTCTGTAGCCTGCTTCATCTAACAGGAAATGTGACATAATTTTTGATTTTATGTACTGATAGTCTTTTCTGAGCTCTTTAGGGATAGTCTCTATGACTTTCAGAGGTTCCCCTGATAAACTTTTCATGTATATTATGTTCCATTCCGTTTCTGGAATCTGGTAATGGTCCATTAATGTCTCAAAGTTTTGGGTAAAGGCTGCTATGCAGTCTCCCGAGGTATAGTTTCTGACGATCCCTTGGTACTTTTGTACTGGTTTTCTTTTTCCAGTCTTTCTGATTTACGAGACTCTTTTTCTACAGCTGTTTCGGCTTCAAGCTGTTTGATTTTCATCTGAAGTTCAAGCTCTTCTCGTTTGCCTTGAGCTGCTATTTCTGCTTTTTTTAAATTCAGCATCTATTTCTGCCTGTTTCGTTTTTGCAGCTAACTCCAATTCTGCCTGCTTAGTTTTTGCTTCCAATTCCGCCTGTTTGGCAGCTCTTTCAGCCGCTCTTTCATCACGGTCCCTAGCTTTTTCCTGTGCTAGTAGATGTTCTGAATATTTTGTTTCACTACATTTTGTCAACTCATCACCAGTTAACTTTAACTTTAAACCCATCTCGATGAAATCATTTAAAGTCACATGATGGTATGATTCGATTAAACTTAATTTTCACAAGCACAATTTTGTTATAAAGTGTTAGTAATTTCAACAATTTATACAATCTTTCTGAATATACAGTGTGTGCCTATATCTGCATACGAAAGTATATAAAAAGGTAATACTTAAGTGCTCTGGAGACACTGGCAAATGGTGAAAACAGGACCAGAGACTGTATTGAGTCGTTACTGTTCGGACAAATGACCTCTACGGGTAACGGTTTCAGGTGACACACGAAAACCTGTTTACTTTTGGAAGAAACAATTTTAGAATCTGTGTTTATGTGATGTGTATGCTTGTCAGCTATGTTTTGTTTAGGTTTGTATGTCGTCGAGTGTTATTGTTGGTCGTAATGTCGTCTGTTCAACAATTTCTACAAGTATCTTTCTTTCCTGAACTTTCTGCTTCCACACGCTACACAACTACTTTCACGAAGACAAGTTAGCTATGTTTAAACGTTTAGTAACTATGATGATACATCGCCTATCCACAAATTAAATGATCAACTTTAGTAAGGATGTAGACCTCATATTTATCATTTCACGTGGACAGGTTACATACGATCACAATTTTAAGTTTAACTGATGCAATACGAACGAACAACCTATGCTCACTTATGATTTACTCAATGGTAGACTACAGCTATCACGTTTATACGTTTGACTCCAATAAATCAACATGAATGAGCTACTCACGTCTACACATTCATTTCCTAATGTGACAAGTTATTACTGTTCACATCTATGGTTCAAATCCGACAAGAACGAGCTACTCACGATCACACATTTACTTATACGGTTCAAATCCGACAAGGACGAGCTACCCACGTTCACACATGTCAGGTTCTCACTTTTAAGGATGAATCTGGCTCGCTTGACCTAACACATGCGAGACATACACAGTCACAGAATGATTTGACTGAACTCACGGTAACACTAGATGCAATGATTTATTTACACATCACATGCAACGCAATCTAACTCGGCATGTTCAGCACAATGTGAATACAAGAATACACACAGTCAATGAATCAATATACTCGCAGACTCAAACCCCAGCCGCGCAGTCTTCCATCCTCTCACAAGAGATACGAGTAATCACTCTTCAGGCACATCAATAATACAAGCCTCTCTCAAACCACGTCTGTCCGGTCTGAATACCCAAGCCTCGTCTCACGTTTCTCGCCCTGAGCGCTTGCCCTGTGGAGTCGCGTCCAGCGGGATCTGCGTGCGTCACGCTTGTACTTGCTTGACCGCTGGCGGTTACTCTCGCTCACCAGCGAACCTATGGCTAGATACTTGGTATTTGCCAGGCGCCCGTAACGACGCCGCGGCATACCCATGGGGGATTATGACAACACTGTCTTGTTTAGTATCTTGTCTCATTTGCTTATTGGTTCTGAAATCTGTCCAGTGGAGGTTTAGAATTTTTCTAAGACACTTGTTGTCAACTCTCACATCCATAGTTTAGCACTGGAACCACACAAGAGTTGAAGATTTTAAGTTTCGTATTTTTGCTTTATGATAAATAGTGGTAAATGTAAAACAGTGGTATATGTTAAACAGTGATAAGTGTAGAGCCATGTGTAAACGTGTGGACATAAAATGTGAGTAAAAGGCTCGACAAACGAAAGTCGCATGTAAATAACACCGATCATTTCGAACACTGTCTTTTTCAAAGAAACACAAACTGGAAAATAATATAAAATAAAAAAAAGTCTGCCGTGTTTCTGGGATGTCCATTTGTGTTTAATTTTGATTTCCGGTTTCATGTAAACGTTTTTTTCTTTTTAAAGTTGATACTCGGATTACTATTTGTGAATTGTAATATATCCATTTACAGCTAACTAATCTTTTCGCCGTGTGTTACTGGGGCTATGAAGGAAATTGGAAAATAATATCATTATAAACCACACGCATGTCGTATACTGCGAATACGGATGGCTTGTAGTTGAGCTGTCTACCCCATCACGTACAAAACTTTAGCTGCTCAACAAGGCATTATAGATAAGAAAACAAGAAAAGCTTAACCAACGAAGGGAAAAGAGATTCTTCTAGAATAGATACGGCGCGATGCAGAAAACGCCGTAAGAAGCCTGGATCGCTGACTTACTTTATTTCTCCAGAATTGGCCAATGCAATGTTAGAACTGTGTGTGAGTTGGAAAAGATAACACAGGCGATAGAAAAAAAAAGAACCATGTTAAGATCAGTATATTAGAGTTATGTGGAACAAGTTGACACGGAGCAGACTATACACTTCTAATACACAGACGAAAATTACACGTACAATGACGGAGCAGATCAAATGATATCTAAAGGCAGATTCGACACTAATAGACGGAAAATCAGTCAGCTCTAAAATAGTAACAGATACCAGAGTTGCCATCTCCTTTAGAAGAAAAACCACCAAAATCGACCCAAAAAAGCACCAATTATTTTTTGGGAAAGCACAGGAAACAAAAAAGCACCAACGGTTTTTATTACAAATGTAACAAGGTAGCACATTATAATTTATTATTATCACTGAATGTTAGAATGAAGTTTATTCCAGATCCGCCAGTAAGACAACTCCTCTTCAGTTTCTGTAGCTATTTCCTGTTCTGTTTGCTCCTGCGATGATGATGCTGATGATGATGATGATGATGATGATGATGATGATGGTGATGATTGAAAGAAACGTGTATATGCCTCCTGTGATCCAAATTTTCGTAGAATATCCTTAGTTAGTTTATAATCATGACAGCATTTTCCATATCTTTCATTCCATATCCACTAGTCAAAACAACTGTCAAACTCTTGATGCTCAGTCTGTTTCCGCAATTTTGATTTTATAACTCCCATCTGACTGAAAATACGCCTCCACGTCCTGCATTAGAATTAAGGTAAAATGAGCACAGTTAAAGCTTATTCTGTGAGATCTTGGAAATGATTTTCACCGGTGGCATCCCTGTATGAGGTTATTTCTGCACACAGTCCAAGTGTGTCAGAGGTCTGAGTCCACTGCATATGATGCAGTTTTCTCCACTGGAAATCAATACTGATAAGAGTAGCTGCATCTTCTACAAACATTTTAGCAAGATCCAATATACAGGGCTTCATTGGCTGTAGACATTCACTTCCACTAAGATATGACATGGACTGCAACACTCGAACGTTATCCGGCAAACGTAAACGCAGTTGTGTCAACAGCTCTATTAAAAACTTATGCACCTTCCACGAATTTCTTTCTCATCAGGAAACTTGTAACCTGCTATTTCTTTCTCGAACTCGTAACCTAGATTGGGATTAGGATTTAAATAATCTTGAATAGCATCACTTTTTGTTATTTCCCCCCCCCCCCCCCCCCCCCCCCAGGAATATCAATATTTGAACTGATAGAATCAGTGAGTTCGACAAGGATTGCTGAGTAGTTTTGCTTGATCCTGTATATCTGCTTCGAATTTCTTATTCATCCTTTGAACTTTTCGTAGAATATGCTTCAGAAATATGAGAAACACATAATTGTTCATATCGCTAAACATAGAATGGAAGGTTTGTTGCATAACAGCGCTTGTTGAGTCTTGCTATATTCAAAATGAGCTCTGAGCTCGACCCACTGCTGCAATATTCCGAAAATGGCAGATTGAATGGACATCCAACGTGTCTGGCCTAATTGAACAGCCTTCGGCAGATGTCGTCTATCATTTATTGAAGCAAAATGCTCTCTGTAGGTTGCTTGACGAAAACTTGAGTGAGAAAACCAGTTATATGTTTCTCTAATCATGAACTCTATGTTCCTGGGCAGACAAGCAGCTGCAGTCTGTGACACTGCCAGCTGAAGGGAATGACATACACACCTAACTAGTACCAGATGAGGAACTTCGGATTTTAATTTTGTATACACTCCATTGTTTACACCTGTCATGACAGATGCATTGTTAGTGCCGAGTGCAGCTAGTCTTTGCAACTCAAGTCCATTCTTGTTTAAACAATCTTTTAACGCATTGCATATTGCCTGCGCGTTGCAGCCACTCACTTCAACTAAGTCTAAGTAAGTAACCACAAACTGCTTTCTTATCTCTGAATAGTACCTAATAGCTACTCCAAGTAGCTTAGTATCAGAAATGTCATTGCTCTCATCAATCAATAAGCTGTATTTACTTTTGCCAATATCAGCTATAAAGTCTGTTGTGAAATATGGTGCAAACACATTTGGAATAACTGCGCTGCATTTAGTTCTCCTAAGCTTAATGTTCTTGCAATCTTTGCTATCACCAAAGTGTACTTTGCAGAGTTAACTTAAATGGTCAACAACGCGCAGCGAACAATGGCCAGCTATGAACAAAGACATGCATCCTTCTGCTTCTATGACATCATCTTTCAGTTTGTCAAATGCAATTGTTGTTGGTCTTTGTGTACTGAATGGTTGTTCGGCTTTCTGATGTTTCGTTGTATTCTTGTGCCTCTCAATATCTGCCATTGAACATTTGCAGTATTTGCAAAAACGCTTAGTATTATCCTCTTCTACCTTTAACAACCATTTTTGAAATCTCGAGTCACTGAGCCACTGTTCTCTGAAATATCGGGAATATTTCTTGCTCATAGTGAAACAAAAATGAGCGTAAATAAAAAGATAATGTAGACGCCACAAAATTATGAACTGGATTACAAGCTAATGTATTGACGTTTGCACTTGTCTTGCAAGATGGCCTTGCTGTCATCAAGCGATGCTACAGGCATTACGGGATAAACTTCTCTCGCACCACACAAAAAGATTCGTCAGTCGTACGAGAGGAATTGATTACACATTTTTATTGCCACTGGCTCTTTACATTACATAAATGCACAAAACTGTCTCTAAGGAATCACACATGAATACACATAATTTCCTATCACTAGTCGTCCCTAGCCCTACTGCTAAATCTATCTACTCATCTAAAGAAATACGCATCGACGCTAAGCGATGTGTTCCCTACGAAGTCTGTCCCCAGTCTGACGATTCTCCGCGTGCTGATTACACAGTACGCGGAAGGACCTCGTGCGCACTTCGGCTTTTGCGTGCTACATCATTCAACACGCTTAGAGTAGTAGTCTACTCTTGAGTTCTATTCTAGTGCTTGGTGTCCATCATGTTGGCGTGATTACACCGTGACCAGAGTGCTTACTCTCTGGTTGACACCTCCGTGTCTCATGAGAGAACTGTTTGACAGTTCCCCTTCCTATCTACTCCCTACACCTACCCTGCCCTCATGTAGGGGCACTGGGTTACCTCTAATCTACTTGAGGTAGACCACTCATCCCGGGTGGTCTTCCCTCCTATCTATTTTAGTCTTTGACACACACCCTCCCCTCCTGTGTTGCGTTACAAACTTTGACTCCTGGTTGTGACGCAAGAGGTTTCTAAAAATTAGTGTATCTAATTTTTGTCAAAGACTACTGATAACTTGGTTCTGGGTAACTCAATAGACCTCTACTGACTATTGTCACAATGTAGTATTACTTTACTTGGCTACTGGTGATCGCCACAAACTTGTCTGGTTGGCGTGAGCCCTCTTCTCAATCGCAATATTATATTTATTAGAGGTTTGTCTGAACCGGACCATTGTCTTATAAGACCTGCCCTCAAATAGTAAATTAACTTACTACCCATACAAAGTTGATTTTTTTAGGATCAACACACGAATTGCTTCATGTCCCCCATATAATATTAAACAACCCTTGCACAAGCTGTGTGCGACAGGCTTTACCTATCTCGCTTCCGCGTGTAAAGTATCTTTCACTGTTAAGTTAGTGTTTCGCTGTCTATTGTGTCCCCTGACCCGGAGTTATCTCCCTTTGATCTAAAAATGTATGTACTTTACATGTTTGTTTTCCTGGTTGTTTGCGTGTTTGGCTGTACCTAATAATATATTTTACCTTCTAACATGTGTGTCTGTCTATCATTTGTATGTAAGTTAGTTTTCAAGTGCCATAATCCGGTTAAATGTGGCCACAAACAAGTGTATAACACTAATTCGTGACTACGTTTCCGTCTTATGAGACTTAAAATACTTTCTCTAAGGTCTACACTAAACTACACACAACACATTCGAGACAGTATATCTCAACATTGAAAGCAAACGCTTGACGTAGACAAATAATAAAAAGTCGCGTTGAGCGGCAGAAAAAATCCGCTGGTTGTCCTCACTCTCCATTGTATATTTTCTATTTTCTCTTACTTTCACACTTCTGTCACACATCTTTTATCCTCCCAATTATTTAAAAACCTTGAAGTGACACTGTACAAGTTTGGCTCAGTTTGAAAAGAGTTGAGCTTAATGACTGTGCGTAACTTACTGCACTAGTCATGTATTTACAAAATATTTACATGGATGAAATAGGGTTGATAGTTTGTACCCTGATATTACTAAACACTACTGAAATACTAATACTAGTTCTATCAATATATATATTCTACTTTGTTGCACAAAATCAACCTAATTTCAGGGAAGTAATCTAACTAATAAAAAAAATGAAAATGATGTGCGATGAGTTATGTACCTTTCTGAAATGAGTAATGTGAAATGTAACAAAATTATAAATAATGGGTTAAAAAAAACAAAAGAATGTTTTAATGTTTAAATGAAAAAATATGATTGATAATTTTACTATATATGGTGTAAATGATGTATGTTAAATGTATTATCCTATAAGGTATAAACTAATTTTAATCCTAAATGATGAGGTTGTTAAAGTGTTTATCAAGATGGAATGAAATAATGTGAAATGAAATGTACTAACTGGTACTGTTCCTATCTTAACTTTTTATCCTCGTCTTTAATTTATTATTAAGCTATTATTAAATTTAAAGTATTATCCTAAGTAAGTGGGTAAATTAGTGATTTCTCTAGACTACAAACAAAAATCTATTATATTTCCTAAATCTAATCTAAATCTATATTAAAGTAACTAATCTAACTATAATTTATCACTATATTAAAAACATGTTATCATACATATCACAATAAATAAATATATATACATGGTATTTAACTACCTCAGGTTAGTGGTTGCCATAACGTTCAGAAATTGCTTTCGTTGGCACAGTTCATAGATACACAATTGTCCTGGGTATATTAAATACACTACACAGTCATACTTGTGTCTTATGGGTATTCTTCCACTCGTAGCGTCCGCTGGTGTCGTAGACAAGTATATTCGTGTCTGTTATTTATGCATTGTTCTGACACTGTTCTTCCATGATTAACACAGGTGATTCACCGGAACACAAATGGAGCATATTAAGTAACGAGCTGTCTATGTACACACGGTGATTCACTTGTTCTTGGAGCACAGTTCTTATTCTGCTGTCTATGGACACATGGTGGTTCACTGTTATTAGCACACAGTCCTGATCATGATGTCTATGTATTACATAGGATATTTTATACAGGATATTTTAAGTGTACTAAATTAGATATCTTAGACTCAATCTTCATGTGGAGTATCAGGTATTTCTACCTCAGATGGTCGACTAAGGGTATCAGCAAGAATGTTGTCCCTACCCTTAATATGCTCTATACTAAAAGTATAATTTTGTAATATTAACGACCACCTGTAGATGCGGTCATTGCGATGCACCCCACTTTGTATGACCGTGATTGGGGAGTTGTCGGTCTGTACTACGAAGTGATTACCCGCTAGAAATCGATGTAACTTCCTCACTGAATAGATGACACTTAGGGCTTCCAACTCTGATATGGAATATCTGGACTCAGCAGGTGTGATCTTACGGCTCACGTAGCAAATTGGATGGAAGATGCCGTCGTAAAACTGGCCTAGTACTGCAGCGATGGAAATCCTGCTGGCATCTGTCCTAAGATAATAAACGAGCCTAGGATTAGGCAAACGCAGGATTGGTACATTACTAAATAGGAGTTTCAATTTTGACAATGCAGAAATTAATAATGCATCTTTGACATCTAATTTTACTGATGCTTTCAAAACATTTGAAAATACACTTGTGATTTCAGCTAAGTTCGGTATGAACTTACTATAATAATTTACTAAACCCAGAAGGCTCCTGACCTGCTTCTTTGTTGTAGGCATGGTCAGGTTCATAATTTTAGTAACAATTCTATTGTCAGTTTTTAGTTGTCCTTGTGAAATGACATGACCCAAAAATTCAATTTCTTGTAGGCCCAGTTCAACTTTGCTAGGTTTGACAGTGAGACCGAAGAGTCGCACCCTATCGAAGACATGTCTTAGTTTCAGTAAGTGTGTTGTCCAGTCGTCTGTATGGACACAAATATCATCTATATATGTCACCGTATTCGTCACTCCATGTAGTAAATCTCTAGTTAGGCGTACGAAAGTGGCAGGAGCGTTACGAAGTCCGAAAGGAAGAAACCGCCACTCGTAAAGACCTAAAGGTGTTGAGAATGCAGTAAGATGGATGGATTGAGTCTGCATAGGGACCTGCCAATATCCCTTAGTAAGGTCTAATTTAGAGAAGATTTTGGAGGTGGACATATCAAGGATAAGATCTTCGCAGGAAGGAATTGGTTCTGCGTCGATCTTAGTGACATTGTTGAGTTTTCTATAGTCCACACAGAGACGAATTGTGGAGTCTTTTTTCTTGACCAAGACGATTGGAAAGGAGTACTCAGATGTAGATTTCTGGATGATTCCACTAGCTTCTAAATTAAGAATTTCCTTATTTAGACTTTCTCTGTAGCTAAGTGGGATAGAGTACGGCCTGCATTTAATAGGCTTAGAGTCCGAAAGAAGGATGGAGTGCTCGATCCTGTCCGTCCTACCTGGAATGTCGGAAAATATGTCCTTATATTCCGTCACTAATTCTATTGTCTGTCGTCGTTGTTCTTCTGTTAGTTCCGGTTCTAACCGTATACAATCTAATGTCGCAGTCTTGTCTACAATTGGAACAGGTAGTTCCATCCCGTCGTCGTCTACCTGATTCAGTACGGTTGTGGTGCTAAGTGCGTTTTCTGTATGCTCACTAGGTGTATGCATATTGTCGGCTTTGCCAGTCTCGCTAACTAGTGTAGTTGCGTTATGTATGTCTGTCGTCTCATCAATAGGTGTGGGTGCATTGTGTTCGTCTGTCTCTAGTTCTGTCTCTTGTCGTGAAAAGTAGGGTTTCAACATGTTGATATGAAATATCTTTAAGTGTCCGTTTATCGATATTTCATAATCGACATCTGAAATTTTTCGTACCACTTTGAATGGCCCTTGCCATGAGGTCAATAATAAATTCCGTTTGTCTGGGAGTAAAAGCAGTATGTCTTGATCTGGTTCAAGATTAATAGTCCTCGCACCTCTATTTGCGTATTGGCGGTAGATTTGACCCTTCCTCTCCAAAGCTGCCTTGGCTATGATACACGATTTCATAATTTTGTCTCGTGTTTCTGTTACCATTTCATAAGGTGTTTTAGGGGTTGGAATTTCGATCGCATTAGTTACTAACTGATGGTAAATTGTTAGGAGTCCACGTGGGTTAGCCCCGTATACTAATTCAAACGGTGAGAAACCCGTGCTTGAATGGGGAATCTCCCGATAGGCGAACAGCACTGTTGGCAACAGTGTATCCCAATCAGCTGGGTTTTCTGCTGTCACCTTAGCCAGCATATGCTTTAGGTCTCCGTTAATTTTCTCTACTATTCCATTGCTGGCTGGATGATAAGCTGTCGTAAAATGCTGTTTAATTCCTAACATTTTCGTAAGGGCTTGCGTTGCAGCCGATATGAATTGGGTTCCACGGTCGGATAAGATGGTACGTGGAAATCCGAATCGTGAGAACAAATGTAGAAATACATTGGCAATATCTTTGGAGGTGATGTATTTCAAAGCTACTGCCTCAACCCACCTTGAACATAGGTCTACTAGCGTTAAGATGAAGCGATTTCCTTTGCTGGACACCTGGTTCAGGGGTCCAACAATATCTACCGCCACACTCTCAAATGGCCTAGAGGCCAGTGTTGAAGGTTGTACTTCAGCTGTAGGATGTTTACCCTTACGTACTAGTTGTTGACAGACATTACATGAGCGACAAAATACTTTTATGTCATTACAAAAACCCGGCCAATAAAAATGAGCCTGAATTCTGGCCCTGGTTTTGTCGTATGCAAGGTGACCAGCAAACGGTGACTCGTGTGCAATCTTTAGCACAGTTTGGCGGTGTTGTACAGGTAACACCGTTTGCTGAATCTCATGGTTGCCAGTTGTATAATAACGAGTAAGAATACCATTATTAAGTCTAAAGAACCATGATGCGTTTTTTGTTACTTTGGCTTTTTCTTTTAATAGTTTTAGATATGGAGACACACTCGGATCAGCTTTTTGCTGGTCTATGAACTTTTGTCTGGTGGTATCATCCGTGCTAGTTGGTGATAGCAACAGTAGTCTTTCCTCCTGTAGTGTGTCTTGATGCTTAATAGTATCTGCTCTGGTTGTTGCATTAGCTGCATTTAATTTTTCCCATGCAGCTATTTCTTCGTTAGTGCATTGCTTCATTTGGGGTAAGCATCCCAAAATTAAATCAGTACAAGGGTTATCTAAAATAGCACATGTAAAGGTACCAGAAAGGAAAGGAGTGTTAATACGGGCTCTTGCCAACGGGTAAATTTCGATATTACCCGAAAAGGTTCGGCATTTGACTGAGTCACCTGTATAATCATTTGGATTCACCAGTTCCTTTCTAAGACCGATAAGAGTGCTCCCACTGTCAAGCAAACATTGGCATGGTATTTCGTTGACCAATGCATTGTGGAACACCAAATTGCCTCTGGAGGCTAATGCTGCATTTACACTCTCAGTGGAGAATGGTACTGTATGTCCACATTCTAATTTTCCGTCTGCATGAAATTGGTGACATCGCTCACAACTGTCAAAGCTTAAAATATCGTTTACACAACAAACATCTTCAGATTGATTAACAGGTAATTCATTCTCGACCTCACACTCAGTCTCACTCCCACTATCAGAAGATGTATCAATCAAAATTGCACTGTTGGCCTTCATTCTTTGGCGGCCTAGGCACTTATTGGAATAATGCCCGTAGCTAGAACAGAAGAAACATTTGACTGCACGCCTGTATGCATTTCTCTTGTTTTGTTGTTTCTTAATGACCATCTCAAGATGTGTCGGATAGTTTGGTGATTTATCACACATAGCGTAAGTATCATGAAAAAGTTGGCAATACACACATTTAGGCAATTTTTGATCTTTCTTGTCGACTCTCTGAAATGGTTTTTTATTGCTACGATAGCTTTTAGGTTGGTCCTTAACAAAAGAGACTATTTCAGAGTCGATGTTTGATGTTTTAAAAATTTCTCTATTCGAGGAAAAATACGCGGAGCCTTTCTTCTCGAATTGTTCTATTGTTTCGATGTCTGACTGCTGAAGGAACTTAGCGAAAGGAGATGGGATTGTGGATATGACTTTATCCATGGCTATTAAATTTTTTAGTTTTTCAAAGTCCTTTCCTATTTTTGCTGCACTAAGCCATCTATTCAGCACGCTTTGGACATTCGAGACATAATCGATGAAGGTCTCATTTGGTTTTGGTTTTAAGTTAGAAAATTGCACTTGATACCCAGGGGCATCAAGTAAAAAATGTTGCATTATCCTATCGTGAATGTACTGATAGTTAGATCTAAGGTCAGTTGGTATTGATTCAATAATTTTAAGGGGCTCCCCACTGAGGTTTTTCATGTAAATCATGGCCCACATATCGATTGGTACTTGATGGTATTTCAGCTGATATTCGACATTTTCTGTCCAAGCTGATATGGAATCTTCTTTACAGAATGGCTTAATAATATGTTTGTATTTATTAAGTTTATTCTCTTCTTGCTGACTCTTTAGTTTTGTAGTGGAGATCTCTAAGTGTGAATCTACTTCCATACCTTTCATCTTTAACTGTGTCTCTGATTCAATCTGTATTTGTTTTTCTTTCACTCTTGCCATTTCATCTATCTCTCTTTGCTTTAACTCTCTCTCCTGATCTAATTGTTTTTGCTTTAATTCTCTATCCTGATCTAACTGTTGTTGTTTCATTTCTAACTCCTTTTGTTTTGTTATTTCAGCTAGTTCTACAATCTCCTTATCATGATCTAATTGTTTTTGCTTTATCTCCTTATCTTGATCTAATTGTTTTTGCTTTATCTCCTTATCTTGATCTAACTGTTTCTGTGCCATCTCTTTTTGGTGTTGTCTTTCTCGTGCACGTTCATCTCTTTCAGCATCTTTTACTTCCCTAAATTTTTGATCAGCATATTGCTCTAATTCCTTTCCTGTGTGTCCTAATTCCTTGCCTGCTTGTATGAAATCAGCTAAAGTTGACATGTTGTTGGATAATTAGCTAGAGTTGATAGGTACTCAAATATTTACTCAGGTATATTCGATATGTTAAGATATTAAATGCCTGTGTACAAAAAATATTATCAGATTACACCCTGAAAAAGAGATGCATTATTAATTATATTGCATTCAAAAATAATTTGGGTATACTCATCTCAGCATTCCAGAACAATCAGGTACATTCGTTTGGCACCTCAGGTACAATCGTTTGGCACCTCGATATACACCTTGCGTTACTCTTATACACCGCTCTTGTTATACCTGGTTTACAAGAGCATCAATAATTAACTATTTGTAAACGACATATGACTTTAGACATTTGTTTGACAGTTTACAATCACATGCCCCCGGACAACACAATGTGGTATAGTTAATAGTAAATGTCACTGTCCTGTCTTCGTTCTAATGTCTTCTGCGTTCCCTAACTATTGCTGTTTAATTTGTGGAAGTGCTGTGCAGACGGAATCTTATTTGCATAACGAAAGTAGTGCCATCGTGACGGTAGAAAATAGAAAAAACTCTACAAATAATTAAATAAATGCTTTGAAATTAATATAAAGGTAATAATAATGTTCAAATAAATAAATATATTCAATAAATAGCTTGTATAAACAAATAATATTCAATATAAGCCAAAGATTCAGGCGAGCAGCCGCTTGGCGATTTGTAAACAATCTGTCGCTGATTGCAAATGGCGTAGGGCAGCTGTTTGTCAACCGCGATACGTCACAGGCGCAGCGCTATTTTTAGATTGGAAAAATCGATATTGTCGCCGGCTCATTTCTTGTGTATTGCTCCGCCGTGAATCATTTTTGATAAATACTCATAAATAAACCAATAATTGTAGAAATAAATGATACAAAACTATAATAATAATACTTACAGATCAGAAGAAAACATATTCATAAAGCACAAAACATTTTAATAAGCATAAATAAATGTTAATCGGTCACGATGGGCACAGCTCGCATCTTGTTCTAGTCTGCACACGCCATTTTACACTAACACAAATTAAACCCTGTGATAAACTGACAGTAATACTATTCTAGAGCCGTGGGTGAGTGTTTTAGCTTGAACAATTGTCCAAGCTACACTTCTGACACCACTTTTATCCTAGCCTGTCATCAAGCGATGCTACAGGCATTACGGGATAAACTTCTCTCGCACCACACAAAAAGATTTGTCAGTCGTACGAGAGGAATTGATTACACATTTTTATTGCCACTGGCTCTTTACATTACATAAATGCACAAAACTGTCTCTAAGGAATCACACATGAATACACAGAATTTCCTATCACTAGTCGTCCCTAGCCCTACTGCTAAATCTATCTACTCATCTAAAGAAATACGCATCGACGCTAAGCGATGTGTTCCCTACGAAGTCTGTCCCCAGTCTGACGATTCTCCGCGTGCTGATTACACAGTACGCGGAAGGACCTCGTGCGCACTTCGGCTTTTGCGTGCTACATCATTCAACACGCTTAGAGTAGTAGTCTACTCTTGAGTTCTATTCTAGTGCTTGGTGTCCATCATGTTGGCGTGATTACACTGTGACCAGAGTGCTTACTCTCTGGTTGACACCTCCGTGTCTCATGAGAGAACTGTTTGACAGTTCCCCTTCCTATCTACCCCCTACCCCTACCCTGCCCTCATGTAGGGGCACTGGGTTACCTCTAATCTACTTGAGGTAGACCACTCATCCCGGGTGGTCTTCCCTCCTATCTATTTTAGTCTTTGACATTTGGCTTTTAGCTAAATAGTATTAAAGGGAGTTAAATTAGTTGAATATTGCGCGGTAACTTACTAAGACTGTTTTACTCCCTCGCTTCAGTTCAAACTCGGCTTTATAGTGTTCCCAAAATGATTTTAAAGTAATTTTTACTCCACTCAAAAGAGCACACCCCCCCCCCCCCCCCCCCCAAAAAAAAAAAATAAATAAAATAAAATTGTGAAGCACCACATTCGCGCGGCCGCGCCAACTGCAACATTTTGGCACCAAATGACTTGAAAAAGCACAAAATTTGGTGCGAAAAGCGTCAAAACGGCAACACTGACAGCAACACCTAGAACCACAAAAAGAAAGACACAACGAACATGATCCTGTGTTGTGTACTAACAAATGACAACGATCAGTTAAGGAGGGGTTTTACTTGAAACTTCAAAGTATTACGGCTACTTAGAAAAATGGCAACCATAACATCTTGATGGGTGACCTAATTACGAAGATATAATGAGATACAATGGGTTATATAGAAATCATGGAGGGAAACACGGACTAGAGGTATGGAAATATTAATAAATCTTTGCTTGAGAAAATGTCATAGACGTAAGTGCTTTTCCACATTAAAATACATATAGCAAGGTGGGTATCACCAGATCCCTGTACAAACGGTCAGATTGTACCTGTCTGTATTAAAAAGAAATTTAGACAATCTCTACATGATGCAAATTTTATTTTTGGAAGTGCAGATGAATATTCAGATCATCATCTGCTCATAACTAACATTAAGTTTAAGATCGAGACATGCATAATACATTATAACTATGAAAATCAATGCAATGTAAGATCATCATCATGAAGTGCCTTTCCGGCTGAAGTGGGCGATCATGCTTCTCCACAAATTGCGATTTTAGAAAGCATACATCAATTAATGTGTTGACTTTCTTCCGCGCCATGACACAAGACTGTCAAGAATTTTCCTCTCTGTCTTCCTCTATCGATCTTTCTACAAATAATTCCGGTCGTCACAACATTTTTCAGTTTTTGTCTTCTCATAATGTGGCAAAAATGATGACTGCCTCTTTCTGGTGTTTGTGGTAAGCTGTCTTTGCGACTTAGCTTCTCTCAAAATGTCCATATTGCTAATTTCGCATGTCCAATGAATTTATAGCACTCTTCTTTAAAACCACATTTCTAAGGGTTCTATGAATTTTTTCCCCACCTGTTTACCTATTGTCAAGAATTCGCAGCCGTATGTTAAAACTGTTCTTTGAAACATATGTACGATATCTCAGAAATAAAAGAACTAATGAATGATTTATTATCTCAACAGTCCTTAGATAAGATGAATACGAAAAACTACTGGCAGCAGCTTGCATCTGGAACAAATCATGTACAAAAGTCCTTGAAATAAGGGAACAAAAATATAAAGCGTGGATAACATCGAAAACCTTAGTACACACTGAGTTCTGTCAGTAGCCACTTATCAATGCATTACATTCAAAGGTGGCTTTTCAAAACTACTTGCACACGTGTTGTGCTTTTATGGTAATGATATTCAGTTACATCATCTTAGCGTCTTGCAATTGTGATTGCGTGATCAAGACTGTATGCTATGTCATCTTGCACTTTATTCACGATCGATCGATTGTGACAGTAATACATTATTCATAACGGAAATTTGAAAACAACATTAAGTGAATTATTATACGGGAAGCGAATGACATTTCCTATTGAAAGGTGAAACCTATATAATAGTTCGGAATGAGAAGGGTAGAATAACGGCCGGTAACTAAGAGACTCATTTTCCCTCAATGAGGCGTTGTGGATATATGGTATGAGTAAAGGACCCTTGTACACGCCTGAATGTGTACTGGGTATATGGTGCTAGATTCATACTTTCATACATCAATCGTCACCCGGTAGACGATGTGGTCGGTATAACACCTTCAGACTTGACTTCCCAAGGTATAGGGAGTATTTTTAACGACTGTGTTTGAAAATATTGCAGGTCCAAGTTTTGTATTCACCCTCTTTAAAGTTCATGCAATATAATAGGTACATACAAAACTTGGACAGGCAATATTTTCAAACACTTCACAGTCATTAAAAATACACCCTGTATTTCATGTAATAATTTTAGACATGGTCATTCTAGGAGTCAAAGTCAGTTTTAAACATCCACTCCTTTTCCGAACTTTAGAATTTGAACTCATGACTGCCGGATCACCAGACGAGCGTCTAGTGACTACGTTATCGCTGCTGTCTGGGTACGTATTACAGTAGGTATTAATCCTTTGAGGCCACTGAGACAGTTCATAAATAAACACACATAGTATTGTTTGGCGCTCATAGAAGGAGAAGAAGGAAGTAGAGATTAGAGGACGCACTAGACAACATAAAATTTGAAAGCCATAGTTACAGACCGGGATTCTAAAATGTCACCTCCAAATGACGACAGCACCTCGATGCAGGAACAAGTGTACTTCGACGCATGAACAACTAGACAGTCCAGTTCACGCGTCGAAGTACACTTGTTCCTGCAGCGAGGCGCTGTCATCATTTGGAGGTGACAGGTTCGAATCCCGGTCGGTAACTACGGCTTTCAAATTTTATGTTGTCTAGTGCATCATCTAATCTCTACTTCATTCTTCTCCTTCTTGAGCGCCAAACAATACTATGTGTGTTTATTTATGGACTGCCTGGGTACGTAGCGCTAGCCTAATATAATTATATATCGGGTAGTAGAGATTGCTGGTTTGACACTGACCACATCACTCACCGTGTGCCGATTGGCTTATACAAATATGAGTCTAGCATCATATGCTGGCAAGCCAAAGTCAGTTTATCCTACAGCTAGATTCAAACACGACCGTGTATCTACCGAGATAAGTGAACAAGCTCTGCAGCTCTGCAGAGCAGGGCACTCACTAGTAGTGACAGTCGGAAATGGCTGTCAAAGGCTGAGGTAACAAACCTCCATGCGGATGTGGAAGGCAAGGGGAAACCACCACATTATCTTTCCAATACTTCATGACAAAACACATTTCAGAGGCAGTAAACGACGTCAATGGCTGTCTTCGGGCATCCTCGCCCGGTAGGGACAGTTGTGACGAGGTGGCCCAACTCCCACATCGTTTTTATTAGATTGGGATAGCACTCAGAAAACCCCACTTATATATTTATGTATTATTTTGTATTGTTATCTATATATCCATATATTAACTAAGATCATCAGTGTTCAGTGTATTTATATACATACAACTATAGAGAGAGCTAAAATACGGTTTCTTCTAATAGTTAGAAGTAGATGTAGTGTAGAGTTTGTTTACACGCCAATAAATCACGTCAGGCTGAATTTTATATTCAGTTTGGCTGTGAATTTAATTTGGCCACAGGAACTCTCCTGCAAAGGAAGTTAACTTCTAGTAGAACCCTGACTTCTGCCATTTTGATCTCAGTACTGGACGGTGAAGGATTGGCAAAGTCCCCTGGCTAAAATAGAACACCTGTCTGTGTCTTAGACCTTTTTCTGGCTCTTATTAAGCCGTACAATTTCTAATCACCATAGAAAAGCCAGTGCCACTTCTCACCCGATAGGTCCGATCAAACCAAGTTGCAGGGTGAGTTCAGAATAATTTTGTTAACATTTTTCTGTGTGTGTCGATATGCCGGCGAAATCTAAAGGCCATGCCGATCGATAATAGATACTTTTAATTAAAACTAGTGTTAGTTAACTAATACTAAAATTAGTACCAGGTTTGTGCCATGTGGCTTGCCGACAAGGGGAAACGCAAAGCTCGTCACATGTGGCATTAAAAGCAGGGCTAAATTGCATTACTTGATTGGCAAAAATTAAGTATTCACCGACGGAACGACACCTGAGTTAGTCAGTAGACGATTAGAGTCAAGATATAGTAATTATGTGCTTAACTTCGAAACTAGCGTATTTCTCTAGTTAATATACATATTAGTCGAAGGAATTAGTTCAGAGAGTAAATAAGTTACAATTAATTATTATTTATTAATCTTTATCTTGCCCATAGTCTTATTACTACCATGTGGTCCAATATGGCCCACTCAACAAAGTTCAAACCCTGGGGGAATTCTCCAACCCTAATATTGTTCTTGTGTATAGTGAAAGTAATCTTCAACCTAGCTAAGAAACCTTCTGGATAATTAATTATATGTTTTAATAAAATATAAGGAAGACTATTGCTAGTAGTACAACTCATAAATCTTTATGTGAACTTGTTGTGTTTCATGGATTTAATGGTTCAATCATGTACATCGTGATGACGTTATAGTTGTTGTGTGTGATTTCATTTAATTATATTTAATTCATCAAATAATATGTGATGTTAATTCATCGTATGGAGTATAGTTTGTGTGTTTCCATACTTGGAAAACGACATATGTTGTTTCATAGATTTAATGGTTTGTTAATGTATATGGTGACGTCGTAGTTGTGGCGTCTGAGTTTTTCCATTCCAATGAAGTCATCCGATAATATGTACTGTTAATTCATTATGTGAATTGTGGTTCATGTTTCCATGATTAATCATGACTTAGAATATGTATATATTTTAGGAATGTGGTCTTTGACGTAGAGCATTTAAGTGATTGTACATGTTTGATCTAAATATCAGCAGAGAGAATAGAATATCATTTGTGTGCTGTTTTCATTAGATCAGTGCGCTGTTGTAGATTTCAGATAAGGAATCAAAATATGTAAATTAAGATAGTACATGCTATTTAAAATTATATGAGACATGTAGGCCATGCAGGACTATGACATGGCCAAAAGAATTTACAACTCTGTCTTGAAGGATTATTCACCTCTTCTCACTGTCATTCGCAGAGCCTACACCCTGATCAACAGTAGCCGTAGTCACGACCGGTGATTGAGCTACGCACCACTCACATTGATGCAGCAGAGAGTGGAGTCCATGCCACTAACCAGTCAGCACCTTTCAGCTTACCATCCAGGAGGCCAAGGATAACCAGATAAATGGCTAACAACCCGTTTGCCACTGCACAGCATTCACAAAACATTTGTCCGCTATTGGCCGAGTATACTAGTAAATGATTAAGCATCTACACCAAATGAACTTTACCATAGAATATAACATCCTAGTAGACTTATCAGAGATCTGCGTATCTCTTATGTGTCAGTGAGTTCCCCGTGGGTCTCACGCAGTGTTATTAGCAATAAAATATTTTCTGTGTACTTGTAAACATAACAACCAGACTTTGTCATTATCACAGTAGATTAATAGCATCAGATTGTGTGACGAGTGAAAGGATTATATCTATGCTTATAAATCTGTCTTATCTCCTGTTGTGTGAGAATGAATTAGACGGTGGGGGGATCATTTTTCATCCAGGCATGCTAGCAGGAATAATTTGACATACTGTCTTCTGTTGTTAGTAACATAACTTTCCGCCTGGCACTGCTTAGAAGTAGTGATCCATTCTGGGAATTTGAAAATCATTCTTCTAGAATTGCGAGCCATTTGATCGTTTCTTCAGCAGTGGTTAGATTCTCTATTCGTAGAAGTCTATTTAGTATCTACTTTGATCTATATTCCTTCCTAATAGAATACGCTACGCTACAACAGTCACGAGCCACAGGTGACACCAGACCATCATCCAGTCACTGAAGGCAAAATCATAACTGAGACGAATGTTGCGAATTTCTTGGACTGCCACAGTAACTAACAACAACTGCATGAAAGAGGCTACTGAATGTAAAACATTATATGCAAACATTAGAAAGAGACAACAGCTTTCCTTGGTCACATGATGAGAAGAGAGGCATTGGAGAACATCGTGACAACTGGAAAAACCGATAAGAAGAGAGGCAGAGGCAGACCAAAAGAAATGATGCTGGATAGACTGGGACGGTGGCATAGAGGAATATCATCAGCAGAGTTGATCCAGAAAACCAACAACCGAGATCTGTAGAGTGCCATGAACGCCTACACCAACCGGCATTGCACCTGATGATGATGATGATCACATGCTCAGTAAATTTATATACAATTAGACTAATCGGCACGCGATGGACTATGTAGTCAATAGCACACGGGTCGGCATTAATCCCCAAGAAATATTCTGATACCAGTTTTAGACTGGGTCGAGCTTGGAGACAAGGTCATTGACAAGTCTCCCCGCCTTCATTGGGATTGCAGCACATGATCAACAGCCGGCAGACAACATTGCTAGGCATTGCGTATCCACGACTTACAAAAGAATAACAAAGACAAATACGGCACACACACACACACACACACACACACACACACACACACACACACACACACACACACACACACACACACACACACACACACACGTGCACGCACGCACGCACGTACGTACGCACACACAGAGTTAAATCCGTGGCGAAGTGGTCAAGCCGTCTGCCTCGCGCTCCGAAAGTTGTTGGTTCGATTCCGGGCTACGTCTTTCGGTTCACGAGTGCATTTTCTCGGACTCCTGGGGGTCGTCACAGAAAATACGGAGTTCGTGCTTTGTGCGACGCTTTCGACATGCCACCTGCCGAAAGAGACCAGGTCATATGGGATATGTATCCGTATGCCACTGCCAAGTCGTAGCGGAGCCAATGACGCAAAAGTAAGAGGGAGCAAAACTCCCGAACCAAAAGATATATAAAAATAGGCATCTGACGTAGAACGGAGATCACGTCAGTTTTGTTTGTCAAAGTGAGATAATAGAGCTGGACTGGAGAAGCAGCATGTTCGAGTCATCTCCGATACATTGAGATATTTTCTGGCAGGACAATTTTATTCATGGCTAAGATATATTAGAAAGGAGAACCATGGCAGCTTATATATCAGGATCAAGAGTTTGGGACAGATGCCGAATCTAGAAATGAAAGTGAGCACGTCGTACCAGAAGGATGTAACCTTGGATGTACAGAAGAAATGAAGGACTGCAATACTATGATGTGATAATTCTCAGTAGCTAGTATAGTCAATAGTTGAATATTTATCATTGATGTTTTCTTACTATCGTCCCATATGGCAGTTACATACCCGATCGGAATTTAATGAAATGTATTAATTACCTGATTGAATACTGCTCAAGAATATCGGCTAATAAACGTAGCCGCATCAAATTGTTTGCCAGCGTTCTAGTGAGTCCTTTTATTCAAGTTCCGTTGCTTCATTACTGGACAGTTGTCTGCACCTCTGGACTGTTTCTATTCGAGCTTATGTTATTATTATGCCAGATAACCCTACAGCAGCTAACACAATTTAAAGGGAATTTTATAAACCGCGATGCCTCAAGAACCGCTTTAGTCGTCGACCAGACCTAAAAAGAACGAATACCAGATGTTTTTCAGACTTTTCTGGGAATTGTTTGGGAGGAAAGTGTGCGAGGAAGGGAAATGGCCACTCATCCAATTACGTGGTTGAGTATAATATGTGAAGGTCTAACACTTCACACCCAAACCAAGTATCCACCATGGAACTGCCTTGACCCTGATCGTACCAGGCGTGCTGTAAGAGGCCTCTAAGGGGTTTAACGTGTGCAGTGTGCAAACGAACACCTCAACCTTACCACTCACAAATAACTCACAGTGTTCAAGAAGCCTACTGAACAATTTGAGAATCCCTCTATGCGTTTTGCGTTCTGTATCTCATCTCATCTCATCTCATCTCATCTCGTACCTTGCGGTGTCGATGTGTTTCTTTACATTGCCGGGTCTATATCCATTTGGGCCAGTCCGATTATATTTCTTAGTTTTTTTATGAGCAGCCTGAAAATCCCACGCCAGCTTGCTAGGTCATTCGCAGGATTAGGTAAAAAATCCTGGCGAACCAGAGCCCCGTTGGCCCAGGACCTCGCGGTCATGGTTTCCCGGTATACACCACTTGGAGGTGGGGTTGACTTGTGTAGTCTGCGGGTCATCGACAGACTAGTAATTTTCACTTTTCACCCCTCCTTGGAGAGGCTAGTCGATTCTAACTCTGCTGGTTGCAAGGTCAGGGTCAGTTCACACCTTACAGAATAAATTCTGTATCTCCCCCGATGTGTCTCCACCTTGCCGTGGTGGGAGAGCTTGCGTGTCCCACTGACCCCATGTGCTGTGTCGATGGATGAAAACTACATATCGGACAGCTTATGGGATAGGGGCCAGACTAAACGAGACACAACCTGCTGCTCTGCAGGTAGACTTAGGATAGCAGTCAAAAGTTTAAATCAGGCGCACGAAGGCAGAAGTTATTGGTCCGAACACATACTATAAGGCTCTCTGTCGAGGGTTGTGGCTGAACGCCTCTAAGCCATAAACCCTCGGATGTGAGAGCCTGGTCGATACCCACCTACCGAAAAATGGAGGTGAGATTCTGAGCACGCTACATGCCCAGTCCAGATACTTGTCCGAAGGCTCTCAGCTGGGGGATATGAGGGATCCCTGGATGAGAGGGCCTGGCCGTTTCTCGCTCACTTCTGCACGGAGGTAAGGTGCTGAGCCGGCAGCACATGTAGCCTACCTCGTGAGCGAGTACAAAAAAAGTAGAAGAAGAGCCCCAGTCAAAATGGTTACGAAAACTGTCTGTATCTACCTCGTAGAGAGTCTAGACAAAGGTGGAAAAACGTCTCAATAACACGAAATGGAACGCACGGCTAGCGAATCCATTGCGTGGCCCGAAGTCCAAAGTGAAAGCTTACCTAGTGGATATCGCCCGCAGACTGACCGTTCCTGGTGTGTGCTTGAGCGACCAGTGGCAAGCGAAATGCCCAACACATGGAAGTGAGGAATTAAAGCAGCCATGAGCAGGACGTGGCAACTCCTCGGGTGAGCCCAGTCTCAGAGCAATATGTGCCGGCTCTGCAATTATGGAAGCCTCCTTGGATAGCAGGGGAATGCCCATGGTCTGCCCCTGCCTTCCCTTGAGGGTTTACCGTGTTGTCGTTGACCGTTCTACTTTGACCAGCTGAGATGTGGGCGATACCACAGCACAAACAGTCTAACGTCTCTCGAAACCCCGGGAAGGCTAACCCGTAAAAATGCCTGCTGAAGTCGGATGTGCTGGCCTACGGGTGCAAATAAATCAGGCACAACGCAAAAAACGTCCGAGTGAAATTTCTTTCGTGCTAGGAACAGCTCTGACTACCTAGTTTCCGAATGCCGCTCTTGTTCGGAACAGCTCTGACTAGGTAGTTTTCCGAATGTCCGTCGTGCCTGGAACAGCTCTGATGGGCACAAAGACAAGCACATGTCCGAACCGAAAACTCGCTGAGTGGATACCGTCTGCAGACCGGTCTGGTTTGTGCGGGAACGGCCCGTGGTGAACGAAATGCCCAATATATTGAAGTGAGGATTTAAAGCAGCCATGAGCAGGACGTGACGATTCCCTCGGTGAGCCCAGCACCAGGGCGTTATGTGTTGGCCCTGCAACTATGGAAGCCACCTTGGATGGCGGAAAATGCTATGGTCTGTCCCTGCCTTCCCTTGAGGGATGACCGAAGTCCTCGACTGTTCCAACTTGACCAGCTAGGATGTGGACGGTACCACAAAAGTGAGTCTCTCAGGAATGCTAACCTGGTCAAAACAGCATGCTAAAAGTCGAATGTGTTGGCCTGAGGGTTTCGACCCAAGGGTGCCTAACTAGACACACCGCAATCACATCTGAAAAAACACTCCGGATGAACGCAAAGAAGAAGAAGAAGAAATTCTGTATGTAAGTATTATATAAGTGAACAAATCCCTGGAAGCTTTGGAGATGTGGTTGTATGTTGGAATGCTGAAAATCCTTCGGACAGCCAAAATGAATAATTTGGACAAGGAAGAAAAGTTCCACAGACAACTTATCACAAACATCAGAAAGATGCAGTCATCGTTTTTGGCCACATTATGTGAAAATAAAAACTGAAACATATTACGACAACTCGAAAGGTTTGTGGAAAAAAGAAATAGAGGAAGACAGTGAGATAAATTCTTGACAGTCTTGTGTCATAGACCGGAAGGGCGACAACACGCATACATTGATAAATGTCGATGAAGATCGCAATATGTAAAGTAGCATGCTTGCCTTCGCCAGTCGGCAAGGCACTTAATGATGCTTACGATGTAAATTTTAAAATGGCAACTTCCAAGGACAGATATAGTTATTAGGTTCCAAATGTTGCTGTATGTAGCCGGGGCGCAGTGTTGGGGTGAGCGCCCAACATTGCTTAAATACCCCAATGGCTCGTGAATACATAACCTATGCAGCAAAAGTCCAACTCCTGGCCTTCACGTGGCGGAACTGTTTCTACTAACAGGAGAAGGGGCGACGGCGAGTATCTGCGCCGGAAAATAATCCAGTGTGCTCTAGATGTGTATACACATACATGCATGTGCAGACACATGTGTGCGTGTGTACACATCTAAACTCGAGTGAGACCACAGTCTGCTCTAGCAAAGGAAAGGTGCTGAAGACGGAGGCAACCAGCCAGGAGGCGCACCACAGAAATCAGGATGCCACGCAATTACGCAAAATGGAATATGTCGACTACTGCTAAACATTATGGTGCTCGCCCTGCTTTGAACCCCCAGGCAGGTGCAGTGCCGGTCCCTATGTCTCGAAAGGGTCCAACCCCAACCCCAACTACTGGAGGTCCTTCTCAGATGTCCTGTGGAGCCAGGGGACATGAGAATAGAACAGCTGGCCGTACTAAACAAAGACTTAAAATAATGCACTGGAATGCGGAGGGAGTCAGCAAAAAAAAAAAAAAAAAAAAGAATTAGAAAACATCCTGGACCAAGAAAAAGTAAGCATATGTTGCTTGCAAGAAACTCACCTCAACGAAAATATAGCCTTCAAAATCAGAGGCTACCAGCGTTACCGATCTGACCGAAAGGACAGGCGAAAAGGTGGGATATTTACCCTTGTAAAAAATAACACAACTGCTTCCCAAATCGAAGTCTATATGGAAGCATGCAAAAGCCAAATTTCAAAGGGCCAAGCTGCAGGCTAGACGGAAAAGCTGGCAGGAAAAAACAGAGTCTCTGAACTTGAAAGAGATACAAGGAAATTATGGAAGCTAATAAAACAACTTAACGATGAGGGCCCAGGGAGAAACTCAAAAATTGCACTACATAAAGATGGAAACATCTTAACAAGAAAGCAAGCAGCTGACCATTTTGCGGACTCATTCGCACAAGATAACAATATCAAAATTAGTCCAGAGAAACAACACGAGATTCGAGAGACACGGCAACATACAGGACAGAAGGAAATAGTACATGAGGTTCTGGAGGCAAGCATCACAATCAGTGAACTGGAGCTAGCCATATCAAAACTGAAAATGATAAAGTCACCAGGAGCTGATGGTATCTCCAATGAAATGATCAGGAACCTAGGAACAGAGGTCAAAGCAAAGCTGTTGCAGATCTTCAATAATAGTTGGACCTTAGGCAGTGTTCCACAAGCCTGGAGAGAAGTAATCATGATACCCTTCCTAAAATCAGGGAAAGATAGTTCCATTGCCTCTAAATACAGACCAATTAGCCTCACGAGCTGTCTCTGCAAAACACTGGAGCGCATCATCAATCACAGACTGCAGTGGTACATTGAAAGTAAAAACATTCTTGTGCCACAGCAGGCTGGCTTTAGGCAGTGCTACTCTACGGAAGATCAGACAACCTACCTCTCTCAAGAAATTGAGGATGCATTCCAAGAGAAGAAGCTGGTGCTTGCGACATGGATAGATTTGAAGAAAGCCTTTGACAAAGTCTGGAAAGAAGGTCTGATGAATAAACTGAGAAACTGCAAAGTCAATGGAAGAATGTACAAATGGGTGAAAGCATACTTGCACAACAGAAGAGCCCGAGTACAGATAGACGGATTAAAGAGTAAGAAAGTACTACTGCGTCACGGTGTTTCCCAGGGCGGAGTCTTGTCCCCCACACTTTTTCTAATCTTCATCAATGATCTCGTTGCTAATCTACCGCATGGAATTAAAGCGGCAATGTACGCCGATGACCTGGTTCTATGGAGCACAAATGAACATGCATCAGTGGCCACCAGATTACTACAGAGAGCTGTAGACACATTTGTTGCATGGGCAAATAGATGGTGTGTCAGCATAAACACTGACAAGTGCAGCACCACCCTATTTACCCTCTCTCCAAAACAAAAGGCAGGGACCATCCAGATAAATGGAACACCCCTAAGAGAAGATAAAGAACCAACATACCTTGGAGTAACATTTGATGGCAGGCTGACATGGAGAAAGCACATCAACAAAGCAGTAGCAAAAGCCAGAAGGAAAATAGCCATCCTGAGAAAGCTAAGTGGAACCACATGGGGAGCCAGTGGGAAAATACTTAGCAAAGTTTATCAACAGAGCATACGACCACACCTGGAATACGGGTCAACTGCGTGGTGTTCGGCATCAAAAACCACACTACAAGAGCTGGACAAAGTGCAAAATCAAGCACTTAGAGTCACCACAGGAGGGATGAGATCAACCCCTATAGTGGAAATGGAGAAGATGGGGAGGACACAAGCACTGAGTGAGCGCAGAGATACGAAAACGCTAATACAAGCAGAAAAGTTCCTCAGCTTGCCAGGCCACCCTATGAAGAACAGATTTGAAAACCTAGCTATGGGGCGGTTGAAAAGAAGTAGTTTTATCCACCAGGCTAAACGACTCTGCAGAGAAACCACCGATCTGCCCACAGTTGGTATCCCCCTAACAACTATTCCAGAGCGAACTCCATGGAAAGATGAGCATAGACTATCATTACAAATCCAGACAAAAGTGAGAGGAATATGTGACAAGGAAGAACAGAACAGTGTGCAGCGCAGAACAGCCACTATCAGCTTCCTTGATGAAGAATACCCACAGGACTTCTGGATCCGAGTCTACACAGATGGGTCAGCAGAAAATGCTGTTCGAAATGGAGGAGCGGGAGTGTACATAGAATACCCAAATAATACTAGGGACACAGCTAGAGTACCGACAGGAAAGTACTGCCATAACTACGATGCTGAAATTGAGGCAATCAAGATAGCAACAGAGAAATTACTAAATACCAGCAATGGTACACAACCTGTGGTGCTATTGACAGATGCAAAATCAGTACTCGAGGCGCTCCTGTCTGGGAAATTGCCAGTACTAAGGACACTACTTTCTGAACTTAGCAGTCAGCATAAGGTCACCATACAGTGGATACCATCCCACTGTGGAGTACCCGGAAACGACAGAGCTGATCAATTGGCTAAGGAAGGAGCCAAAGAAGAACAGCCTGATGTGCCCGTTACATACCACCAAAAGAAAAGAATGATCAAATCAGTCAGAAAGCCACCAAAACCTGCTCAAGATGACTACCACGTTATGGATAGACCAGAACAAGTCATTATTCTGCGCCTCAGAACAGGGCACAATAGATTACGCAACCACATGTATAGAAAATTCAAGATTGGTGAAACAGCCATGTGCACATGTGGATTGGCGTCGCAGACAGCAGAGCACATACTCCAAGACTGCCCAAAATATAACATATCTAAGCAAACCTTCTGGCCTAGAGAGACGACAGTGGAAGATAAACTATGGACCGCTGTGTGAACTGAAAAAGACTGTTCAATTCATACAAGAGACAGCATTGCAGTTATAGACATATTTCATGCGAACGAAAGAAGAAGAAGAAGATATAGTTAATATATAAACTGTCTACAACTGTGAGAATTTACTCTTGAAAGTAGTCATTCGATACCAAATTTCGTACGGCATCCGTAAGATTTCATTCCAAAAGTACGATCGAGGAAGAAGTTTATGGGAACCACTGATCTGGAGTGAGTGAGCGAGACACTAAAAAACAAAAAACAACAACATAAAATCATTGTTTCCACTGACAAAATTTTTGACACCAAAACAGACACAGAGAAAATACAGACAAATTAAACCACGGAGTGCACCGAAAGATATTCAAAGGTGCAAAATGCAGACATGTACACGGACAGATCAGCATCTAAATGAAAACGTTTGTTAGTAAATTATAGATAAAGTTATGGAAAATATATAAGTACCATAATAAATACTATACCTTCCTCGAATATTGAGAGGTACTTTAACGATACCAAAACAATTATTTCCAAATTGGATCCTTTTCAGAACCCAAATATTCTTTCTCTCGACATAGCCGTCAATCATAACTGCCCTTAGGCATTCTAAACATACTTAATCAGACATGCTGTCAAAAGCGCTAATGGAAATAGGCTGCAATTTCAATACCTAACTGTCCAAAAGATTACACAAACGACACGCAGTGATCAAAGACAAGTAGCGCGAGAGAGCGGTACTCAAATTGGAGACAGGCCCAGACTAGCTGAAAGCGATAATTAGCAAGTCGTTTGAAAGATAACACAGTACATTGACACTGCTGATGGCGACTTGGCTTGGGGGTGAACAATTACCGAACTACTCTTCCCTGGGGAGAAAGATGTTATCGTTATAAGTTAGTCCTTGCTATGAAAACGTAAGTAACGCCACTTTACATACCATTCAGACATCTTAGGGGTGTAGAGAAAGGCCCATATTTTGGGAAACATGACCACGACTCTGGTGATCGAGTGATATGGCAGAACATGACCGCCCACGCTTATCGGCATGACACATGATGGATGGATGGATGGGCGCAAACGAGGGGTGATTTTGGTCAAAATTACGCCGCCTACCGTGATTTTTTTCCACATTAATATCTCAGTATTTTATTAAACTGGATCGATACATGAGCTGTATTGTTTGTGAGGGCTACTGTCGTTAGTTTGGGTTTATCCATAAACCAGTGTATTAGTAAGCGAGAACGCTAACAATAAATATAGTGCTCTTTCCACAGAATGCATATGGATCTACAACACGTTCTGTCTCTGGCTATGGTTGACACTTACAGATTGCTATTCGTCCATCTCCTTGCTTGTATCATTGCCTACGCTGTGTCCATTTTCCTAACTAACTAACTAACACACACACACACACACACACACACACACACACGCGCGCGCACACACACACACACACACACTCGCACAAATATCCGCCCACCCAACCACTCACTCACCTACCCACACACACCCCCCCACACACAAACCCACCCACCATCCACTCACACACACCACACCCCCTGCCTTCGTATAGTTTCTTCTAGGGTTCCATGTCTTTTATTTAAATACTAGCAGACCCGGCCCGGCTTCGCCCAGTTCCTGGTGGGGAGCATCTCATTTAATTCATATAAGTAGTCATATAAGCTCCCATTCCCGTTCCTGTCTGTCTGTCTGTCTGTCTGTCTGTCTGTCTGTCTATCTGTCTGTCTGTCTGTCTGACCCTGCCCGGCATCGCCTGGCTCCTGTTGTGGAGCATCTCATTTAATTCATATAAGTAGTCATATAAGCTCCCATTCCCGTTCCTGTCTCTGTCTGTCTGTCAGTCTGTCTGTCTGTCTGTCTGTCTATCTGTCTGTCTATCTGTCTGTCTGTCTGTCTGTCTGTCTGAACCTGCCCGACATCGCCTGGCTCCTGGTGTGGAGCATCTCATTTAATTCATAAAAGTAGTCATATAAGCTCCCGTTTCCGTTCCCGACTATCTATCTGTCTGTCTGTCTATCTGTCTGTCTGTCTGACCCGGCCCGGCTTCGCCCAGCTCCTGATGGGGAGCATCTCATTTAATTCATATAAGTTCCCGTTCCCGACTATCTGTCTGTCTGTCTGTCTGTCTGTCTGTCTGTCTGTCTGTCTGTCTGTCTGTCTGTCTGTCTGTCTGTCTGTCTGTCTGTCTGTCTGTCTGTCTGTCTGATCATTTATTGGTTGCGGTTAGAACAACCTTAGATAAACGAAGACCAACTTTCAAAAAGCATTAGAAAGAGCACTTGAAAGATCTTTACATATTCCCCCAACAATTAACTTGTGTAAATGGAACAGCGGCAGCAGCAGCAGAAGAAGAAGAAAAAGGAGGAGTAGGAGGAAGAGGGTGGAGGAGGGAGGAGGAGGGAAGAGGAGGAGGGAGGAAAAGATAGGCGGAGAGAGGAGGAGGAGGGAGGAGTAGGGTGGAATAGAGGGGGGAGGAGGGAGGAGGAGGGGGAAAGAGGAGAAGGAGGAGTAGGGAGGGGGTGGAAGAGGGAGGAGGAGGAAGGAGGAGGAAGAGGGAGGAGGGGAGGAAGAGGGAGGAGAAGGGAGGAGGAGGAGGGAGGAGGAGAACGCAGGAGGAGGAGGGAGAGGGAGGAGGAGGGAGAGGGGGAGGAGGGAGGTGGAGGGGAGAAGGAAGAGGGAGGAAGAGGTAGAAGGAGGAGGGAGAAGGAGGAGGGAGGAGGAAGAAGAATGATGAGGAGGGAGGAGGAGGAGGAGGGATGTGGAAGAGGGAGGAGGTAGAGGGAGGAGAAGGGAGGAGGAGAGAGGATGAGGAGGGAGGAGGTAGGAGGAAGAGGGAGGAGGAGGGAGGAGGAAGAGAAACGCGGAGAGAGGAGGAGGAGGGAGGAGGAGTAGGGAGGAATATGAGTTAGGAGGAGGGAGGAGGAGGGATTAGGAGGAGGAAGGGGGAAAGAGGAGAAGGAGGAGGAGGAGGAAGAGGGAGGAGGAGGGAGGAGGAGGAAGGGGAGAGAGGAGGAGGAGGAGGTATTAGGAGGAGGGACGAAAGAGGATGGAGGAGGGAGGAGGAGGGAGAGGGAAGAGGAGGGAGAGGAAGAGGGAGGAGGAAGAGGGAGAAGGAGGAGAAGGAGGAGGAGGAGGGAGGAGGAGAACGTGGGAGGAGGAAGGGGGAGGAGGGAGGAGGAGGGAGAAGGAGGAGGGAGGAGGAGGGAGGAGGAGTAGAGAGGAGGAGGAGTGGAGGAAGAGGTGGAAGGCTAAGGGAGAAGGAGGAGGGAGAGGAGAAGAAGGAGGAGGAGGAGGGAGGAGGAGGAAGAGGGAGGAGGAGGGATGTGGAGGAAGGAGGTGGAGGGAGGAGGACGGAGGAGCTAGAGGGAGGAGGAGGAGGGAGAAAAGGGAGGAGAGAGGAGGAGGAGGGAGGAGGGTAGGAGGAGGAGGAAAAAGAAGGAGGAGGGAGGAGGAGGAAGAGGGAAGGAGGAGGAAGAGGGAGGAGGAGGATGGAGGAGAAAGAGGAGGGAGGAGGGGGAGGGAGAAGAGGAAGAGGGTAGGAGGAGGAGGGGAGAGGAGGAGGGATGTGGAGGAAGGAGGAGGAGGGATTAGGTAGAGGAGGAGGAGGCCAGGAAAAGGGAGGAGAGGAGGAGAGGGAGGAGGAGGGGAGGAGGTAGGAGGAAGAGGGAGCGGGGAGGAGGAGGAAGGGGAGGAAGAGGAGGGAGAGGGAGGAGGGGGAGGGGAAGCGGAAGAGGGTAGGAATTGGAGGAGTGGAGGAGGAGGAGGAGGGAGAAAGGAGGGAGGAGGAGAAGGGAGGAGGGAGGAGGAAGGGACGAGGAGGAGGAGGGAGGAGGCGGAGGAGAAGGAGGAGGGAGAATCAGGAGGGGAGGATGGGAAAGGGGTGGCAAGAGGAGAGGAGAAGGAAGAGGAGGGGGAGGAGGAGGGTGAGGGAAGGAGGTAGAGGAGGAAGGAGAGGTAGAGGGATGGTAGGAGGAAGGAAAGGAAGGAGGACGAGGAGGAGGGTGGAGGGAGGAGTAGAGGGAGGAGGAGGAGTGTAGAGGGAGGGGGAGGGAGGAGGCCGGAGGGAGAAGGAGGAAGAGTAGGGAGGGAGGAGGATGGAGGAGGAAGGGAGAGGAAGAGGGAGAAGGAGGAGGGAGAGGGAGGGGGAGGAGGTAGAGGGAGGAGGAAGAGGAGGAGGAGGAGAGAGGAGGAGGAGGTAGAGGGAGGAGGAGAAGGGAGGAGGAGGGAGTAGGATGGAGGAAGAAGAGGGAGAAGGAGGAGGATTAGGGAGAAGGAGGCAGGAGGAGGAGGAGGGAGGAGGAGGAGAGGGAAGAGGAGGGAGGAGGAGGGAGGAGGCGGAGGGAGAAGGAGTAGGAGGGAGGAGGATGGAGGAGGAAGGGAGAAGAAGAGGGAGAAAGAGGAGTTAGAGGGAGGAGGGAGGAGGAGGGGGGAGGAGGTAGAGGGAGGAGGAAAGGAGGAGGAGAGAGGAGGAGGAGGGTGGAGGGAGGAGGTAGCGGGAGGAGGAGAAGAGAGGAGGAGGGAGTTTTGCCATTTCCGAATTCATACTCGTCTAGGTTCTGTGATTTCGGTCCTTCCATTGATTGTTCTTCCCTTCTACATGGACTGTAGATAACTTCCTTACACATAAAGAGATGAATTGTTATTTATATTGCCGTGGCATGGAGGAATATCAGCAGCAGAGTTGATCCAGAAAACCAAAGACCGAGATCTACGGAGAGCCATGAACGCCTACGCCAGCCGGCACGGCACTTGATGATGATGATGATTGCCGTGTGACGATTCTGTGTAGTCACGTCATTTTCTTCGCTTTCCCTAGCGTTTGGTTCGGGGATTCTTTCATCATCATCATCATATATTTACGTACGTATTTAGGGAGGGGAGGAGGGAGGAGGAGGAAGAAGAAAAAAAATATCACAGTTGGCAGCTCTGGAATGAAAGGAAGACGTGTAGAAAATTTCATCTCAATCGGATGGGCCGTTCGCGAACAAATAAAGGACATACATATATATTTACATACATACACTTTGTTTTATATATATAGATTGACTTCGACATTCACCCTCACCCCCCCCCACCCCCCCCAGTATGGTTTCATTTAGGCGTTATCATGTCTTTCATTGCGGCTTAAATATTTGACTTCAACGTGTCTATTCAGTATCATCTCATCTCATCATGTTCCTCTTGTACCTTGCGGTGTCGAGGTGAAGTATAAACTTCGTGAGAGTGCCCGGTTATGGGCTTCGTATATCGACATTACCATGGATTCTGTTATTCCCTCCGTCCAACGTTTACGTGGTCGGCCTCTTCCTCTGTTTCCATCTGGTCTGTACATCATTGCTTGTTGTGGCATGCTGTTGACTGGTAGCCTACTTGCATGGCCAAACCATTTGACTTGCTGCTTTCTAATAAAATCTAGAGCAGCTTTAACCCCCACTTTAGTCCTGATTTCTTCATTTATGATCTTATCTCTTCTTGATACGTTGAGTATTCTTCTCAGGAACCTCATTTCTGTTGTGATATTTCTTTTCTCTTTTTCTGTCATTGTCCAGGTTTGGCATTGGTAGCACAGAGTTGGTAGGAAGATTGTGTTGTAAAGTGCTTTCTTAGTAGTTATTGATACATGTTTGTTCTTTAGTATTGGTGCCATTTGTCCAATGAGTTGATTTGCCTTATTGCACCTATTTTCGATCTCGTCTTCTGATCTGCCATTTGATGATATTATACTTCCTAGGTACTTGAAGCTCTTTACTTGTTTCAAGGGATGTTCGTTTAGGTGAATTGTTGCTGTTTGTTCTTCTTTAGTTATAGTCATTACCTCTGTTTTGCTTGTGCTAATTTTCATGTTATGTTCCCTACACATTTCGTTTAGACTATTCATGTGGTCTTGTAATTCAGCTTCTGATTTTGCTATTAGTGCTTGGTCGTCCGCAAACAGGAGTTCTCTAATGGTTAGATTTGCAGATGGTTCTTCTTCTGTGTTCTCGTCATGCGGTATTCTTGCTGTCTCTGCTTGGCTGGTTTCTTTACATATGTTGTCTATATATGTTATGAACAAGAGAGGGGACAGGACACAACCTTGTCGTACTCCAGATCTTATGGTGAAGGGTTCTGAGTGTTCTCCAGTTGCTCTCACTATGCATTCACTGTTGTTGTATAAACTTCTACATAGGTTTGTTAGATGTGTACTCACTCCATATTGTTTAAGGATTTCCCACAGCTTGTTTCTATCTACCCTATCAAATGCCTTTTCTTGGTCGACAAAGGCTAAGTAGAGTGTTTCATTGAATTCAATTGATTTTTCTATAAGTTGTCTAAGAGTATGGGTTGTAAAAGAGTGCCATGTGTTTATTGCGCTGTAAACGTTTGTCTTCGACTTTGCTCGCCAGTATGGTTTCTGAAAGTAAAGGAGTGATTGAGAAATGCTTTCATGGTCTCGTAATTAGTCAGATGAAAGACCTAATTGCATTTCCACGTGTAAGAAGATTTTAAATACATCAAAGTGTTATAAATACAGCTCTATTGAAGGAATATCCGCAATGATAAATGAGTATCTCTGTAATTGAATAGAGACAAGCTTTCACTTGTCCGGACAGTCGGAAATTGCTGTTAAAGGCAGGAGTTACACACCCAGTGTGTGCGTGGAAGGCAAAGAGAACCACACTCTCATCCTAAGATTTAATTGAATTCGACGATCAGAGTGGAGAACGACGTTATGATATCCTCATCGAGTAGTGAGTTACTAGCCACCAGTGACACCTGGCACCATCTGGCCACTGATGGCAATACCGAAAAGAACACGTTGAGTTGAGTTGAGCTAAGAACCAACATCACTGGACTCAGGAAATTCCCACATGCCATCCGTCCTCTTGTTCAACAGCCAGGGAAGAGTCACACTACTAATCGTTCTCACCGCTGTCTGATTGAAAGTTCTCCTGGTCTTCCCTCTCAGTTTTGAGATTATATAAGAACCCCTGCCAACCCACCACAATCTAATCCTTTCCACATACGGTTCTCAATCTGTTCCTCCACCTTCTCCACCTGGTCCAGCAGCGCACGACCACATCTCCCTTGTCCATAGGTAATCGACCACCAAAAGGCGCATTCCCTGCCGGCCCATCAGTTCTGTTCTGTTGCACCCTGCCCTCCAGTATGGCCAAGACAAAAAAATCCATACAATTCTTACAATCTGCGACCTCTAAAGCGAGGTTAAGCCATTCAACACGAAACATTTCTTTCCCCACTTTAGTAAGCATACTCCCTGTGTCCGTGAAAAGACAATGTGTGCTGCAGTGGTCCTCCTCCAACAAACGGAATACCGCTGTGACTGCTTCCACCTCCATTCTTATGCTGGAGGTAGTAGCCTCATATACCATACTCACCTTTTTCAAGAATCTTCCATTAGCCTTCGCAATAAAACCTCAACCTGTTTCTCACCACTGACCCATCAGTATAGATCACCATGTCACCTTGATGTATAACACTCTGCATCAGCTGTTGCACCCCAAAACTCTGCGCGGCCCTCTGCCCATTCTCTGCACTCACGACCCAGTGTTACTATTACATTGTGCCAGTCCGTCCTGTCTGCCGGTACTTCAACCAATTATTTTTTCCGATTAATGGTCTCTAGATCAGAAACATGACGTATAGATATATTTCCGCCTGTGCCAGCCAGGACCTCTGCTACGTCTTAG